>BSBM01000217.1:12347500-12947500 GCA_027924585.1 Larix kaempferi | reverse complement strand
AAACATATCAAGCATCACATGGATGATCACAACAACATGCAAAGTCCTCTACACATTAATGAGATGATTCTTGATGCTCTCAAAATTTGCATGCATATAAGGACTCAAACAATGACCACATTCCTTGTTGGTTCACCATGTGACCATTTCCAAATCTAGTCTAAAAAATCTTTCAAATGCTCCATCCAATCCAAATGCTCAATCCCCGATTAATACTCTAAATGGAGCAGTCTTCAATGTCAAAGTAGTAGCATGCATTAAGAGTGCAATCTCTTATTGACAAGTGACCAATTTCCTATTGCTATGACTAATGTTGTGGAAAAGTATGATGTCAACATTCAACACATCCAAGAAATAATGGAGTCAATAAATCACACTATGTTTAGAATTGGGATATACAACACAACGATGAGAGTAATCAATTAGAGAGAACACTAATTTTTGGGTTTTCGATGATGTTAAATAAGAATAGTAGTCACCAACATGAGAATGAAAGCTGAGAGATACAATAATCTTAAATAACTAACAAGGATCAAGGGTGTGATATTTCCAACAAGTCACTATTGTCAGCTATGTTGTAAGACATTTTTTCACTTCAGTTTTTTCATCAAAAAGTAGGTTGATAAGGGAGAGACCTACGGGTGAGCTTGGATTCCATGTGTTGGGTTTCACTTTTGTTTTTAATTTGGAGGAATTGCATGGATTACTCCCTAATGATGAATACTTTCCCTCATCTGTCATCCTTTCACAAAGTTGGAGAAAGTGCACTATGATGCTCATGGACAGTCTTAAAGAATATTGGATTTTTTATCCACTGATGCAAAAAAAAATTTCCCACCTACAACATTTCAAGCATATCTTCCAATGTATACTCAAAGCAGCCTTACCCTTGATTGATAATACTATGCCAAATATTAGATGCATGGTTCAACTTGTTCTCCATGGTAGAGGTTGTTCTTAGCATATATATACAAGAAAGATGGTGAAGTTTGATTCGTTCTATGATTTTGTTTGAGCATAGCACCTACAGTAATGTGGTAGCCATATCCATCTTATTTTCTATATGATACCCGCATAAACTTCAATAGATTAGGAGAAAAACTCTTTGAAGAAACGTTTAAGGTCTAAATTAAAGATTGGTCGAAGCTTAAAGTTAAATTTTTGTGTCATCTTTGATAGAAAAACTAGAAATAAACCTCTCATATATTGCCTATAGTATTTAATTTTGGGAGGCGGGAAGAATACCCGGCGTGAGTTCTAGGTCTTTGGGTATCATATAGGCATTTAAAGAGGATATACCAACATTGTAAATAGAGAAAAAAAAACCTTGCATATTCAAAGAGGACCTCAACCCAAAGAAAAAAATGATGAATCTTAAGGCCAACCTTGCTAATAGTCACAATTATTTCCTTATGGGTCAACCCTAATATGATGTTGAGAAACCTGTATAAATAAAAAGAAAAACAATTATAAATGGAGGTTTAGGAGTGCATTGGGACTTCCTTATTGTGTTTCACCCTAGCCTAACTTATTATGACTTGGCAGCTAAAAGAAAACATACATGCTTAGGGTTAATGAAATTATATTATGTTTCCTTCCATTTTTTTTATTGCAGATCAACCAACTAGAGGGTGACATTTATAAAGGGTTTATTCATCTTCACAATGTGTAGTAATTTATAACCATGTCCATCATCCAAATAGAAATATATATGCCCAGATGTATACATGGTGTAAGATCCAACAGTAAAGAACTATGTTGTAATACCTTTGAAATCTATGGTAGGGTTAATAAAGTTAGCATATTTGGTTCCTTCTCCTAGCACAATGAATATCTGATGGTTGGAACATGAAAGAGAAGATGAGAGAATAAAATCCCACATATAGAATTCTCCTAGAATCAATAGTGCAATCCCATTTAAATTCACACCACCCAACTTCCATCATCAATGTTTTTCTAATGCCTTGCTTAAAGGATCATTCGATTTTATGTGGACACTCATATTTTATCCTAGAGGATAGCACATTGTTTGGATTCCCCCAAGCATGCTTTGTTGGCACCTTTGATGGAGTAGAATACACTTTTCTTCAACATATGTGTGAGTCCTTATGACTTCTTAGGTACACATTCCATGGAGTTTGTTGAGGTTTGACCTCTCTTTGAGGTTGATTATCACTTGGAGGATATGCTTGATTGAGGTTTATCCCTAGAGACACTCTTGAACACTCACATGTGGCTATTTTGAGGTCATTTGCATAGTATTTTATAATCATCAATTGGAAACACACATTTCGAGGATTCTAGGGGGTCAAACCCTAGATTCTTGGTTGGTGTTCCTTGTTTGAGGATGTTTTATGATTAGATACCCTTGGAGATTCCATTGGAGATTTTTATTTGAATTCTTCACATCAATTTATGGCTAAGTTGGTTGATTATTGTCCTTTTTTTATGAATTCACACATGGAGGTACTTGGGAGGTAAGATCTAGGGTTTTAGAGGACTATATTAGTATTTTATTATAGAGGAGAACTCTATGCTAGTACATGCTTTCAAAGTGCATTGCAAGATACTATCAAATGACTATTGTAGGGTAGTATATTGGTGTTGATTTAGTTTTTGTTTGCAAATGCAATTTTAACAATTTGATTTGTGGGTTAAATATTTGTCTAAAGGAAATTGAGATGATCTAACAATTATGTATTTGCAATGTTTGCACTATGTATTTTTCCTATAATGATTTGGTGTAGTCATGGATTTGGAAGTTTGAATGGGGTTTATAGAGAATCAAATTCAACTTGGGGATGAATCATTTATGCATGTATATCCATGGAATTTTGTGAGGTGAAATTTGCCATCAACATAAATAATTTGAACATGATGCCATATCAGTTTTGTTGAATATTTTCACCATTACATGGAGAATTCAATGACCTATGAGAGGGAGTTGAGAAAAAAATATTTCAACCGGTGTGATGCCGAAGAAATATCTAATGGTTTGAACCAATCCATCCTCAAGATAAGCATAAGAACCCACAAAACGTTGGTGGGTGTGATGTCCAAGGTAATCTAGTGCCTCGACTGGTTTGCACCTAAAATTTTCCCATCCATTACATGGAGAATTCAACTACATATGACAAAGGAGCTAAGAATGAAGTTTTTCAGTGGGTGTGAGACCCGAGATGCTCTAGTGATTGGAATGTGTTATTATGCTTGAGATGGATGATTTGGACTTGCCATTTGTTGTGAATGCGATGCCCTACATGCTCTGGTGAATGGAATATGTTGTTATGTCCAAGATGACCAATTTGGACATTTGATAGGTTGTGGTTGTGATACCCTAGATGCTATATTGTTTGGAGTATGTTGTTATGCTTGATAGGGGTGATTAAACCTGTGATAGGTTAGGGTTGTGATACTCATGTTACTCTAGTGATTGGAGTGGTTAATATGCTTGTGATGGGTAAGAAGGAAGAGTCGTGTTTTTTAACCATGGTATGAAGGATTTGGGTGACATGACTTATTTTCAGATGCCATGAAAAGAGGTGTTATGCCATTTAGTGTCAAGATAAGAAAAAAGGGAAGGGTAGGCAACAACAAGAGTAGTCCGTAAGGAGTGAAGAGACACTAGCTTGAGTGGATGAGTTAGCATCCAAGATTAATACTACCTTCTTTATGGTTTCTTATTTTTAAACCAATAGTATTTGCAGTGTTGGGTGTTATGTAGACAATGGAGCATAAATACATATGACCTTTGACATGAAGATCTTCAATAGATCTTATGAACAATATGTTGACATGGAAGTGTAGTTGGGTGATGATGCCACATATCTAGTGATTGGAATGAGATCCATGTCTTTTGGGGTGCCTTCGAGTGATGTTCTTGAGTTGAATTATTGTTTCTTTGTACTTAATTGATAGAGAACCTTATTTTTGTTTCAACTATTACAAATTTGTAGTCTATAGTTGAATTCAATGATCAACAATGCACTATCAGAGATTGCAACAAGGATTTCCTTGAATTTTGGCTAGAGGTCTATGGAAAGGAGGCCATTAACATATATTACTTCTTGATCCAACAAAGCATGAGACTCGAGTGCAAGGAAATGGAGCTCTAGCGACAAAACCTTCCAACATTGAGGAGGCACATAAAGTGAAAGTATGGTATGCCACCATGATGGAGGAGTACCCTTCCAAATGTAAGGAAGCACATGTAGAGTAGTTATGGAGATGCCACAATGGAAGAGTATGGTGTTTAGGAGATAGTTTCAAAACTTATTGTGGAATGCATGATTGATTCCAAGCTTGTAAATTATGTGAATGTTGAAGAGTATCGGGATGTCATGTTTATTACCAAAGGATTCTCTTAAAAAGAGCTAGTTGACCTTTATGAGATTATTGCTCCAATTATAAAAGGACTCTCTTATCAAGGTGGAGTTGAGCTTGTTGAGGCTTTGAATTTAGTTGGTGGAGGTTTTGAGGTGCATAGCAAGATACCTATTTGTAGGTTGTGAAGGCCCTTTAAGGACCAATTAATGTACAATGAGTTTGGTATTTTAACATTGACAAGTTGCTAACTATGATGGAATATTCCAATATCTTGGCTCTGCAGTTGTCTAGGATTTTCGCTATACTTGTTCTCTTGGGTTATAGGGTTCGCTATGCTTCTTATACTGCTCCTTAGAGATTATCTATGCTCTTTTCTTGCACTATGGAGGCCTACTACAGTTATTTCCCTTGCTCTATGGTTACTCACTATGCATTGTCTAGATGCAGCAGTGTTTGGATATGTTGTCTATGGATTAAATATTGCATGGTCTTGCATCTCTCCTTTGGCCTAGGGTTTTTGGAAAAGGACTTGGTGAGGTCATGCTCAGGGATTTATTTATGATAACTTGATCATAGTGAAGTACTGTCGGGTTTTCTACCCGGTGATGGTTTCCTGGGATACATCTTGTGTACTTGTGCATTGGCTATATTCATGTGATCTTAGTTATTTACAACTGCATCTATGGTTTACAGTTCATTTTTGTTTATGCTTCTGCTATGATGATGATATATGATGATGTAATGGTGAAATGGAAATAAAAGTTTAAAACTAAATAAAACCCTAAGAAATTCAACATTTAGCGGTTGAAACTAACTCTAAAGGGATCTAAACGTTTCTATTTTGACACTAAATCGAAACCCCTTTCCCATAGTATCTTGTTTATCTTCCAATATTGTGCCAAGTGTTAGGCGGTATGTGGACAATGGGGCATTGAGACATGTGTCTTATGACAAGAAACTCTTCAGCATGATTCATATATAAGAAGAAGGAATGCATGTGCATTTGAATGAATGCATATGAGACCATGGTGGATTTAGATTTGCAGATGGCAAGGTTAGTTGAGACTCATAGGGAGAAGACTAGTATTGATGAAAACACTTTCCATGTAAAGGAGTGTTGGATTTGGGTTTCTTTCAAAATGTTTACACCATGATAGGGATGCCCTCATGTGATGTGGGTAATAGTGAAACCCTAAACCCTTAGTTGTATCATAGACCTTTTGGTGGAAGACATTTGGAGAGGTCTTAATAGGTGGTTTCTTGACCTTCGCCTTGATGCTAGATGTGGAACACTCCTTGATTATGTGCTTATATGATGTGGTGTATATACCTTCTCCATGGTGCACATTTTAAGGAGGATGGGTGTTGGATCTCACTCCGAGGAGAAGCATTGGGCACTGGGAGGGTGGGTAGTGATCCCTATGAGTAGAGAAACCACTTTGCATGCCTTAAGAGGATGATCACTTGATTTGAGTACGTTGAGGGTGCATTACTTGTGGTTTTATATGGACCCGGGATACAAATTTTGAGTGGGAATGTTGGAGCATTGGATGCTTGTATTGGACATCAAGGAGCCTTGTGATGAGGAGCACTTGACATTAGAGCCCATGTTTAGAGAGCACACCACTTGATGAGCCTTGTCTTGACATGTATACACCTTGGAGAGAGAGTTCTCCAAGTAGAGACTTCACCTTAAGGATTAGATTAGGTTGCTTGTAGACCTTATCCACTTTACTGTTGTTGGCATCCCTAACTTATTCTATATAAAGGGGGGGAAATTCATTTAGTTGTAGTATTCATGTAGTAAGCATGTGAGTACATTAGATCATTTTGTATCTTGAAGATGAATTTGTATTGAGTCTTTGTACTTATATTTATGGAAGGGAGGAAGGTGCTAAGGATTGTGAGAGGAAAAACTTATAGGAGACTAGAAGTGTTAAGGTTTGAGTCCCTTGGGTGAGAAGGATTTAAGGTTTCTTGCAAAGAAACTCTATATGAGACTTGGAGTGCATTGTTTGGAGAGCTTGTGTGAAGCAACATAGGAGAACTATGCATGTCCCATGAGATTCGAGTCTCCTCCAATGGGCACAATGCCAAAATTATATACAATCTCTTACTTATGTTATATTATATGTGCAGCTAATAAATTCTTTATGGATTAATTGGACATGGAGCATCCCGTGTCCTTTTGTCCATGTTTATTGCTACGCATCAATAAACAACTCAACAGAAGAAATGAAAATTGACATATTAACACAACAATATCCAACTAAGTTTTTGAAAGTGAACTATTGATACCTCATTCTCCATCCAAATTACGGAATTGAACCACTTTTTGTTTTGTAACATTTCCTTTTCAAATTGAGATGGATACCAACCATATTTTTGCTCCTGTCAAAACATGGCACATGGAATAGTTAAACTAATTATATCCAATCATTTACTTTTTTGTAGGAAATAAAAAATATCATTTCACATATTAAATATACTTACAAATGTTCATATCAAGGCTTGAAAACCTTTTTGGCCACTGTGATGTGTGGCACGAAGTTTGGCAAGCCTGGCTTTGGAGGCCTTGTCTTGAAACATATACTAATTCAATTTAATTATGCACAAATAAAATATAAAAATCATTTAATAATTTTGAAATAATCTTATGAGAAAATTTAGATCACTTGTGTGCTTTCCTCACCGGACTTTCTCCATGCATCCACTCTCTTGTATGCTTTTACGAGATATTTCCATACTTTCACACTTACATCAATTGGCCTTTTTTTGTTCCTTAGATCTGGAGGGATTTTTGTAATCTTCTTTGTTTGGTTGCACCGAAATCTCTTGCAATTTTGACTCATTTGTTTTTTTATCTTTTTTACCGACCAACCTGTGCCAAATTTAGTCTCCATGTCATGGATAATTGTTTTTGCATGTGCATGGGTATCTTTGAGAATGATAGATGTGGATGGTATTTGAACTGGTGAAGGCATGATTCCTTCCACCTATTCATAAACACTTTTCCAACATCTATCATTTGGATATCCCCTGAGACAACGCCATATTCTATCTTGGTATCAGAGGTACCATTGCAAGATGAAAAACATGGCATGGTGGGAGAAGTCTATGTCTTGGGAGTGGCTAGGACATTGGACATCTATGCTCCCTGTTCCACATTCTTAGAGGTTATTGTTATTGATTTCCTCCTTGATCTTATACTCAATCCTGGAGTTGTTGGGGAATCAATCAATTTGCTCTGACGTGGTTGATTTTGTTGCAATGTTTCAGGGGCTTTACTAGTTCGTTTTTGCATGTATTTGGTGAGCATTGATAAGTCAGCACCATCCAATTTATTCATTGCATCTACCCCCAATATTGAATCCAATACCTCTTTCTCTTTGTCAGCATCATGCCCCTATATATATAGAATAAATTTCTTCTTTTAAATTTAGACATAAAAAACTAAAAACTACAAATCAAATAAGCAATGGAAACATGTACAAATCTATAAATTGAGTATGAAATACCTGATTGTGGAAAGAGTCTGCTCCTGTTGCTCACTTCCCTCTACTGTTTGACATTTTCTGGCATCCTAGGGTAAAATATTTTCGTCCAGTTTGTGGAATCTCCCTTCCATTTACTCCCTACACTTTGCTCCCTTCCTTCTAAGTTATAAAAACAATAATTGTTTGAAATAAGGAGAGGTGTTTGATTTTCGTGGATGCTAGGGGGAGAATCACATCCAGAAATAAAAATTAATTCGTGAAATCCTTCACAGGGGAGGAGGGGTATGTCATCGACTCTGCTCATGATCAATATATTTCCAATTTTCTCTACTAGGGAAGAGTGATTGTGGTGGTCTGCTCCATTGGTCGACTACGGCTCTGCTCTGGAGTTCGATTTGTGAGTGTGAGTTCAAGATGAAAGTGATGTTTATTTTTTCAGTGTTAAAGAGGCATTTTTTTTTTTTCATTAGCTGGCACTAAACTCGGTGCCCTTAGCGCCGGATTTTTCTCCTTCGTTCGGCCCTAATTGTAATCATTTTTGGGTGCTAAATGTGGCACAAATGGCACCCAATTTAGCACCTCCTTATAGTTGTTTCCCTATAGTTTTACTATGACCCCTTTTAATGTTATCCTATCTCAATCTATGACACAATCCTCATAATCTAGTAACATTCATGCAAATTGTTATGCACTTTCATATGGATATAGGGTTGGTGAGTGTATTCAATTTCTATGATGTGTTAATTTCCATGATATTCTTTCTATACCCAAGAACACTCTTGGGGAGATTATGTGAATCATCACCCCATTTGGTTCCCTCTTTAACTCAATGTATTTGATTCATAATAATCGAATTATGGAGTGGATATCTAGTTAACAAACACATCTTGAAATGAGGCAACAACAAACACATCTAAAATAGGTGAATGGTTATTTATGACCCTTGGTATAACCTAATATCTAACTTTTGTTGCTTCTTCCAATACCCCATTAGAAACAAAAAAAACTTGTCCTTGTCCTTGTACTAGGGTTGATGTCCTTGTGTGAGAAGGACCTAGATTTTATGTCAAAGAAACCCTAGAGGAGACTTAGAATGCTTTGTTTGGAGAGATTGTGTGAGACAACCTTTGGGAAAGATGAAGGGTGGACTTGTTGGTGATGATTCTATCTTGTTGTATGAAATTTTGAAGAGGCTAGGAGTAGTTAGACATGACACCTTCCTTTCCTTTTCTACTTATGTGGCTCTAGTTTTTAGCCTCCATTGGGAACTTTCCCACTTTAGAAGAGATCAAAGACAACCCTCCAACCTTTTAAGGTTTATATACTCATCCTTAGTTAATACACCATTAGGATTGTTCTCATGTATATGTTCAATGTGGGCTTCCATTTCCCCCAAATTCACATGATTGTTATTTTGTTTTTCTTTAACCCATTCCTTTGTTAACCTTCTAATATTTTTTGAGGATTAATAGAGTTGGAAAATAGTTGTCCCATATTCCTTATGGTTGACATGCTCCCATTCTCGACCCACCATCTCCTTGTAATCCTCGTTCTCTAACCATGTACGATTGAACTTGTAGGGTGTTGGGGGTTTTATGTCATCACTTTCCATTTGAAGAAAAATAGGTGAATGCTTATTTATGACCCTTGGTCTAACCTAATATGAAACTTGTGTTGCTTCTGCCAATACCCATTTAGAAAGAAAAAAAAACTTGTATATTTTCTTGGAAGTGCTCTCATGTCTCAAAAGGTTGTTGAGTGGGGGTTAAGTTGGCAATTTCTACATCACACATATTTTCTTCTTCAAATTTGTGAATGAAAAAATTTGCTAGTACCTGATTCAAACTTCCATTTGAGCCTTAAGCCTCTCTTCTCGTCATTGTAAAGTTTGAATCATTGCCGGTTGCTAGGATACGTTGTTTTTTCAGTGAATACTTTGTTTTTGGGGGCTCCAATACTGAAAACGCATAGTCTAGGGCCCTAAATTTAAACACATATTGTGTTGATGTATATGTAACTTCGGAATGTATTTTATCTATGTATTTCATATATATTTATTGTACCCGTATAAGAGATGTGTTATTCCACAATAAGGAAGTGTCATCATGTGGATTGACAAGTGTCACAAGTGTGTGTACTTGCCGATGGGTTATTAGACCACCATGTGTGGGTTCGGCCCTGAAATGTATATTATATTGTAGATGTATCTAGATAGACAAGTCGGCCCCATAGTGTAACTGGGCAAACATGCTAGTATAAATTGAGATCGGGAGATCTCTATTTTCATCACTTGGAAACTCACACTTCTCTCACTCAGAAAGTGGCGCACTAGTGAGGAGGAGGATCATCTGCTACTAGGAGACTGTCTCAGTGTATTTTGGTTGTACTTTGGTTGAGCCATTGCTCTCTCTATCTATGAGGAAGTTGTGGGGTTTTTCACCCTAGGGTTTTCCCCACGGAAACTCTGTGTCTCTTGTCTCTCATGATTTTGATTCTTGTGATGCTTGTCATGCTTATTGTGATTGTTATGCATTGATATACTGTATATGTTATTCTCTCAATGAATATCCTAGAGTATTGTGAATTAATGCTCAAAATTTAACATGGTATCAGAGCTAACCTGAGAAGAAGACATTTTGCAGTGATGGAAACTTGAGTTTCTTGTTTATTGGGTTTCTCTCCATAGGTTTTGGAAAAGCAGTATATTAGATTGACTCTACTCATCAAGGAGAATCTATCTATCCAATCATAATTCAATTCTGAGCATTTTCATATTTGGCCCTAAAAATTAGGGTTTCCACAAAAATAGGAATTTCTGAAATCTGAAGACATAGCTAGAAGCTCCTTGCAAAAATCGAAGTTTAGAGCTTTGGATCGAGATTTTTGGCTAGGTAGATCTCCAGGAAACTCAAACTCTAATTCAGGGCTCTCCCTAGTGAACCTAGGAGAACAAAAAGGAAAATCTGAAGGGTAAAGCTTTGCTGATCTCAAATTATGAATACACTAGGCTGATCATCTCATCAAGGCGCATCTTTCTATCCTTTCAAAAAGTTGAAATTCACATTTTGAATTTTTAGGGACTCCTTTATCCAAGGGATCTGTGCAAGGAAGAAAGTAATCTCCTTCAGTAGACTGTGGGAGGAATGTTCCCAAGAAGAAGCAAGGCTTGTGGCAAGAGAAGAAAAGATGGGGAATGAAGATCAAGCCCTCACAGTACACACCAAGAAAGGCAAGTTCAAGAGGGAGCCATCCCATCATAAGAAGAAATCTTCTCATGCTTATCACAAAGATAAGAAAGATCTAAGGTGTTTCAATTGCAATGAGAAAGGTTACTTTGCTTCAGAATGTCCCAAGAATAAAAGGGATTACAACAACATCTCCAGCAAGAAGAAGAAGGGCAGCAAGAGAAAGTTCCATGCTCATGCTGCTGAAGATGATGAACCTCCAAAGAAGAAAGCTAGGGCAGAAAGTGATGATGACTCATCAAGTGAAGAAGAGTATGTTCTTATCTCTGCTCTCACAGGTACTATCTCACATGGTTGTAATGATTGGTTAATTGACAGTGGGGCTTCCAAACACATGATTGGGTTTAAAGAATCTTTTGTAAATCTATATGAACATGAATCACCCCACAAAGTGAAACTTGGGGATGATTATCAATATCCCATCAAAGGAAGTGGTGAAGCCTCCTACAACCTAGATTCTAGAAAATATTTGAAGATGAAAGAAGTCCTTTATGTACCTGGGCTCAAGAAGAACTTACTCTCCATCTCTGCATTAGATGAAAAAGGTATGAGGGTTGCATTTGTGGATGGACAAGTCCTAATGTGGAAAAAGGGTAAGACCATAAATGATGTAGTAGTAATTGGAGAGCAAGAGGGAGGTTTGTATAAATTGAAAGGACAACCTAAACATGCCATGGTGCATGATTCCATGGAGCCAAGTGAACTTTGTCATAGAAGACTTGCACATATACAATACAGGGCATTACCAATTGCAAGTAAGGTGGTAGAAGGTCTTCCTGAAATCAAGACCATGCATGAAGGTGTTTGCAAAGGATGTGCAAAAGGAAAGAACATTAAGAAGGCATTTCCAAGCAGTGAAAGCAAGGCAAAAGGCATCTTGGAAATCATCCACTCAAATGTTTGTGGTTCCATGTCATCCAATTCTCTAAGGAGGTATGTATAATTTGTTTTTGCAAAAGTTAACTAATGAGTTATGCAGGTCATTGAAGAGAACAAGAAAACATTGCTAGACATAACTAGCAAATATGATGACCATGTATGTTTTGTTATATATATCATATACTTGTGTATGGTTGATAAAGATTACTCTTGAAGTTACAAGTTTGAGTAATCTAGGACTTATGCATATTATGTTTCTTACCTTAATTAATAATATGACTAACCAGAAGAGTCATAGGTTTGAGTAATCACGGGTTTAGGAATATTATGTTTATGACTAACCATAAGAATGCTTATTATTTCTGTTTGAAATGATCCTGACTATACATGCTTGAGATTACTATGTTTTGATAATTTTAAGATTATACTAATGATTATGTATGAGACCTGGAGGTTAACACAATGATGATACTAACAAGCCTGCATAGGGATCAAGAATGAATATATGTTCAAGAACAGGTAATACAGGAAGCAAAGATCAAGAGGGAGCACACTCTAGTGGTCTCTGCAAGGATGCAAATATTCAGAGGGAGTTGACCATCTCTCTACATTCCACAACAGAAAGGTGTAGGAGAAGCTACTTCAGATTAGGACTCCAACAGCTCCTGCAAGGAAGCAAAGAATCAGAGGGAGTCCACCCAACAAACAAACAAAGATAAGTATTTTAATTATCATTTCTTGCATATTTGTTTGTTTAAATAAAATTGTTCAATGATGTATATGCTTATGTTCCTAGATTTAGGATGTGCATTATGCATATTAGAATAGTTGCATTGATGAACAGTATACTACTAATATACATGGGTAAGTGGCCTATGGCACTATACAACATTCCTTTGATACTTATCTAGAATGAAACCTCTTTTTTGACATGTTGGGAGTTGTGCACACTCTTAACAATGTTCTGGTAGAGATTGGAAGGCATCTAGAAAGTTACGGGATATGGATAAATGTTGTATTGAATCATTGGCTAAGATAATTGCATGACTGTAAGAATTTGTTCTGAAAATTATGAGATGTTTCTAATCATGCAATTTAACTTGTTTTGTAGGAAAGACCGTATACCTTCACCTACAAAAGAAGGACTACAACATTTGTTCCAGCAACAAAGATATCTATTGAAGATATTGAATATATTGAAGTTCCCAGGATCTGGGATGAAGAAATGGAAGAATGCCATGATCCGTCGATCATGAAGAATGATGTTTGGGATGCAATACCAAGACCTGAAGCAAAGTCTGTAATTACTTCCATATGGATCTATCAAATCAAGCATGCTGCAGATGGTAGCATAGAAAAATATAAAAGTGATGAAATAAAATATACACCAGATGGATGTCAAGACTGCTTTCTTGAATGGTGTAGTTGAAGAGGAAGTGTATGTGGAGCAGCCACTTGGTTTTGAGACACACAATAGGGAATCCTGTGATTCTACTCCTGTATGTGGATGAATTATTTGTAACAGGAGATGACAGATTGATTGCATATACTAAGAGGAAGCTTGTTGCTAAGTTCGATATGAAAGATTTGGGAATGATGCATTATTTCCTAGGTATGGAGGTGTGGCAGAGTGCAGGTGGGATCTTCCTTGGTCAAGGGAAGTACACAGTAGATATCCTGAAGAGATTCGGGATGATGGATTGCAAGGCCATGGCCACAACTATGGCATTGAATATGAAGCTTCTATGTGATGCTTCATCTGAGCCAGTTGATATCTCTATGTATCGTCAGATGATTGGGTCCTTGATGTACCTGACAAACACAAGACCAGATATTTGCTTTGCTGTGAACACATTGAGTCAATTCTTGACAGATCCAAGGAGTGTTCACCTGGTTGCTGTAAAGCTTGTTCTGAGGTACCTGAAGGGTATAGTGGATTATGGGCTCAAGTATGAAGCGAATCAAAAGTTTAACCTGCAGGGTTATGTTGATTCAGATTGGGCTGGCAGTGCTGCAGATAGGAAGAGCACATCTGGGTGCTACTTCAGTATGGGATCAGGTGTGATCTCTTGGTTCAGTAGGAAGCAAACCTGCGTAGCACTGAGTACAACTGAGGCAGAGTATGTTGCAGCCTATTCATCTAGTTGTGAGGCAGTATGGCTATGGAAGCTACTGTCTGAGTTATTTGATCTCCCATTGGATGCTACAGGTATTTTCTGCAATAACCAGAGTTGTGTGAATCTGTCTGAGAACCCAGTGTTTCATGACAGGTCGAAAAACATAGAGATCAAATATCACTATATCAAGGATATGGTGCACAGAGGAGCTGTGAAGCTCCTATACATTGCAACGGACGAGCAGATTGCAGATGTGCTGACGAAGCCACTAGCCAGGGTGAAGTTCGAGTACTTCAGGGAGAAGCTTGGCGTTCTTCAGATTGATGACACTTTGAGGAAGAAGTGATGGACACATTTTCTGAAGCCATTCCAAGCATGTTGTAAGGAGGATCCTTCACATGGCTGTGGATGTAAGCGCTGGATGATGAGCATCAGGATGATGTTCTAGTTTCTGCTTGGTATGATCAGTTGGATCATTTATATGTATATGTGTGTACGCATCATGTTGGATGCTGGATATGATCAGTTGGATCATTTATATGTATGTACGCATCATGTTGGATGCTGGATATGATCAGTTGGATCATTTATATGTATGTATGCATCATGTTGGATGCTGGATATGATTGGTTGGATCATTTGTATGTATTTTGTATATGCATCATGTTGGATGCTTGGACCATGTATCTGTATATGTATCAGGTGGATACATTGTATGATCAGGCAGATCATGTATGTTGATATGTATCAGGTATGATCAGGTAGATCATGTATGTTGATGGATACATTGTGTGGATCATGTATCTATGTATCAGGTGAATACACTGTGTATGATGATATGTATCAGGGAGATACTTGGTATGCATCAGGTAGATGCATTGTATGATCAGGATGATCGTGGATGACGAGCTTCTCCAGATGACATGCAGCAGGATGTTGTAGTGATGATGATCAAGATGATCATGTGTACATCAGGATGATGTATGGTGAGTATCAGGATGATACTTTGTGGCCGTGGATCAGGTTGTGCAGATGAGCATGTCTGGGAGATCCTATAGGTCGGAGTTGTGTACCCATAACAGCCCGGGATGCTCTTTCAAGACATTGCTCTGGGAGGACATGTAATTTGTGCCCTAGGAGATTTCAGGTCGAAGTTGTGTACCCGTAACATCCTGAGATGCTCTTGCGAGGTTTTTTTCTATGGCATGTAATTTGCTCCTGGGAGATCTGGATAGGATGAAAAAGGCCTCAGATGCTTCAGCCAGGTTTTGACATGACCACATGTAATTTGCTCCCGGGGGATCTGGACAGGATGAAAAAGGCCTCAGATGCTTCAGCCAGGTTTTGTGGTGGACCACATGTAATTTTCTCCTGGGAGATATGGACAGGATGAAAAAGGCCTCAGATGCTTCAGCCAGGTTTTGTGGTGAGATCACATGTAATGTGCTCCTAGGAGATCCGACAGGTAGAGCTATGTGCTCGTAACAACCTGGGATGCTTCAGCCAGGTTTTGTGATGGGTCACATGTAATGTGCTCCTGGGAGATCCGACAGGTAGAGCTGTGTGCTCGTAACAGCCTGGGATGCTACTGCCAGGTTTTGTGACGCACGTAATAAGTCCTGAGGATTCCACAGTATGGCCAGTGATGATGAAGACCTGTAGGTGGTGGGCCTACATCCAGTATGAAAAAGGACTGGCACTGTAGAACTTCCTATGACGAGTAGAGTCAGAGATTGGTTGAGATAGCAATAGCAGTGACGATGCATCGATGACGATGATCCCGAGAAGAAGACTTGTATAGCAGATCTGTGTCTAGAAATACCTTCCTAGTTAAGAGGGAGTGTTGATGTATATGTAACTTTGGAATGTATTTCATCTATGTATTTCATCTATATTTATTGTACCCTTATAAGAGATGTGTTATTACTCTATAAGGAAGTGTCATCATGTGGATTGACAAATGTCGCAAGTGTGTGCACTTATCGATGGGTTATTAGACCACATGTGTGGGGTTAGCCCTGAAATATATATTATATTGTGGATGTATCTAGATAGACAAGTCGGCCCCATAGTGTAAATGGGCAAACAGGCTAGTATTAATAGAGATCGGGAGATCTCTATTTTCATCACTTGGAAACTCACACTTCTCTCACTCAGAAAGTGGCACACTAGTGAGGAGGAGGATCATCTGCTACTAGGAGACTGTCTCAGTGTATTTTGGTTGTACTTTGGTTGAGCCATTGCTCTCTCTATCTCTGAGGAAGTTGTGGGGTTTTTCACCTTAGGGTTTTCCCCACGGAAACTTTGTGTCTCTTGTCTCTCATGCTTTTGATTCTTGTGATGCTTGTCATGCTTATTGTGATTGTTATGCATTGATATACTGTATATGTTATTCTCTCAATGAAGATCCTAGAGTATTGTGAATTAATGCTCCAAATTTAACATATTGTAGTAGTGTATGTAAGTTTGAACATGGGGTCTATGTCAACATGTGGTCAACACAATTAATGGGTAATGATGGTACAAGATATAAGGCGATGAAAGATGGATTATCCAAAGGGAACTAGCCATCATCTCCCATGTATAAATAGTTTTGTGTGCATTTCATGTCACATCAAGGAGAGAAATATCACAATGAAGAACTCATTTTAATGTAATAGAATAAAATATCAAAGTTTATATTAGAATCTATGGAATTTCATGCTTAAACTGTCCTCTTTCCAAATTTTGTTCTTATTCTTGTCAATAAGGGATTATGCTTATCCTAGAAAAGAACATGAGAATTAAAGGAGTTCAATACTTGGATGCAAGTATCACTTCTTGTTGTTATTCATTATTTTTATTTTCATGGATAATTCTTGACCCTCACATTGATGAAAGAGAGGTAGAAGTTGGTTGGGTTATAGAGGTTTGATAGATTATATATTTCAAGATTTCAACTTGTATCTCACCCTTATTTTACTCTTGGAAATGAAGATTGGATTCAAGTTTTATACTCTTGTTCATATGCATTAAAATATATGGCGTTGTTTAAGCACTTATAATTTATGGTTTGGCATAGTTTTTCATTCTTAATCATACTAATGATGTCATGTTTCCTATCTGAATGTGTGTGTGTGTGGAGAGTGGGAGGGGGGAATGTATAAGAAGCACTTCCAACCACATACCATATTGCCTTGTCTTGGTTATTTTCCACTCATTCTGTATTTTGAGACTTGGGTATTACATCCTATCAATTTGAATAATAGATGCATTTTCATGGCTCAAAAGGCATACTAGTATGCCCAAATTTTTATTCAAAAATAGTATATGAAGAGTTGATGTGAATTTGTAGTGAAATTGTAAATAAATGTCTTTTCGACGTGAATTTGTAGTCATCTTGCAATCATAAGATTTGAGATCTAGTTGTCAAGATTCCACATGGAAACTTTTTGTGAAGAGCAAAATGTTGCAATGTACTAATTTGTTTTTCATCGTGCATCTTAATGAAAAGTGAGCGTATTAACAAGATAATATCAACAATATTCTCTTGGTGCATATATGTTATGTGACTACTATCATTATTGTGTATTACAAGATCCAAAGGAGGCCATGGATAGAGGACGTGGATAGCGCAGAACTACTAAATCGCAGAGATGAAAGTGGGTGGCCATAGATTCAGATACAGAATCTGCAGATACAATAAAGCTAAGAAGAAAAAGAAACCTTAACCAAAGGAGGAAGGTGTTTATGAATTCACAAATGCTACAACATAGAGGAGATATCAATATGTCAAATATATGACTAAAGTGAGGTTTTGTGTTGGATATCATATTGCTTGAAATGATATAATTGGTGTACTAAAAATTATTGGCTATGTTGTGTATTATAGGGGCCATACGAAGCCACAGCAACATATCATGTCATATCAAATAAGGACACAATGGATGTTGCGTGACATCAGGTACTCAAATTTTGACTTAACTTAGGAAAAATTCATCGGATGGAATTTTGTGATATGTCCATCTTCTTTCAGAGTATTATTCAAATTTATAGTGTATTATCCAATCTTGACATAAATTAATGCATGTTGTTGATTATTTCATATGGAGATTGGAGCAAATGCACAACTTGAGAGTTCAACTAGCAAAAGAAAAAGATATGTACGTGGACATGGACTTAAAACTGTTAAATCACGTAGAGGATAGTGTGGAAGAGGATATGACAATGGATCCTCCAGACACAACAAATGATTGCACTGAAGAAGAGATTGGTCATGACTATAGTACATGGGATGAATACTTTGAGAAAATTGTTGTTTGTGGATGTTATGTATGACGTGGAAAGAAACAATTCAAACGAGCGATTGTACAAAGACATTACATAGATGATGAGATTCCAGTGGGTAATATTCCTCCTACAATTGATTAAAATCCAATAGGAATTGTGGTAAGGAATTTTCCAACTTGATATAAATAACATGTATACTTCTTTTAAACATTGTTTAATATTATTTAAATAATTAATTTTTTTCTTAATGGATAATTGCCGGATAAAGTTCTTGGTTTAAATTTTCCCATACCACCGACTTCCATCCTAGAGAGAGATGATCATTTATCAGATGATACATCTAAACAAAATATGTGCCAATATACCAACTTGGAAGATGAGGAATTGATGAAAACAAGTAACATAACAAGAACCGGTTTAAAGATGCATAATTTGCTTAAAGACAAGGGGAAGGTGGACTACATACTCTATGAGAATGAATTTGATGGAGATGATGATTTCCCCCTGAGTTTGAGATCAATTTACAAAGAGGAATTTGATCGTTGACTATATTTTGCTTGGCCTAGTGATCAACAACTACCTAGAGTGTACGAGGTGTTTCAATTTTGCGGATACAGCTACATGATACGACCCTCCAATATTCATGGAGCGAATCTAGGCCTATTTATTGTCCAAAATGTACATTTGGGATCTAAAAATAGAAACAATTCACAACAAACCACTAGGATATTAATTCCATATTATGGTCTGTCATATTACAGTGGTGAATGGAGAAGGCTAGCAGAATATAAGCCTATCATGTCAGCATATGGTCTAAATTCGAATATGTATACACATCGTCTGCAATTGGAAAGTGGAAAAGAACTAAATAGAGGTTGCTTATGTATATAGATGGGCGTGCATACACACACAAAAATATTGCAGGATTTATAAATAGTAGTAAGGGAAGGGACCCTACTGTCAAACCAAATTGTCAATTTGTTGAGGTTATAAATGATAAAGATGGAGGTATGGAAAGAGAGGTTCATAGATTGATAATGGTTTAGGATATTATGGACCTTACCATTGGGGATGATTTATTAATTGATTACCCCTTCTTAAAATGCAGTCATGCGTGAAAGAAAAGGAAAGAACAAGGTCTCCCTAAGGATGTTCGTAAGGGAAGAAAACCAAAGAATAATAAACGAGTGTGGACTGATGTTTCATAAACTATGTTGTCAAAATTGTGTTTTATTTAAATTATTGTATACAAAAAGTAGTCTATAAATAAATGTTCCATTATTCAATTGATGTATATATGTTCATACATTTTATATTTTTATTTGTTAAGCCATATTTGATTATATTTCTTTGAAATTGATACATTTATGATTTATCCAATTATTTCCAAACATTAAATAATGATTATTTTTTTGATAGTAGAAGATGTTGATGAAACACCTACTAATACCCAATATCCAACCAGGTTATTAAGATTTGGATGAGATGATCCAAACCATCTTTTAAACCATACCAGGGTGAAAAGAGCAACATTGAAGAGAATACCACTAGCTGAGAAACTTGAAGAGTTGATGAGATTAGCATACACTAATGACACGCCACCTAGCCTTAATGATGATCATCATGATAGTGAAAATGCATTGCATGAAGAAGGATTGAATGAAATTCTTACAGGTTTATTTGGGGATGGAAACAATTATGAAAATAATGATCATATGGTTGGCAGTAATGATGATAACAGAGGTAATTAGCACCAACGTAATGTGATGATAACAACCTGAAAGACTCCATCAAGCAAGCATCGAAGACACCCATGTCCAAATTGGGTGCAAGTAGAACCTCAAAACTAGCATGCACATTAATATTATTAGAAATCAAGTCACTATTTGCTTGGTAAAACAAAGGATTCACTGCCCTACTGAAGTGAGTTGAAATATTTTTCTTACTTTGCATTGTCAATTGGTGTACGTAATTTGTAAACATTCATCAACTTCGTTTATATTTCTTTAAGGGGATTTTAAAACCATATATTGTATATAGACATTCCTAGTATAGATTGACATATCAAACATGTTCATCATAAGTCAAACATTCAATTGATTTCATCTTTGGCAATCTTACAGGGCACTAAAAACTAAAATACTCCCTGAAGAGAATGTGTTGCCATCAACTTGCAGAGAGGCACGTTAGTTGTTGGTTGAGTTGGGGATTGAATATAAGAAAATTCATTCATGTAAAAATGATTGCATTTTATATAGATATGAATATCAAAACAAGGTAGAATGCCATGTATGCAAAGAGAAGAGATATCATACAAATGTACAAGGTCATACATTTCCAAATAAGGTTTTATGCCACATGCCAATTATACCTAGACTTCAACGAATGTTTTGTTGCAAGTCACTTGCACAATTGATGGACTAGCATGAAAAGAACAGGAGTAAATATGGATTCATGTGAATTCCGTCAAACTACAAAGCAATGAAAGACATAGAGGGAAAATGGCTAGGAAAATTCAAAGATGAACCCTGTAGTATTAGGTTTGGGCTTGCAATAGATGGAATGTGCCCACTCCCTTTCATGAGTGCAAATCATACTATTTGTCCATTTGGATTGATAGTATACAATATTCCCCCATGGATGAGTGTTAGGAAGGAGAACCTTATGCTGATTCTCATTGTTCCAGGAAAACATCAAGTTAAAAACGCGGATGTTTATCTTGCACCTTTTATTGATGAGATACAACTACTATGGAAAGGCATAAGAATGTATGACATATCACATCCTCCATCAAAAAGTTCCTTCATGTTGTATGGTGTTCTATGTTGGACTATTCATGATTTCCCAGAACTTGGTGTTTGTTCTAGTAAGATAAAATATTTACGTATTTACACTCATAATTTATTTTCATCCCAACTTTCATACTTAGTTTTATACTATTATTTTGATGTTATTAACATTGCTTATAGAATTACAGGCCTTCAAACAAAGGGGATATTTGCATGTCCAAGTTGTGCAGAACACTTTCAAGGGTGGTGTTCTAAAGATATACATAAATTTATTACGCAAACAACAAGGTTTTTCTACCACTAGATCGGAAGTTTAGAAATCGCCCGAAGAATCAATTTGATGGAAAAGATGGAAATAGAGACCCTCCCATGATTATGGGCTAGGTGATTGGCTTAATAAGTATGAAGATGTTGAATTGAAAGCTTGGGAGAATTTTTTTTATCGGGGTGATTCAATTGAAGGACCAGAACAAGTTCTAGTTAATATGCCAGAAGAAATGAAAAGGGAATCCATATTTTATGAGCTCCCTTACTGGAAGGATCTATTAATATCTCACCTATTAGATCCTATGCACATCTTCAAAAATGTCCTAGATTCTATATTTTTACATATATCAGGAAAATACAAGGACACCTTGTCTTCGAGGAGAGATATTTCTCTCTTGCATACCAAAATTGATAGAAAATATTTGTGGCCAAACAGGGAAAATGAAACATATGTAGAAGCTCCATGGATTTTGAAAAAAAAAATAGAACTAGACCAACTAAAAAATGTCATACGTTCAATAAGGACACCTACTGGCTATGGGTCATCATTGGGTAAAGCTTTTACAGTTGATGGACCGTATCACGGGATTTAAAACACATGATTTTCATAATTTTCATAAGGTATTATATATTATCATTTAACTTTAGCTGGTAACATTGATTAAGTACTAAATATATTTTGATATTATGTTGTGTGAGAAAAATTACTAATGACCTTTTGATAAATGTGTTTGATAGCATATCATGCCATTGGAATTGGGGGGGATTCATGCCTTACAGTTGACTTAAGGAATGCCATAAGTCGATTGTCAACAATTACAAGGTATGTGGTTATATGAAATGTTAATGTCTGAGAGACATAGAGATATTATATTGCATTTTAATTTTTTACTAAAGGTTCATACTAATTTACTATTCTTATATTAGGTGGCTAACCTACAATTAGATCCACGAATGTGAAGTGCCAAAATGGAAGAAGGAAATTACAGAAATTGTATGTGTATTTGAGAAGGATCTCCCTACAAGTTTCATGGACCTACAAGTCCATTTACTTATACACCTAGTCGATGACATTGAATTGGTGGGTGTCATATCAACGAGGTGGGTGTTTTTCTTTGAGAGGTATATGAAAACTCTAAAAATATATGTCCAACAAAAGGCACATCCAGAGGGTTGCATGGTTGAAGGGTATGTATTGAATGAAGGATTTTTCTTCCTATGTGAATTCCTTGGTAAGGATTTTGAATATGGGCCACACTTCTGGGATGAAGAACGAGCATCAGATATTATTGATGGAGAAAAACCACAATATAATGGTGTTCAAGTAGAAATTAGTAAGTAAATTCATGATCATTGTGGTTGTTTTTCTTGTAATCATTAATTTACTCTATAATTTAAATATCAAATTAACAGCATGAAATTTGGAGTTTGAAATAAACATGTTGACATGTAATAGGTGTAGACAAAAGTGCTATACTCAACAAGTTCATTCTGTACAACATGGACTTTATGAACAAATGGATTGATTTGTATGATAAAAAAGAGAGAAGAAGTGTTAGAATCAAGGAAATGGTTTAAGAGATCGAACCCAAAGCATACTCCACTTCCCACTGATTTGCTTGGGGAATGGGGCAAATATTGTACACTAGAATGGGTTACTAAATAAATTCAAAATCAAATAGAAGATGCAGGTATAGATTCAAACATAACATAAGATGAAATCAACATGTCTAGAGGATTTGAAAGAAAGGTACAGTTGGAACTTTACAAAATGTTGTTTCCTTACATCTTTGACACTATTAACTATTTTAATATTTGTCATTATATTTGTTTTCACTGTAATATATGGTCTTTCACAGGCGAGGAAATATCCAACAATGTGGTCATCTGGTTGACATTATAGTGTAGAAAGTGTAGATTTCAAGAGGCGATCCTTCGATTGTGGCATCATGGTTGACTTCAAGCAATCCAGTCGAGCAAGCTCAAAAGATAACAATATTATTGAAGGGAATCTACAATATGTTGGGAAAATACAAGAAATTATTGAGTTGGATTACCGCTCTTTTAAATGTTGTATTTTTAAGTGTAGATGGTATCAAGCATTCAAGAGGACACGACGACATGATACCCATAGTGGATTGTTTTCTATATATTCCTCAAGGTTCCTACCGGCCGGATAACGAGCCTTATGTTCTACCAATTCATTGTGAGTAGGTATTTCTTTAACTCAAACAAGAAGTGATAGTGATCATTATTCTATTAATTCATGGTTTATTGTAAATAGATACATGTGTTTATCAATCAATAAAATTGTTATAACATACATCTAATATATGTATGTTGTTCATGTGCAGGTATTTTTCTATGAATATATTTAGGACCCAAAATGGATATTTGTCATACATTATGATCCAATATTAAGACATGTGTTTGACGATGCATTATTGGATACTAGGCAAAACAATGATGGCCAACAAAATGAGAGCGAGGAATTAGAGAAAATTGAGGAAATTGACATCCATGATGATGTTGAAGATGGTTATGTTCAAGCACAAGAAGACAACAATACAGAGTTAGATGATGTTATGGAAGACAACAATATGGATGATATAGAAACTAATGATCCAAATACATCTAGTAACAATATAGATGGCCTACAGTCAAATTTCAATGATGATGAAGATGATGTAGGTCAAGATGAGGATGATGATAATATTAACTACTTGAAAGAACATATGAACATTGACAATGATAAACGAGCTGACATTGTTGGAGACAATAATGTTAATGACCAAGAATTCTAAATTTTTAGTATTATTTGTAATCCATATTTAAAAATTGATGATTCTTATGGCCTAAACTTTGAAATGCTTCAATATTATTTGTGTACATACAAATTACCTATTGCAATATCCTTAAAGTATTCAATCTTTCATATGAATTGTTGGCATAAAAAAATAGGATTACTTCACTGCTTCTTCCATTCATTTTGTATCAACATATGTTCATGAAGACACAAAAGTTAATAAAATAGTAACGCACATATCTCACAATGATTTCAATAAGCAACTTTGTTAACTTCATTATTTTTAAATTGTTTCCATTTATATGTTGAACAAAAAAATTTAGTATGTTTTATTAAGAGCTAAAAATAAAATAATTAAACAAAAGAAAAAAAATTAATCACCTATAATTAGGTGAAACAAGGGGGATCGAAGGCCTATATATTATTGAGAAACAAGGGAAACCCTACACATCCAAAAACCTAACACTAGGAAGTGAAACGCCGGACTATGGGCCCCGTTGGGTAACTTGGTACATCAATTTCCCGAGGTCGTAACTTTGGCATACTACCTCCGTTTGACGCACATGATACATCGTTAGAAATATCTATTCAAGGACTACATCCATGAATAACAAATATCAAGTCCGAAACGGACTCATATTTGCTCGAGCATCAGATGCTGAAAAAATGTTGTTTAGGGCCTCAAAACGGCTCCGAACGTTTAGGACCCGAAAACTACAAAAAAAAGTAAATTGTGCTACAATTAAGGAAACTGAAAAACTGAAGAAACAATGGTGGGGGTCCAAGTGGAAAAGGCAGGTTGCCATCAATATCCTTCTGGATCATTCCTCCCCCCTTAGGAAGTAATGGTTCCCATTGCATTGACTCCCTCCATGAGATGAGGAAACTTCTGTTGAACTTGGTCCCTAGTGAGTCACTTTCCCTGGTGAAGGAGTTGGACTGCTTTGACAACTCGATACAACTGGATCTTCTGCTGGAGGGTTTTCTTGATTTGTGTGTTCGTAATCCGATCAGTTGTGGCTTGTTCCATGCAGTCTGGGTTTAACTCTATTGGTATGAGTTGTTCTACCATGTCTGATGTGTCCAGTAGAGGTGGAAAGTAGGGTCGAAGGCGGTACACATTAAACATTGGGTGCAGACCAACAAATGGTGGAATACTGAGCTCGAAGGCATTGTCCCCGACAGCCTTGGTGATGGTGTATAGCCCATATTGGAGCGGGCGAATCTTGCGGGGGGGTCCAGCGACGCGCTCCTTCTGCAAATGTAGCCACACTTTGTCGCCCAACTAGAAGTTGTGTTGCAACCGATGGTGATCATGTCGTTGCTTGTACTTCGCATTGGCTCTGTCCAATATGTCATGAAACTGTTGGCGAATGTGCTGAATGCGCTCAATGAAGTTGTTCGCCTTGGAAACTTCAGACTGGACATGAGCCGAATCAGTCTGAGTAGCTGCAAATGGCATGGCTAGGTCAATGGGACATAGTGGCTGGAATCGCAAGCCCACCTGAAAGGGGCTATGGTCGATTGAGCTATGGAGGGCCTGGTTATAGCTATGTTGTACATAGGGGAGGGTATCATCCCATGTGTGTGAATGCTTTGAGTTGTACATGCAAAAAATGTGGACGATCATCCTATTGACGACCTATGTATGGCCATCAGTTTGGGGATGGAAAGTTGTGGACTTTGTGAGCTTGGTGTCTAGCATTGACCATAGGCTGGACCAGAATATACTAAGGAACCTGCTGTCCCGATCTAAGATGATAGACTGTGGGATCCCAAAGTCTACCCACACTCGTTCAAAGAAGAGTTTAGTAGTGGCTTCTGCTATGATATTCTTCTTGCAGGCCGCCATTAGGGCCATCTTTGAGAATTTATCGATGACCACGAACACACAGTCATTGCCATGCTTAGTAGAAGGAAGGTCCGACATGTAATCCATGGAGATGGATTCCCAAGGTCGACTAAGAGTAGGAAACGGAGTATAGAGGCCTTGCTTCTTGATGGACGGTTTGGCAATGGCACATGTAGTTGAGGATCAGATGTACTTCTCGACGTCCTGTCGGAGGTTCGACCAATATAAATACTTCTGCAGTAATGCCACTGTTTTCTCGACCCTGAAATGCCCAGCGACCCGACTGTAGTGCGCTTCCCAAATCATCTTGGCATGCTCGCTTGAAGGAACACAAAGGTGTCCCATGTGACATAGTAGTGCATCCTGGAGGTGAAAATTTGGAACTTGGCTACCCTCCAAGAGCCTCTTGTATGTGTGGTTGAATTCTGGATCGTTCTGGTAGAGAAGCGACCAATCAGAATTCTCGTGCCCACAAGAATTGAGCACGGTGGTTATTTCCAGGATCAGGGGTCGGATGAGGCAGTCTGCAACATTATTGGTGTTTCCCTTCTTGTACTTGATGTTCAAATGAAACTATTGTAGATATGTGGACCACTTCTGATGGCGATCTTTTTGTAACTTCCCTTGGGTCTGTATGAACTGCAGGGGTCGGTGGTCTGTGTGGATGATCGTTTCTTTCCCAAAAATGTAATGCTTCCATTGTCGGCAAGCCTGTACAATGGAATACATCTCTTTGTCATAAGTGGGATATTTTTGGACTGTGTCGGAAAGTGTCTCACTGTGATATTCCACTGGATGCCCTTGTTGAGTAAGGACTACCCCAATAGCATAGTCCGAGGCATATGTCTCGATCTCAAATGGTTGTTGCAAGTATAGTAATGTGAGCACTGGGGCACAACAGAGAAGATGTTTCAACTCTACGAATGCCTTATGTTGAGTTTTCGACCAGAATAATTTTTCTTTCGCTCCTCCCTTGGTGACTTGACTCAAGGGCCAAGTGATATGAGAGAATCCCAACACGAACCTGCGGTAGAAATGAGCAAGACCTAGAAAGTTTCGAAGCTCTGTTAGAGTGGTTGGGGCTGGCCAACCCGAATGACTTGGATCTTGGTTGGATCCACATACACCCCCCACTCATCAATAATGTACCCCAGATACTGAACCTGGGCCATGCCAAAAGTGCACTTGTCCAAATTGGCACAACACTTGTGCTTCCGCAATGTTTGGAGGACCTGTTGGAGGTGGTGGAGGTGCTCTTCCCAAGTATGGCTGAAGATCAAGATGTCATCCAAGTACACTACTACAAATGAGCTGGTGAATGGCCGCAAGATGTCATCCATCAGTCTCATGAAGGTTGCAGGAGCATTTGTCAGCCCGAAAGGCATGACCAGTCATTCGAAAAGGCCCTCCTTGGCTTTGCAGGCAGTCTTCCACACATCGGTCGGTTCAATCGGTACCTGGTGATACCCAGACTTTAAGTCGATCTTGCTGAAATATTTTGCCCCTTTAATTTGGTCCAGGAGGTCATCAATCCGGGGGATCGGGTACCTATTCTGAACAATGATCTTGTTCAGCACCCGATAGTCAATACAGAGTCTCCAAGTCCCATCCTTCTTTTGTACCAACACGATCGACCTTCTATAGGGTGATGAACTTGGCCGGATGTGACCCTTCTGCAGCAGCTCCTGAATCTGCCTCTTGATTTCATCGTTCTCCAGAACAGAGTGTCGGTAGATCAGTCCAGTGGGAAGCAGGGCACCTAGGGTCAGATCGATGGGGTGCTTGACTTGGCAGTGGAGAGGAACCCCTGTGGGTGAGGTGAATATGTCCCAGTATTCCACCACAACATTATCCATTTGTTGTTGTCGGGTGGAGGAGCCCTGTCTGGATGCCATGGCCATGATCTTCTTCTTACCCTGAGGGCGGATCATTAAGAAAAAAAATTTCCCAGTTTTGGAAATGAGCTTACTGCATTGTTTTGCAGTAACCAAAGAGATAGCGGCAGGCGGTGGTACCTCTGGTATCCTGTACAACTTATTTCCCAATGTAATAATAACAGTGCGAGGTCGAGACTCATATACATCATGTCGCTTCCATAAGTATGGTTGGCCTAATAATACATCACAAACATCAAGAGGAGCAATGTCACAGAATACCTCATCGGTGAAGGGCTTGATGCTGTAGGGAAGGCGGCACTACTGGCTGACACGGATATCCCATCCTTGGTGAAGCCACCCGATGGTGTACGACTGCGAGTGTGCTGTGGTCGGCAAGCCCAACCGCTTCATGACCTCTACTGAAATGAGTTTCTTTTGGCTCCCACTGTCGATAATGAACTGTACCAGGGAACCCTTTACCCGCATCTGGGAGTGGAAGAGGCGCTCCTCCTGCTCTAAATATTATGGTTCTTCCTTTTGGATCTTCATGGTGGCAACACTGGCGTCGGGCTCTGCATCGATAATCTTCTTCCCTCTGTCATTCCCCTTCTCGGATTTTGATTTAGTGTCAGAGTATGCATCTGATTCAGAAGCCTTTATCTCGGCCACCAGTGACTGCTTGGCCTGACACTCACTTGTGTTGTGAGTGGGACTCTTATGGAACTCACACCACTTTCCCACTTCCTTCTTCGGCTTCGCAGTGTTGCTATTTTCTTGCGTCTTTGGAAAGTTGTCTTCAGTCACCATGCCTTGGCTTTGTCCTTGGTTCTGCGGTTTGGGGGAACCTTTCGCTTGCTTCTGATTCACAGATCCAAAGTCTCGCTTCTTCTGTTTGAATTTTTGCTCAATTTTGGTAGCATATCGGTATGCCATACCAAGTGAGGAGATATCAAGGAACTCCATTTCCTCCTAAATGTATTTGTGCATACAACTACGGTACTTCAGCACCAAATGTTTCTCTGAATCTTTGATACCCAACTTGGTGCGCAGGGTATGGAATAGATTCGTCAGCTCATGCACATCTTGATCTCTTTGTTGCCGTAGCGTAGTCCACTATATGTACTTGTCCTCATATCTCACCATAGGATAATATTGTTCCTTTATGGCATCTCAGAAATAATTCCAAGTGGGTACGACTCAGAACAGAGAGGGTTCTTTCCTGTGCTTTCTCTCACAGTAGGTTTCCCACCAGTCCTTGACATGGGGGGCGGCTTTGAGTAGCGAAAAAGTAATCTTTTCCCAGTCGTAAAATTCATGGACCAAGAAATATCCTTCTAATAGATTCAACCATATATCTACGGCATCTGCATCTATTCGGCCACTAAATATGGGAATGTCAAAGTTTACTTGTACCTTAAAAGGGGTTGCGCCTCCAGAGTGGTTGCTAGATGCAGATGCGCCGCCAATGGGAAGTCGTTGAAGGATCTAGGCAAAGTTATCCATCATCGCGTTCCTTTTTTTTCAAGGGCCTCCGCGAGCAACATTTTGATAGGATCTTCTGTGCCCTCATCTTTCTTTTCATCCCCCATGGGCGGCCATCGGGGTTTGTGAGGCTGATCTTGCAAAGGTTCAACCAGATCGAGCCCTAACTCCTTATACCTCGCCCTCGTTGGGGACATGCAAAGAAGGATCAAGAAATAGCATATTGCTCTGATACCACTGAACCGGATTTATGCAAGAACGCAATGGAATACACAAACATCCATAAAAACAAAGATGCAGCGGAAATAACACTTCATTTCATTAATCAAAGAACTGAAACTTGTTTACATACAAGATGGAAAGAAACTAGCTAGACTGTTGTTAGCTTATCTCTGAGGAGAGATGTGGTGGCTACATGCCTCTGAACTATCCATTACAATGAGGCTCAAAGGCCTATATATTATTGAGAAACAAGGGAAACCCTACACATCCAAAAACCTAACCCTAGGAGGTGAAACGCCAGACTATGGGCCCCGTTGGGTAACTTGGTACATCAGTTTCCAGGTGTCGTAACTTTGGCATACTACCTCTGTTTGATGCACATGATAAATCATTAGAAAGATCTATTCAAGGAATACATCCTTAAATAACAAATATAAAGTCTGAAATGGAGACGTATTTGACCGAGCATCAGATGCTGAAAAAATGTTGTTTAGGGCCTCAAAACGGCTCCGGACGTTTAGGACCCGAAAAATTCCCAAAATAGTAAATTGTGCTACAATTAAGGAAACTGAAAAACTGAACAAACAATGGTGGGGGTCCAAGTGGAATAGGTGGGTGGCCACCAATATCCTCCTGGATCATTCCTCCCCCCTTAGGAAGCAATGGTCCCCATTGTGTTGAGTCCCTCCATGAGATGAGGAAACTTTTGTTAAACTTGGTCCCTGGTGAGCCACTTTCCCTGGTGAAGGAGTTGGCCTGCTTTGACAACTCGATACAGCTGGATCTTCTGCTGGAGGGTGTTCTTGATCTATGTGTCCATAATCCGATCAGTTGTGGCTTGTTCCATGCAGTCTGGGTTTAACTATGTTGGTGTGAGTTGTTCTGCCACGTCTGATGTGTCCGGTAGAGGTGGAAAGTAGGGTCGAAGGTGATCCACATTAAACACTGGGTGAAGACCAAGGAATGGTGGAATACTGAGCTCAAAGGCATTGTCTCCAATATCCTTGGTGATGGTGTATGGCCCATATCGTATCGGGCGAAGTTTGTGGTGGGGTCCAGCGAGGCACTCCTTCTGCAAATGTAGCCACACTTTGTCGCCCACCTGGAAGTTGTGTTGCACCCGATGTTGATCATGTCGTAGCTTGTACTTAGCATTGGATTTTTCCAATATGTTATGAACCTATCGGAGAATGTGCTGAATGCGCTCAATGAAGTTGTTCTCCTTGGAAACTTCAGACTAGACATGAGCCAAATCAGCCTAAGTAGCTGCAAATGGCATGGCTACATCAATGGGACATAGTGGCTGGAATCCCAAGACCACCTGAAAGTGGTTATGATTGGTTGAGTTGTGGAGGGCTCGGTTATAGCTATGTTGTACATAGGGGAGGATCTCATCCCATGTGCATGGATGCTTTGAGTTGTACATGCGCAAAATTTGGACTGGTTGTGGTCCGTTGAGCTGTGGAGGGCCCGGTTATAGCTATGTTGTACATAGTGGAGGCTCTCATCCCATGTGCATGGATGCTTTGATTTGTACATGCACAAAATGTGGACGAACATCCTATTGACGACCTCTGTCTTGTCATCAGTTTGGGGATGGAAAGCTGTGGAATTTGTGAGCTTAGTGTCTAGCATTGACCATAGGCTGGACAAGAATGTACTAAGAAATCTGCTATCCCGATCTGAGATCATACACTGTGGGATCCCAAAGTGTACCCACACTTGTTCAAAGAAGAGTTTAGCAGTTGCTTCTGATGTGATATTATTCTTGCAGGCCGCCTTTATGGCCATCTTTGAGAATATTTCGATGACCACGAAAACACAGTCGATGCCTTGCTTAGTAGAAGGAAGGCCCAACATGGAATCCATGGAGATGGATTCCCAAGGTCGACTAGGAGTAGTCAACGGAGTATAAAGGCCTTGCTTCTTGATGGACGATTTGGAAATGGCACAGGAAGTGTAGGATCGGATGTACTTCCCGACGTCCTGTCAGAGGTTCGACCAATAGAAATACTTCTGCAGTAATGCCACTGTTTTCTCGACCCCGAAACTCCCAGCGACCCGACTGTAGTGCACTTCCCAAATCATCTCGGCACGCTCGCTTGACGGAACACAAAGGTGTCCCATGTGACATAGTAGTGCATCATCGAGGTGAAAATTTGGAACTTGTATGCCCTCCAAGATCCTCTTGTATGTGTGGCTGAATTCAGGTGGTAGAGAAGTGGCCAGTCAAAAGTCTCGTGCCCACAAGAATTGAGCACAGTGGTTATTGCCATGATCGGTGGTCGGCTAAGGCAGTCTGCAACATTATTGGTGCTACCCTTCTTGTACTTGATGTTCAAATGAAACTGTTGTAGATATGTCGACCACTTCTGATGGCGATCATTCTGTAACTTCCCTTGGTTCTGTATGAACTTCAGGGGTTGGTGGTCTATGTGGATGATCGTTTCCTTCCCCAAAAATGTAATGCTTCCATTGTCGGCAAGCCTGTACAATGGAATACATCTCTTTGTCATAAGTGGGATATTTGCAGACTGTGTCGGATAGTGTCTCACTATGATATGCCACTGGATGCCCTTGTTGAGTAAAGACTACCCCAATAGCATAGTCTGAGCCATCTGTCTCGATCTCAAATGGTTGTTGCAAGTCTGGTAATGTGAGCACTGGGGCACAACAGTGGCAATGTTTCAACACTACAAATGCCTTCTGTTGAGTTTCCAACCAAAAGAATTTTGCTTTCACTTCTCCCTTGGTGACTTGACTCAAGGGCCAAGTCATATGAGAGAATCCCAACACGAACTTGCAGTAAAAATTAGCATGACCCAGAAAGCTGCGAAGCTCTGTTAGAGTGGTTGGGGCTGGCTAATCCCAAATGACTTGGATCTTGGTTGGATCCACATGCACCACCCACTCATCAATAATGTACCCCAGATACTGAACCTGGGTCATGCCAAAAGTACACTTGTCCAAATTGGCACAACACTTGTGCTTCCGCAGTGTTTGGAGGAACTATTGGATGTGGTGGAGGTGCTCTTCCCAAGTTTGGCTGAAGATCAAGATGTCATCCAAGTACACTACTACAAATGAGTTGGTGAATGTCCGCAAGATTTCTTCCATCAGTCTCATGAAGGTTGTGGGAGCATTCGTCAGCCTGAAAGGCATGACCAGTCCTTCGAAAAGGCCCTCCTTGGCTTTGGAGGCAATCTTCCACACATCGATCAGTTCGATCGGTACTTGGTGATACCTGGACTTTAAGTCAATCTTGCTGAAATATTTTGCCCCTTTAAGTTGCTCCAGAAGGTCATCAATCCGAGGGATCGGGTACCTATTCCGAACAGTGATCTTGTTCAGCACCCGATAGTCAATACAGAGTCTCCAAGTCCAATCCTTCTTCTGTACCAACACGATCGGGCTCTCACAGGGCGATGAACTTGGCCAGATGTGACCCTTTTGCAGCAGCTCCTAAATCTGCCTCTTGATTTCATCGTTCTCCATAACAGAGTGTCGGTAGATTGGTCCAGTGGGAAGTGGCGCACCTAGGGTCAGATCGATGGGGTGCTTGACCTGACAGTGCAGAGGCACCCCTGTGGGTGAGGTGAATATGTCACGGTATTACGCCATAACCTTGTCCATTTGTTGTTGTCGATTGGAGGAGCCCTGTCTGGATGCCATGGCCATGATCTTCTTCTTTCCCTGAGGGAAGATCATCAAGAAAAAAAAATTCCCGGTTTTGGAAATGACCTTGCTGCATTGTTTTGCAGTAACCAAAGAGATAGCGGCAGGCGGTGGTACCTCTGGCATCCTATACAACTTATTTCCCAATCTAATAATAACAATGCGAGGCCGAGACTCATACACAGCATGTCGCTTCCATAAGTATGGTTGTCCTAGTAATACATCACAAACATCAAGAGGAGCAATGTCACATAATACCTCATCGGTGAATTTCTTGATGTTGTAGGGAAGGTGGCACCACTGGCTGACGTGGATATCCGGTCCTTGGTGAAGCCACCCGATGGTGCACGGCTGCGGGTGTGCTGTGGTCGGCAATCCGAACTGCTTCACGACCTCTACTGAAATGAGGTTCTTTTGGCTCCCACTGTCGATAATGAACTGTACCAGGGAACCCTTTACCCACATCTGGGAGTGGAAGAGGTGCTCCTCCTGCTTTGAGTCTTCTGGTTCTTCCTTTTGGATCTTCATGGTGGCAACGGAGGCATTGGGATTTGCATCGATGATCTTCTTTCCTCTGTCATTCCCCTTCTCAAGTTCTGATTCAGTGTCATAGTATGCATCTGATTCAGAATCCTTTATCTCGGCCACCAGTGACTACTTTTCCCGACACTCACTTGTGTTGTGAGTGGGACTCTTATGGAACTCACACCACTTTCCTGCTTCCTTCTTCGGCTTCACAGTGTTGCTCTTTGCTTGCGGCTTTGGAAAGTCCTCTTGAGTCGCCATGCCTTGGCTTTGTCCTTGGATCTGCTGTTTGTGGGCACCTTTCGCTTGCTTCTGATTCGCAGATCCAAAGTCTCGCTTCTTCTGTTTGAATTTTTGCTCAATTTTGGCAGCATATCGGTATGCCATACCAAGCGAGGAGATATCAAGGAACTCCATTTCCTCCTGAATGTATCTATGCAGACAACTACGGTACTTTAGCACCAAATGTTTCTCCGAATCTTTGATAACCAACTTGGTGCGCAGGGTATGGAACAGATTTGTCAGCTCATGCACATCTTGATCTCTTTGTTGTCGTAGCATAGTGCATTGTATGTACTTGTCCTCATATCTCCCCACAGGATAATATTGTTCCTTTATGGTGTCTCAAAAATAATTCCAAGTGGGTAAAACTGAGAAGAGAGAGGGTTCTTTCTTGTCCTTTCTCTCATAGTAGGTTTCCCACCAGTACTTGACATGGGGGGCGGCTTTGAGTAGCGAAAAAGTAATATTTTCCCGGTCGAAAAAGTCATGCACTGAGAAATATCCTTCTAATAGATTCAACCATCTATCTACGGCGTCTGCATCTATTCGGCCATCAAATATGGGAATGTCAAAGTTTACTTGTACCTTAAAAGGGGTTGCGCCTCCAGAGTGGTTGCAAGATGCAGATGCACCGCCAGTGGGAAGTCGTTGAAGGATCTGGGCGAAGTTATCCATCATCGCGTTCCTTTGTTTTTCAAGGGCCTCCTCGAGCAAAATTTTGATAGGATCTTCTGCGCCCTCGTCTTTATTTTCGTCCCCCATGGGTGGCCGTCGGGGTTTGAGAGGCTGATCTTGCAATGGTTCAACCAGATCGAGCCCTTACTCCTTATACCCTGCCCTCATTGGGGACATGCAAAGAAGGATCGAGAAAGAGCATATTTCTCTGATACCACTGATCCGGATTTATGCAGGAACGCAATGGAATACACAAATATCCATAAAAACAAAGATGCAGCGGAAATAACACTTCATTTCATTAATCAAAGAACTGAAACTTGTTTACATACAGGATGGAAATAAACTAGCTAGAGTGCTGGTAGCTTATCTCTGAGGAGAGATGTGGCAGCTACATGCCTCTGAACTCTTCGTTACAATGAGGCTCGAAGGCCTATATATTATTGAGAAACAAGGGAAACCCTACACATCCAAATAAATAACCCTAGGAGGTGAAATGCCAGACTATGGGCCCCGTTGGGTAACTTGGTACATCAATTTCCCGGGGTTGTAACTTTGGAAGACTACCTCCGTTTGATGCACATGATACATCGTTAGAAATATCTATTTAAGGAATACATCCATTAATAACAAATATAAAGTCCAGAATAGACTCATATTTTCGCAAGCATCAAATGCTGAAAAATGTCGTTTAGGGCCTCAAAACGGCTCCGAAAGTTTAGGACCCGAAAACTGCCAAAATAGTAAATTGTGCTACAATTAAGGAAATTGAAAAACTGAAGAAACAATGGTGGGGGTCCAAGTGGAATATGTGGGTGGCCACCAATATCCTCCTGGATCATTCCCCCCCCCTTAGGAAGCAATGGTCCTCATTGCGTTGAGTCCCTCCGTGAGATGAGGAAACTTCTGCTGAACTTGGTCCCTGGTGAGCCACTTTCCCTGGTGAAGGAGTTGGCCTGCTTTGACAACTCAATACAGTTGGATCTTCTGCTAGAGGGTGTTCTTGATCTATGTGTCCGTAATCCGATTAGTTGTGGCTTGTTCCATGCAGTCTGGGTTTAACTCTGTTGGTGTCAGTTGTTCTGCCACGTTTGATGTGGCCCGTAGAGGTGGAAAGTAGGGTCGAAGGCGGTCCACATTGAACACTGGGTGTAGACCAAGGAATGGTGGAGTACTGAACTCGAAGGCATTGTCTCCGACAGCCTTGGTGATGGTGTATGGCCCATATCGGAGCGGGCGAAGCTTGCGGTGGGGTCCAGCGAGGCGCTCCTTCTGCAAATGTAGCCACACTTTGTCGCCCACCTGGAAGTTGTATTGCACCCGATGCTAATCATGTCGTTGGTTTTACTTAGCATTGGCTCTATCCAATATTTCATGAACATGTTGGAAAATGTGCTGAATGCGCTCAATGAAGTTGTTCGCCTTGGAAACTTCAGACTGGACATGAGCTGAATCAGTCTGAGTAGTTGCAAATGGCATGGCTATGTCAATGGGGCATAGTGGCTGGAATCCCAAGACCACCTGAAAGGGGTTGTGGTCGGTTGAGTTGTGGAGGGCCTGGTTATAGCTATGTTGTACATAGGGGAGGCTCTCATCCCATGTCCGTGGATGCTTTGAGTTGTACATGTGCAAAATGTGGACGATCATCCTATTGACGACCTCTGTCTGGCCATCAGTTTGGGGATGTAAAGCTGTGGACTTTGTGAGCTTGGTGTCTAGCATTGACAATAGGCTGGACCAGAATGTACTAAGGAACCTGTTGTCCCGATCTGAGATGATAAACTGTGGGATCCCAAAGTGTACCCACACTCGTTCAAAGAAGAGTTTAGCAGTGGCTTCTGTTGTGATATTCTTCTTGCAGGCCGCCATTATGGCCATCTTTGAGAATCTGTCGACGACCACAAACACACAGACATTGCTGTGCTTAGTAGAAGGAAGACCCAACATGTTCGTGGTAGAATTTTTCCCTACAAATAAGTCAAAATTCTCTTAAATTAAAGCAGATTTCTAACTAACTCTAAGATAAGACAAAACTAAACAAATGCTACCTTGAATTTCCTGATCTAATTTTCACAACAAGATTACATGCATTAAGAAGAGATGAAAGACATAACTCACCTTTCAATTCGATTTTTGTCCCGCTTCCGACTCTTGATCCCAACGCTCCAATGTAGAACCTGTTGAAATCAAACAAGGAACAAGCATACAAGCTTCCAAATACCTTGAAGTAAATATTAAATTCAAATCTGGACTAGATACATTCCATGTCAGAAACTCATATAGTACACATGAAATGGGAAAAACAAGACAATTTATTTTATTACAAACTTGAAGAATGCTTACAAAGGTTGCTTGATGTCCAAGTCAATCCTCCAGCTCCAAGTGCTTCCTCCTCTAGCTATCTCCACAAAGCTGCAAGATCATAAGTTTGATACCTCTAAGAGTCCTCCTCCTTGCTCATGGAATGCCTCTCTCTTATAGTGTGTGGTAGGGTTAACCAACAAGAGAGACGGGTGGATCTAGGGAGAGTTTAGTGGATCAGGCCTACTAATCACAGAAAGTGAGTTAGGATCGAATCAAGGACCCCAATCCTCCAAAATCTCTCGAAAATCAAAATCCCACAAGCCATGGCAAAAAGGCTAAAAAAAGTGTACCGCGCCTCTAGAACAGAGCATAACGCGGTAGTACTGCGTGTCAGGGAAATAGCATAGCGCGGTAGTACGGACTACCACGCCTCTAAAACTGAGCAAGACGCGGTAGTTAGGGTAAATGAAGTCTCAGCTAGGTTGATTCTTGACAAAGTAGGTTTTCCTTCAAGGATCACTCATCATTTTTCTCTTCTGGGTGTTTTAAGCAGTAGGGGAAGTGTCGTCAACTCTTTTTGTGGTGGAGATGCGACACTATGGAATATGGAGGTATAACAGATGCCCCCTAAAGTGTGAGGTCAGAAGGGACTGATGGCCGAAAGACTTTACAAATACCGTGCAGAGATAGCATCGAGGAGAGCAACAAGGAGCTGAAACAGAAACAAGATGTTAGATACCATCGAGGTGGGCATCCCCATGCTCGGAAACAAATGACTCAAAGCATGGCTGCCGACCAATACATTGAAGATCCTTGACAACTGAGATGATATAGACTGTGGACAAATCATGGCTACTATGAACAAGCGTAGATCCATGAGACAGTAATGACACAGCCACGACCAATACAAAAAGTGGATCTGTGTGACAATACAAAGGATATATCCAACGCAACCTGGACGTAATCAAGATACAAAGGCGCGCCCAGGGTCTTCTACCCGATCGCAAATGATACGAATCTAGCCATGTGATTACAAAGTGTTGAAGTCGAACATGGTAGAAACCATTTGATTACCGGTCAATGATGCGAATCGTTAACAAATGCGAGGGAAATCACCAATGATGACGATGATCCCCAAGGTATCCCAAGTACATCTCAACGAAATGTGAATGGATGAGTTGATGTCAAGCATTCGAGAGATTGTTCGATCAGATTTCAGTGATGTAAACCTACTGTCGAACACGAGGAAACCTGCCATTGAGGCATGCAGGTACCAAGGTACTAATGGTTGATCCCTAAGTCCAATTCTCGGATAGTGATTTGACGTCGACGGGAATAGACTCGTCGAAGGTGGGCCATAATGATTCCCACATCATCGACACGAAATCGGAGCGAAAGATAGTATAAGATGATGAGACACTGGAGTATGTACTGACACAGCGGAGGTCTGACACAATGAACGACTCTGAACACTGCAACCCTTTGAACATGTAACGGAATGTAACAGGACTCGGCAGCAGGGATTATTGATAGCAGAGGATAGACACCGAATGATTAGGCTCGTGGCTAGGGACACGACTCATGATGATGACCATAACTCAGTAATGATACCCAAAATAGACAAGAGACAGACGCATGCCATGTTCAAAGGTAACGACTGACAAGCTGCCAAAACAAACTTGACTTGTTCCCCATATTCCCCCGACATGATAGACGAGTACCTCTTTGTTGTTTTTCGAGCTTAAAGAGGATAACAGATGCTCGGTGTAGCTCATCTCATAGATGAGTCCAATCTCACATGTTTCACAAACCTGAGAAAGGAGGGGTTCATCCCAAAGTGGGTCCTTCGATGTTAAATTTTAACGAGTCCAAGGAAGGGAAACTCAGTAGTTTTCACATTTAGAGAGCCTAAAAAACTTAAAGGAAGCTCCAAAGTGTACTTTTTCGTGAATTTAGTCCCTCGATCCCGAAAAAGTGTAAAACAATTCCCGAGAGAACTCTCCCAGCCAAAATTGACCGAGGTATACCTTTCTCGTAAATAGTCTATACAGGCCAAAAAAGGGATAACCTATCACCGCATAGACGACCTTTCAAATACTCTTACAAGTGTGAAAGAGTCAAGATCACTTGGCAATCTTTTCAATTTTAGGGAGTCTGAAAAGAGCTTAACTATGGACTCCAATGATCTTTTTCGTAAATTTTAATTATTTTGGTCCGAAAAGAGAATAAAATACAGCCAGGATAATACTTTCCTCATCGTTTAACGAGCATGAGTAAAGCTGACCAAACTCGACACCATTTACTTGAGTTTGGCAAGCACGAGATGGGTGTGAAAGCGCTTGGAATCTTTTTCAAGTTTTAATCCAGAGCACGAAAAAGATAAAGTAGGCTCAAAATGAAGGTTAAACAATAAATGAACGCTAGTGTGAAAATAATGTCTTTAAAGGAGATCCTGTCAATAAGTGCTCATGAAACCAGATATTAGTAATGTGAAATGGGTTTTATTTTAACTAAATAAAATAATGAGTAAAAAATGAGTGAAAAAGTTATATAAAGGATAGGTAAAAATAGAAAGTTACCATTTCACTTGTGCATTTACCAAAAGAGGAGATTTTACCCATTTGAGGAGTAAAACTTCAAGAGTCCATATCTGGAGATTTGGGGCACCATTTCAACAACCGTCTGCACCAGGTAATAGCTTTTAAGCCTCTCTTTCATTTCATGTATAAATAACTTGTTTTCAGTAGGAAAAAGTAATTTTTGGGCAAGCCCTATTGGGAAAAATTCGCCCTCTATAGTACCGCGCGGGGTCTATATCGGGAAGCGCGGTACTGTGTAACAGTACCACGCTGTGAGGTTAAATAGAGGTGCGGTACTGTGCAGTACCGCGCAGTCCAATTTTTCCCAGGCGCGATAGGAGCGAAAATTAAGATGAAGAAATCATTTTTTCTTAAATTTTTAACTGAGATCAAGTTGTTAAATAATTACTGAATGTTTCCCATGACCTTTTGCATGTGTTTGAAACTCGTTTGGAGCAAAATGGTCCATTGGAAAGAAAGAGAACATGAAGCAGATGATTTAGAGGCTCAAAATGACGAAGATACTTTGACTGCATTGCGGGAATGTGGTCTGTTAAAATTCTTCAAGACCAAGGGAATTCGCAAGTAGGCAAAGCTTCTTACCCACATTATTCAAATGTGGGATCCTGACATTCAGGCTTTCCGAGTAGGAGAACATGTCCTTGAAATTCAACTAGAGGACATTTATTTTCTCACAGGCCTCTCAAAAAGAGGAGCCCGAGTGAATTTTACTGGATACGCAGCCTCGGAGGCGAGCACAGATGCTTTGATTGCTCGTTACTGCCGTCAGCGTTCGGGAAAGAAAAGTGGCAAGGTGGTCATCAAATACATTATAGAACTTCCTATAAAAACCGTGTTGTTCACCATCACATGTGCAACACGGAGTACGGGTCCCCATCAGGCGTCCCGTACACAGATGAATCTCGCAGTGGATTGTATGGCGGGAACAGTATTCAACTGGTGTGATGCAGTGCTAACCAATCTCAAAGAGCAAGTGAACAAGTGCAGCCTTGGAGAGAATTTCCAATTTGGTTATGGGAGCACCTTAGTCACCTTCTTTTTGGTGAGGGTGCCATTGTTGCGCCCACAGATAGCTATGCCCCCCCGTCCACCTACCAATCCATGGATGGCTCGATGGAGTGATTATGCAGGACGCCTTGGGGGACCTCAACGTTTGGCTTTTGGTGAGTATTTCTTCTCGTGGCTCGAGGAACAGATAGTGATGATTGATGACTACCCCTATGCAGGGGTGGATTTCCGTGAGGACATAGGCTTGGCACTGCTGGAAGATGAGGATTGGGACAACTCAGGTATGACCTTCATGGATATATTTTTTCTTTTTTAAATATATAATTTTTAATTTTGTTTAGAGTGTGTAAAAGACTTTAATGTATGTACATGTGCATGTCGCAGATCGTGGACCACAGAGACCGGCAGGGTACTCGCCACTACGCCGAGGTGGTGTTGATCGTCAAGCCGCTCGAGACGAGGAAGAAGACGAAGATGAAGCGGGAGGGGTCCAAGAAATAGAGAGGAATTTGCAGGGTTTGACTCATGGTATTCCTGCTATGAGGGTGGACGACATCCCTTTGCATCTCCAGCGGCATACTGTAGGTGTGCCTAGGCGCATTGGCCGACTCCTTCGTAGGGTGGCTCGAGCTGTAGTGTGTTATCACCAGCAGCGTGAGGAATCTAACGAGGGACATGACAGATCTCCTAGATCTCCCTAGATGGAAGCTTTTATCTTTTTGCGGCATGTATACGATATGTAGGCTTTGAGAGCCAAATTTTGTCTTTAAAACACAAACTATATGTATTTGGAAAAACACTTTTATATACACTGATATGGACCTATTTTTATGATCTATTTACTTACAATGACTTGTGTGTTTTATTTTTTGTGACGTGTTTTTATCTATGAGCAAGATGCCAATCCAACATGTAATTAGCTAATGAGTCAGCTATACAATTGAATTCTCTTGGTGTGTGTTGATATGAAATAAAATTAAAAGATCGTTCCAAGAGGCGTACCCTCCGAAATAAATGAAGTAGGATAGGATCGCGAACTGTGTAAACACAATTCAGATGAGAAACCACAAGTTGGGAGTCTAAAAAGACTGATAGGGAGTCAATTCCGAGTGAAGCAACCTCTGTTAAGATTCCGGGTATGCCAGCTTGCACCGTCGGCGAATCCGAAGTAGGCAGACATCAGCGCATAAAATCATGAGTCAAAGTAAGAATGGATACATGAGGTCCATGCGCACACCAAAAGATGAGTAAAAATAAGCTAAGTACATTATGTACAAAAAGTAACCCGCATAGGGTAACCTTTACGCGTAGAAACGTTTGAGGTATAGCCCATTGCGAGGCTGCGCCAATGGCGTGCCATCACAATCGACGAGTTCATAGGCTCCTTTCTCTAAGACACGTTTTACAACAAAGGGGCCGTACCACATAGATTCTAGTTTTCATTTTCCGAGTTTATCGTGCATTTGATCATATGTGAGTATGAGGTCACCTTCATTGAAAACCCGAGGTTGAACGGATTTATCATACTGTGCTTTGATGCGTTTCTTATGAGCTTCATTGGCTAAAGCAGCGTCGCGGCGGGTTTCATCTAGCTTGGCTAGGTATAGAAACCGTTCCTCTTCGGAAGTGTTGTGGGGGAGTAGCTCTATGGCTATCTTAAGTGATGGAATTTCACATTCAATCGGTAAAATGGCTTCTAGGCCATACACCAGTTGCAATGGTGTAAACCCGGTAGCACTTTTTACTGAGGTTCGATATGCCCATAATGTTGAAAATAGAGCTGAGTGCCAGTTGGATTTCTGAGTACCCACAATACGATGAATCATTCATTTCAGGACTTTGTTAATGGCTTCAACTTGGCCATTGGCTTGTGGGTAGTATGGGGTTGAGTTTTCATGGCGAAAACCCAACTTGGCACTTAGTTCCTCAATCATATGGTTCCTGAAGTGGGAGCCATGATCGGTCACAATGGATTGTGGGAAACCAAATCTAGCTATAATGTGATTGAATATGAATTGTGCTGTTGTTTTGTCGTCCTCAGCATAAGTAGGCATCGCTTCAGCCCATTTTGTGAAATAGTCAACAGCTACTATGACATAGCTATGCCCCCCAGCTGAAGTGGGCTTACAGTGCATGAAATCTATGCCCCATTTGGAAAAAGGGTCGACGGTAATAACAGGATGGAGTGGAGCAGGGTGCGAGCGTGTTTTACTATGAAAGAATTGACACGGTGAACATTTCTTGACTGTTTCAATGCAGTCTTTGAAAATTGAGGGCCAGAAATATCCTACTCGTAGAATTTTCTGGGTCGTAGCCATCCCAGAGAGATTACCACCACATGCTCCAGCGTGGCAGTCATTAAGAACGTGTTTCGCCTCATCTAGGGTCAAACAACGTCGAAGAACGGTGTCGACACCACGTCGATAAAGAGTATCATTGACTATGAGATAGTACTTGGCGTGGTGTCGGATGCATCGACATTCATCGCGAGTGAGGTCGGGGCGGAAGCGTTGGGTTTGGAGATATAATAAAATATCCCCGTACCATGGATCAGACGTGCTAATGAGGAACAACGAGTCATCAGGAAGAGAATCGATGGGCTCGGATTGCTCGGTAGCACAGGGCAAGTTACAAATCAACTCAGCAAAGACCAAAGACTTCTTGGAATTGGCTTTGACAAATTCCAAGTCAAACTCTTGAAGGATGACGATCCAACGAGAATATTTGCCCCCAAGCACTTGACGTGTGAGGATATAATACATTGGATTGAAATCGGCTATAACAGTGGTCCGGCGGAGTAGAATGTAATGACGGAATCTCTGGACAGCAAAAACTGTTGCCAAAGCCAGTTTTTCAACATGCGAATAACGAGTTTTGGAGTCGACAAGACTCTTACTAAGATAGTATACCACATGTTCTATGTCGTTGTGGTCTTCCTGGACTAGCACCATACCGATGGTGGAAGTCGAAGCTGCGAGATAAAGAATGTAATCCCGTGTGTAATCGGGGGGTTGGATCACAGGATCTTTGGTTAAGGCTACCTTGAGATTATCAAAGGACTGTTGGGCTTCGTCATCCCAGATGAAGGGAATGTTATTCTTGAGAAGCCTCATGTAGCCTTTTGTTATCTCAGAAAGATTACAGATGAAATGGCGTAGAAAGTTTGTGTGCCCTTGCAAACTTTGAAGTTCTGGAATGTTTGTGGGGGAAGGAAGGGCTAAGATAGCTTCTACCTTCGCAGGATCTAAGCATATCCCGCTTTTGGATATTATGAATCCCAAAATTTTTCTGGCTTCTACGCAAAATACGTACTTATGCGGATTCAAACGTATATTGTAGCGACGACACCTTTCGAAAATGGCACTTAAGTGATCAGGATGGTCATCCCGGGTCTGAGAGTGAGCGGGAAGATCATCAAGATATGGTTCTACAATATGTTTGATGTCGTGAAATGCGTATGACATCGCCTGTTGGAAAGTTGCCCCAGCGTTTTTAAGGCCAAAAGGTAGCTTTCAATATGCAAAAATACCCCAAGGGCAGATAAAGGCTATTTTGTGATTGTCGGCTGGGAGGATATCGATCTGATTATAGCCAGAAAAGCCATCCATAAATGAAAAGATGACACTCCCGGCACAGTTATCGATGGTCTGGTCGATGAACGGAGTTGGGTAGTTGTCCTTTGGACAAGCTTTGTTCAAGTCGCGGTAATCGACACAGACTCTAATCGTTCCCTATTTCTTGGCTACGGGAACGATGTTAGATACCCATTATGTCAATGGGACAGGATAGATAAAACTAGCATGCAAAAGTTTTTCAACTTCTGCTTTAATAGCGGCTGCCTTGCGAGGATGGACGGGCTGAAGTTTCTACCAAACAGGTCGGGTGCCAGGAAAGGTTGGAATTTCATGGACCACAATCGAGGGATCTATTCTTGGCATTTCTTCATAACTCCAAGCAAAAACATCGTGGAAGGTTTTGAATTAGGTAGAGTAGAACTCCATTTCTAGGGGAGTACATGTTTTGCCAATATGTATGTTTTCCACGATACCAGGATTCACCGAAATATCTATGGGAGTGGTTGCCATAAGATTAGCCAAGTTTCCTTCAAAAAATACTTCGTCGAGGGAAGTGGAAAACTTGGTTTGAACCATTCCGAGTGAAGGACTGGGTTTTGTATCAGGCTCAAGCGTCTGAATGGTGGGGAATGAAGATCGATGGTGAAAATGTCCCCATGGTGGCTCATCACCGCACATAACCTCCATAATTGATTCGTCAATGGGAAAAAACAAATTGAGAGGGTCGATAAATGGTAGGGGCGAATGAGTCTCAGACGAGAGCTGTGCCACGGTGTGATGTGTAGAACAGTCGACCCAATCGGTGGCTGATTGGATCGCTTCGTATGCTGCGAGGTTTCTATTCAGAGGCATGGAGTTGCTGTGGTTTTCAATTTCAGAGGGACTCGAAATCATCCATGAATCATTGGAAGGGGTGACATTGGATGAAATCATGTTGACTGGTTGTACATGGGTCCCCAACTCTGGAAAAACTCCAATAAGGGAAGAATCCTTCATGAGACCAACACCAATGTCTTGGAACCGGTACCGAGGTTGATCCAATAACGAGACGGTGTTGGCAGAGTTTGGATGAGAGTCTGGGATACAGTGATCAATTTGATCAATGGTGACAATTTTCCCTTCATGAGGAAATTGCACAATCCGGAAGACGGTAGATGCTATGGAGGTCATGGCGTAAAACCAGTTCCGACCAAGTAGAAGATTGTAATCTAATGGTGCATCCACGACTTCAATGTGTACGAATACTGTTTTTCCCCCCAGTTCAACACCAATTGAGGGAATGTGTCCATAAGGTTGGAAACCATGTCCATCAAATGCCCTGAGAGTAGTGGGAGAGGTTGTGACTTCGGGAGAGCCTAAGGCTCTCTAGCAATTCAAAGACATGATCGACGTGGAGGCACCTTCATCTAACACAGTGCGATGGATGCTATTTCCACAGATTTTTGTATGAACCTGGAAGGCTAACTGGTGAGAAAGCCGAGGTTTGGCGGGCTCCAAGTTAAACATAATGGAGTTTGAAGTATCTGGGTCCATTGCCCCCAGTGCTGAAAGTAAGGTTCTACGCTGCGTGGGGCAGTGTTGAAGAACCTCTAGAGTCGACATGGCGCACGATGCTTGAGCTAAATCCTCAACAATGTTGTAATTTTGGGCAGCTCGTGCATTCGGATTAAATGTCTCCTTTCGTATGGTGCCCTTGGGTGGGCGTAGCACTGTTTCCGTGAACGGTCTCTCGATATGGAGATGGCCGGTAGGGGGGGGAATAGGAATCGGATCTTCAACAGGAGATTTGCCTTTGGCTATCTTTGACTGTTTGTTTGAACTTGGAGGGTTCTCATATGTCTTTGAACGAGTGGTTATATGAATCTCCTCATTACTTGTCATCAGGATTTCGTGATTTGTGGATGTCTCTCCGCGAGTTGGGTTGCTCGGGTTGCCCCCCTGTGCGGTTTCTTGGGAAACCATCTGCTGTTACTGTTGAGGGAAAGGGTCATTTAATACTGTCGGGCGAGAGGATCCTTTAACGAACTTGTTGACGTCGTCCTTGTAGGGACAGTCATGTGTGTAGTGATCGTCTTGACAAATTAGGCAGGGAAACTTAGCCTTTCGACGCGGTTTTTGGTCATTGTGGGTGGGTTGTGGCTTGGGGTTCTCCTGCTGGTTCTTCTTAGATTTACCACGATTTCTTTTCTTCTTTCCTCCGGATGGTTGTGACGTAGATTGAACTGCGTTCACTTCGGAGGAGATAGCAGGAGAAGTAGTAGTTTTTGAACCATCCTGAGGTAGAGCGGGGGAAGCAAAAGCTTGTTGTCCCGTCGAGTTGGTAGTAGGCTGGGCCTTGACTGAACCGACGATAACATCAATGGGGGGTTCAGTGGTAGGTTTCGTTGGATCAGTGGTAACGCGGGTGGCATGTGGAAAAAGTTCGTGTAAAGTGTCGGATTGGGTGTATACCAAATCCATGTACTGAGCTGCCCAGATGGCTTGTTCTTCTGTAACCGGCCCGCGCATAGCGATATCTCTGGCTATGGGAGGCAAAAAGGATTTCGTGAACCAATCAGTGAGTAGCTGATCCGGAATGGATGCCTTGATTAGCCTACGGCGTCGACGCCACTCATGGATGTGATCCGAAATATGTGTCGAAGTGGTTTGACGCAGTGAGGTTAACAGTTCTGTTCCAGTCTCATAACGGATGGGAAGCTGGAAATGGGTCAGAAACTACATAGCCAAGGTGTTGAAATCATGGAAAGAGTGTTGTGGCAGCTCGATGTACCATTTTGCTGCCGTGCCGGTAAGGGTACGTTGGAAGCGTCGTAGTCGAATGGAATCGTCCATCAAGGAGTTGGATGAACACCAAAGATGGAAGATCATTACGTGGTTCTTGGGGTCTTCCCTGGGCTTAGAATCGAGCTTGGGAATGTCCGATGGGAGTTTGGCTGGAATGGGTGGCCAATGAGGTTCATGCCATATGGGATCGTTAATGATCCTCGACAAATCAGGTAAGTCTAACGTGGCCAAAAAGGGAAGTTGATGATTAGTCTACGGGTATGAGTAATAACCGTGTGATGCAAAAAACCCTGGAGGGCCCTACATAGCATACTGTTGTGTGTTATACCCATATGTGTTTCCTGGGGGATACTGCTGGAAGGTCTGTGGGTAATAAGCCATCTGGTTAGTCGGTTGATGGATGTTCTGCTGAGTGGGGATGGTAGGTATGGTACCCTGGGGTTGCGAAAACCCAGGAAAAGTTGATGCTCCTGGTTGAGAAAAAGTTCCTTGGAGGTGTGTTCCAGGAATATTACCACTATATTGAGTAAGTGGAGGGTTTACTATAGCAGGGTTGGGGGGTGGTTGCGACAATGGTGTCCATGGAAGGTTCGTTCCTGCTTGAGGAGCGTGTGGAAATTGAAGGGATGGGTTCCATGGAGTTGTAGCAGCTGAAGGATAAGGGAAGCTGGAATTCAAGTTGGGGGGAATCTGAGATTGCCCCCCAGCTGGGTTCCAGTTTCCAAATAGTGAGTACCCCCCATTCTGTGGGATTTGAGGGTCCCAAGAAGGAAGCATACCTGACGGGGGATGTTGAGGATGAGGTCCGGTTGGAAAATCGGTATAAGGTTGTCTGCTGCCAGGTGTGTTGTACATACCATACTGAGCAGATGTTGCTGGTTGGGAGGGTTGTTGGATAGAGCCAATAGGTTGTCCTCCAGCAGATGGGTTGGATGGCCCTACGGGAGGAGGTTGTTGACTAGGAACGGGGTTCCCAACAAAGGGTTGTCCTCCCGCTGGTTGGGTTGATGGCCCACCAGGGGGAGTTTGGTTGTTGGAGTTGGGGACCATGGCAGTCGGTTTTCCACCTCCTGAGATAGTGTAGATAGTGGCCGAAGGTGACCCCCCGGTCAAAACGGAAGATCCAGCAGTATGACTTGGTGTTCTTCCGCCGCTATACAAATATGATAGTGTCGATTGGCCAACGGCGCCGAAAGTGCCGATTTGTGGAGGGGGTCTTCCATATCTGACAGGCGAGGATGAAGAAAAAACTGGGTTATCCCTCATAGAATGTGCGCCAAACATAGGTGATGGCAACAAATGTGGGGAATTTAACCGAGGGGTATCGGGGGTGCCGTCCATAACGTGCTCAATGATAGGAGGACCATCGAAGACTGGGTCCAAATTCATGTCCTGAAAAGGGTTTTCGGGGTCCAGCGGGAACCTAGGTATAGTAACGTCTGAAGGTTCGGAGCCTTCTGCATAGGAGTGATGAAACTCTGTGCTAGACTAGATGTTGGGATCCTGAAAGTCAGAAGGACGAGTAACAGGTGGATATCGGGAAGCTGTGGAGAGCATTTGCTCTGTGTCACGCTTAAACTGTGCCGATGCTAACAGGGAATTTTCTAGACTAACCATACTAGACTGAATGGAGGCCATGATCTCATGTCCCGGAGGAAGCTTGGGGAGAGATATTGTACGAGGTAGATTACTGGAAGAACTGGTTTCCTGTAGATGAACATTGGATTGCGTAGTAATAACATGCGGAAGCTCTTCCTGGGAAGTGATGAAGCCATAATCAGGTTCAAAAGGTGTGTCAGGAAGTCAAGTACCTTCAATAATTTCGATGTACCCGCCCTGGACTGAAATCAAGCCAGGTATATCCTAGTCGGATCCTTCGGTGGTGCCAACAGATCCTTCTGTGTCATCATGGAAAGTTTCTGGTGGAAGGGAGGTGTTGACATCAGGTAGGAGGATGACCTCTGGTCTAGTATTTTGGGTTGTACTAGATTCAGCCGCTGTAATGTTGTCCACTGTGGCAGATATATCTGGAATAACAGTGGGTGAAGTGATAGTGGGAATATCAGATATGTTGGTGGTTGCAGAAGCTGCAAGAGATTCTGATACTGTGCTCTGAGTAACGGTTACAGGCGGAACTAAAGATGTAGTATGTATCGGCAGTGGAATGTTCCCTCGACTAGCACCGCAGCCAAGAGGAGCGAGAATGCGTGATGCAGGTGGACCAGAGGTCCGTGGCGGTGGTGGTGGTGGAGGGCTTTTACCCTGTACTCGTCGTGATCTTCGTGGTGGTTCTGACATGATGGCAGGAAAATGAAATCCGGGGGCAGTTTCGTAACAAAGAACTCAAAAACTCTAATGCAGCCGAGTGTGCAGAAGAGGAGCTAGAAAAAGCAAGGCTTGCAGGCCCAAAAAAGGCAATCTCTAAAATCTATACTAAGACCGGTGTCTCAATAAGCGAGCTGAGAAAAATAATGTCCAGAATGCCAACAAGCAGTCACTAAAAAGAAAAATGACCCTCTATAAAGATGAGATAACAAGAAAACTCCTAACTAAGAGCTGGAGACCTCAACAAGTTGTATCCTTCGCAAGGTGATGAAATCCAAGTCGAACAATACAACATGAGAGACCGATATGAGAAGGATATCCCTCTACCGAAAGGGATCCTGGGTAAAAGAGCCCTAGTAGAAAAGTCACTAAGCTACCTCGTTCATGACACATTGGAAAAGGTTTTGGGTGCTTCTGCCTTATCACCCTTGCATTACTATGAATTACAAGGAAGACAATGATCGATGTTGCCTTAGGGCTAAGTGGAGTGCGGCATTCCACAAAGTCCGACCGGTTCTCAATCTCACGGTCGTTTAACCCGTGAAAGTTAAAAACAGTCAGGAGGCCCCTCCACAAACTGGCTGTGACCGTGTCAATAAATACTAGAGGATTTTAGTTCCCTAGAGGACAACAACTATGTCTCATATGAAAATGACAAGGGGGAATTATTTTGATGCCTATCCCCGGTGTCCTACCTAACTACCAAATTCTTTTGATTTCCTCAAGTGAGGTTAATGTTGGTTTAGTTAGAGAGATTAATTTTAGTGGTTGTATTACTCAATCGGGTAAATGGACGTGAAACTTGGTGGTGTTGTGACGACCCAAACCATGCAAGTGAGAATGAATCGAAATAAGCCTTGTGTTCGATGAAAACTAGCTATGGAAGAGAGAGAGTTCTTCGATCATAAATGCATGAAACTTTCACAAGCAATTAAAAACCAAAACAAGAACTTTTTGTTTTCTTTCTGTAAATAGAGCCAAACTGAAATGAACACTTCTTTCCAATTCACTAATCTTACAACTAAGATGCTTCAAAAAAAATGAGAATTTCTGTGGCAAATTTCAATGGTTCACTTCCTAATGCACAATGATGCTACTAGACCATTTTAATTAAAATAACACAAATGTTTTCCAATGACGACTTTCAATATGGATTTTAATGATAATAATGGAAACAATGTGACTATGAAAGCTACACAATTCAATAACAGAGCACAGTAGTAATGGTCTGGAAGATCAAGCCAATGCAATCACACTGACAAGGTGACCCAATGTGCCAATAATGCCACTAACTCACAAAATAATCAAGCTCACAAAAAAGAAATAAGCACACCACACAGACTGTATAATGAACAGGATGGTAACAGCAAACAGAAAATACCAACTAAGGCAGAGGAAATCAAGAAATGACTCAGTAAACCAAGCAAGCAAGAAAAATTGACAGTATGCAGACACTACCGCGTGGCAGAGTCAAACTATAGCGCGGTACTGTTGTACTACCGCTCTGGTATTAATGCAGGATACGCGGGTACTATCGCGCTGTGGTCAATGCAGAGGGCGCGGTACTGTTTCAAAATATGGAAAAGCCCAACTTTTGAAAAGAAAGATGAGATTTTCAAGTTTGCTGCAGACCCAGAGGACTCACTGATCACACAGGGAGGAAAAATACAGAGAGGAGGGAAGAAATGGGTCAAAAAAGACCAAAATTCAATACTAGTTTGAAGAGAAAGAAAAAGTCACAATCAAAAATTGGATGAGAGTGAACTCATATCAATCAAATGGAATTCAAACCAGCGGAGTCGCCATTCTTGTTGGTAGAATTTTTCCCTACGGATAAGTCAAAATTCTCTTAAATTAAAGCAGATTTCTAACTAACTCTAAGATAAGACAAAACTAAACAAATGCTACCTTGAATTTCCTGATCTAATTTTCACAACAAGATTACATGCATTCAGAAAAGATGAAAGACATAACTCACCTTTCAATTCGACGTTTGTCCCGCTTCCGACTCTTGATCCCAACGCTCCAATGTAGAACCTGTTGAAATCAAACAAGGAACAAGCATACAAGCTTCCAAATACCTTGAAGTAAATATTAAATTCAAATCTGGACTAGATACATTCCATGTCAGAAACTCATATAGTACACATGAAATGGGTAAAACAAGACAAGTTATTTTATTAGAAACTTGAAGAATGCTTACAAAGGTTGCTTGATGTCCAAGTCAATCCTCCAGCTCCAAGTGCTTCCTCCTCTAGCTATCTCCACAAAGCTGCAAGATCATAAGTTTGATACCTCTAAGAGTCCTCCTCATTGCTCATGGAATGCCTCTCTCTTATAGTGTGTGGTAGGGTTAACCAACAAGAGAGAAGGGTGGATCTAGGGAGAGTTTAGTGGATCAGGCCTACTAATCACAGAAAGTGAGTTAGGATCGAATCAGGGACCCCAATCCTCCAAAATCTCTCGAAAATCAAAATCCCACAAGCCATGGCAAAAAGGCTAAAAAAAGTGTACCGCGCCTCTAGAACAGAGCATAACGCGGTAGTACTGCGTGTCAGGGAAATAGCATAGCGCGGTAGTACGGACTACCGCACCTCTAAAACTGAGCAAGACGCGGTAGTTAGGGTAAATGAAGTCTCAGCTAGGTTGATTCTTGACAGGGTAGGTTTTCCTTCAAGGATCACTCATCATTTTTCTCTTCTGGGTGTTTTAAGCAGTAGGGGAAGTGTCGTCAACTCTTTTTGTGGTGGAGATGCGACACTGTGGAATATGGAGGTATAAAACATGTAATCCATGGATATGGATTCCCAAGGTCGACTGGGAGTAGGCAACGGAGTATAGAGGCCTTGCTTCTTGATGGACGGTTTGGCAATGGCGCAAGCAGTGCAGGATTGGATGTACTTCTTGATGTCTTGTCGGAGGTTCGACCAATAGAAATACTTCTGCAGTAATGCCACTGTTTTCTCGGCCCTGAAATGCCCAGTGACCCGACTGTAATGCGCTTCCCAAATCATCTTGGCATGCTCGCTTGAAGGAACACAAAGGTGTCCAATGTGACATAGTAGTGTGTTGGGCCCAGGTTGGGACAAAGTTTTGGTAACACTTTTGATAAGCAGGAAAAGTTGAGCTGAGCGCATCTCATAAGAATATGTAATTTTGTCTAAGTGTTGAGGGTGCTGCGAAGTTTTGCGCAACATCCAAGTTTTGACCATGCTGCGAATTTGTGCGCAGCATCCGAATTTTGGAAGTACCGCGAAGACCACCGCTGCGAGGAAGCAGTGCTATGAAGCAGTCGGGCCACGTGGAGCCAGCAAAGCGGAGTGTTGGACAAGGATTAGGTACAAGTACCGAATGGACTAGTAGTGGTCTAATTTTGGAAATATGCTCCAGGAGTGCCGAGCAGCGGGCATGAGCAAATCAGGAAGGCGGCCAATGCACAAGTTTGTTAAGGAAAGGACAGCTTAGGGAAAGCGATGGCTTGGCAGGCCTAGTGGGAGAGACCGTTACAGATGAACGGTTCAATGAAAGTGACCTATTGGCACGCGTGTGACAGGAAGGCCGAATGTGACAGAATGAAGACGTGGAGAACCACCACGATGAAGCAGACGCTACCAGATGCCAGCAAGCCGGTTTAGGGAAACCGGCATAGTTTTGTAAACCCTAAGGGTTGTTGGGTTTAGGTCTTTGGCATTGTAAAGACATGACCTTCGGGCATGGTCTATTTAAGAAGTCAATTTTGTATGGGATGGGGTTACTTTTTGTTGTTACATTTTTGGGTTCTGGATGTTGTATTGTAAAATCTCTTTTGAGTTGAGAAGATTGTAAAGGCTCTGCAGCTGTGTGCATAGAGACATATCCGAGAGGAAGGAGAGACTGCAGCTGAGTGCGCAGACTAAGAACGGTTGTCCCCATCCCTTTTAAAGATATATATTACCAACCGTTATTCTGGACGTAGCTTCCCATCTTGGGGAGTGAACCACGTTAAATATTGTGTTGTGCGATTATGTTTTATGGATGAATGCTTATCTATGTTTTCTATAAATGAATGTCTAGATGTTTCCTTGCATGTTGTTATGAGAGAACTGTTGTATGCATTTTCCATCAAAAGAAGTATGGAGATTATATGTTAAGTTCTGCATGAATAGATGAATGGTGAAGATTTAGTTTATGTTTGAGAGCAGTGAGTCAGTTAGTTGCTTAAGTATTAAGAGATCACTTAAGTACTTCCTTATGCACAATAGAACAAATGCATAACAATTAGATAGGTATCAGTAGAATATGCTCAAATCGTAACCATACCAAGTGGATGAACGAATAGTAGATGGATAATCATTTGATTAGTTGAATGAGTGGATGAGTGATACTCAATTTAGAACCTTAATCATTTTCAAGGTAATCGAGTATAAAGTTGAACTGCATCGTTCACAATTTCAATAGAAGCCCCGTAGCGGAAGAACTTAGTGGTGCAGACCGTAGTGCTGCCCATCGCTACGCAGTCTCACCTCGCAGCGCTTACCCCCTGTTGTGCTGCACAGTACATCCGTCCATGCAACTCGTCACTTATTGTGGAAACCTGATTCCGCAGCACCCCATAGATACACCTCGGGTGAGACCTCAACCTGATCACAGGTTGTTTCCGAAAGGGCCGGTGCGAAGGGGTTTTGTTGGTCAAAGGGAAACCATGAAGAACCTGGGTCTTATAGAAAACCTCTGGGTCAGTTATAGCCAACAAATGGTTTCATTGTCGCGCTAGAATCCGTGATGAGTTGCAATCGTGATGTGTGACGAAGAATACCAGTTCCCGGAAGGCTCTGACAATTGGCATCTTGAAAAGACAAAAATCCAAGCTTGGTGGGACAAGACCATAAGAGACTTTGCAAGGAAAGAGAATAGACATCTGCGTATATGTGACACACAGTGGTCGGATAGATATATGTGGAAAGATGTTCACAATATTTTATGTGCATCATTTCCAAACGAGCTGCACGCGTGGATCTCGCGGCTCGCATAAAAGAAAACCTGTTTTCAAGGAGGAGTTCCTACAGAGTGGACTCCCGAGCTCATAGCGCATCTCAAAGCAATAGACAACCCGTTGACACGCGCAGTTGAATTTTGGGTCGATCATATGCTAGAAGGCTTCGTAACAGAATTTGCTGTAGACACACTCAATCCTACAGCCAAGCAGAAGCATACTTTTTCGGAGGATTCCAAGGTAAGTTGCTGAACAATCTCAGTCTATACATTAAGATGTTATTAGATGAGAAAGGTGTTTTAAGAATGCAGTAATATTCTTAAGTTTGTCATGGTAAACAGTATATATAGTGATTCTGACGAAGATACCCATAATCTTAGAAGTGGTAAGAGGTATAAATTTAATAAGAATCTTGGAGGCCCTGGATTCCATATTGATACTGATATTCCTTGTGACCTTGACAACGAAGACGCACTACCATTTACCCTTGAGAACCCACCGGCTGCAGAGACCGCACCACCTTTATCTCAAAACCCACTCGCTACGCAGCCCACCCCGCAGAATACTCAGCCCAGTATGTCTATCCCGATAAGCCCATTTTTTTTCACTGCACAGAGCCCTTTACAGCAGCCGCGCACTAATCCGGGCGCCCCACTACCTAATAGGACAATGGAAAATACAGATATGAAGCTGCCGATATTCAAAGGAACTGGCCTAGAAGACCCTAACTAGCATTGGTTCCTTTGTGAAGTCGTATGGAGTGTAAGACAAATCCAAGATGATGCCGTGAAGAGAGCACAGCTCATCACCACTTTCAGGGATAGAGATTTACATTGGTTCATGAAGTACTCTAACACACAGTCGAGAACCCTCACAGAAATTAAAGCTGCGCTTGTGGCAGAGTTTAAAATACCCAAATCTGAATCTTAGTTTATAACCGAGTTGAAATAAATAAAGCAGAAACCGACTGAAACAGTTTGGGAGTTTGATCAGAATTTTAAAACCCTATTAGACCAAGTGAGATTTGTTATAGCCCGGGAACAGCATAAGGAATGGTTCATTGTTGTGTTGTTGCCCCATATTATATTACCATTGATGTAGCAGATGGTTACGTCGCTGGCAGAGGCCTTAGAGATCGCAATGAATCTAGAGGCTTCGCCGATTGGTGAGACTAGTTCTAGAATGTCTCAGATCCAGAACCAACTAACCACCCTGACACTAGAGCCGCAAAGCATGAAGAATGGAAAAGAACAAAGGTATGAACCTAGACATGAGGTATGGTGTACAAGTTGTAAAGGAGAAGGCCATGATTGGGAGCATTTCCCTTTATTCCGCGACTATCTTAATAGTGGTGCGCCCATCCCAATAAATCAGAATCAGGCCCCATGGTGTGAAATTTGTAGAACCACAGGACACAGACCTAAAGACTGCTATCTCATACAAAAGTATGTGAAAAAACCAAAAAAATTATACTGCACTTTCTATAAATCAGTTGGACATGATGAATCCAACTGTCGCGCATATGAGCGAATGAATGAGAGAAAACGAGATATGGACTCAATGAGAGGCGCTGGCTTGTACCACGTAAAAGAAGATAACCAGTTGAAACAAGAGAATGCACAATATGACCAAGGAGGATACAGAGGTCGTGGTGTTGGATACCGCGGCAGAGGAAAAAATGCTGGCCCAGCATAGGGAAGAGGCCACATCCAGGTCATTTGTTATAATTGTGGCCAGCCAGGTCACGTATCTAGAGATTGTGTTAACCCATGCACTACGTGCAATTATTGTAAATCATTTGAGCATGTTATTGAATATTTCCCAGTACTAGAGATTGAAATGCAAAAAAGAAGACGGACGGATGCACCAAACACGAACGTCCAGTGGATCGCAGTGGAGAGCAGACCAGTAGACCCGAGCATCAATGTGGTCACGCGTAGTGGCGCTCAGATAGGCCGCGATAGGGGAGCAAAAGCTTCCACATCAGGGGAGGCTCACACAAGGCAGAATCCTCTTGAGACAGTATGGATAAGGAAAGCTCCTGAAAAAATACCTGCTCTCGACCTACGAAAGAACAAGGAAGTCTTTATCGATGCGCGGGATACCTTCAGAGAACCAGCAATAGAGTCACAGCGGATCCCGTTGCACAGTGAAGCACCGCATGTTGAATACATGTCAGCGGCTTATGATAAAACAAGCACTGCGACGGATGTCAGCACTTCCGTTGCGCAGTTCTTGCGAAGCTGCATGAAGCTACTCAAAAGTGAAAATGCCATAGTAGAGCTGCAGAAGCTCATAAACCAGTATGAGCCGCAGACCGGAACAGAGACTTCTGATAGTGCAGTACATCACATAAGGAAGCATAAAAGAACAGGCCGAGAAATGAGACTTACCGCGCAGATAGGAGATTTTGAAATGGATGAAGTCATCCTTGATCTGGGATCCGAAGTAAATGTCTTAACGAAGCAGACATGGCAGCAGATGGGTCGACCAAAGTTGTCATGGTCACCTATCTAGCTGAGGATGGATAACCAAGAGAAAGTCATACCTTTTGGCCGGTTAGCTAACGTGATAGTCGACATCGATGGAGTCCAAAGTCATGCATACTTTGAAGTTATCGAGATTGTGGATGATAGTCAGCCTTTTCCTGCACTGCTAGGAATTGACTGGGTTATTGATAACTTGGCTATCATCAACTTAAAAACAAAGAAGATGATATTTGAAGGGAAGCATCTTAGGGTCATCGCACTGTTGGATCCTGCAGATGGTGACAAATACAGTGAGCCGATTCAGGAGGAATCCAAGGCTCAAGACTTAGATAGACTATACTAGCTCACATCGAACCAGGAAGATTACATTAATCCTACTGCAGATGGTACACTCAGCTGGAGATGTGACAGCTCCTGCGTCTCTGATTCGGAGGCAGGGCTGGAAAATTGGCAAAGCCGAATGCATGAAGTATCAGCAAGAAGATGCGCGCAGGTTACGAAATCACTCTGCTGGATTGGAAAGGAGGTAAGTCTTATTCCCACATATGATGGTTCTGCTAATTTTTACACTTTCATCCAAGAATACACTGCAACTATTGAAAATGAGCACAAATTACCAACATTGGATATGGAACTGCGCAAAACACCCGCCAGATGGTGGAATGCGCACAAGCACACATTGACCACGTGGGATCAATGCAGAATTAACATGCACGTTCAGTTTGTTGACCGGGTTACTTTACCCTTTGAAAATTTTAATGGACAAACAGATCCTAGTAAGCACATTGAAGTCTGTTCGCAGAAATGGCTGGAAAGGCCACATGAAGAATGGGTGCATCTATTTGTACATACGCTCGATGAGGGCATTCCAAAGAAATGGTACCTAGACCTAGAGTTGCGCAGGGAAACCACTGATTGGGAAATGTTGACTGCGAACTTCCAGAGGGACTTTAGCTTCGAGGACGAGAACCTGTTGATCCATGAGGCATTGCAATTAATTAAGGAACGCATATTCAGGGGAGACTGTCTTCCTGAAGATACTACATGGGAAGAATTCTTCGAGGCAGATAGCGTTCCTATGAACCTACACTTGGAATGGAAGGAACATGAAGAAGATGGTGATAGAAAGGAAGATGATGACGATGATCCGCGCAACATAAACATACTAGAATCGGAGGGTGTGCGCGACGTAGAAGGACCACCGTTAGAAATCCCAGATATGAGAGGACCAGTAAAAACACAGAAGGTGAATATTGGCACAAGCGAAGAACCGAAGTTCGCAGCAATCGGAGACTATTGGGACGATCAGACTGTTGCAGAGATCGCAGACACTCTACATGAGTATCAGGAGTTGTTTCTGACAAAATTTACAGAAATTAAAGGAATTCTGGGAGACCTAAGAGTCATTAAAATACCTTTGAATCCAGGCACAAATCCCGTGAAGAAGAGACCGTACAAACTAAATTTGCGCTACAAAGAAAGAGTACGCGCAGAGTTGGATAAGATGCTTGAAGCAGGAATCATTGAACCTGTCGAGGAATCAGAGTGGATTAGTCCCATGGTCGTTCAAGACAAGAAGGCGAAGGGTGAGATCAAGATCTGTGTGGATCTCAGAAAACTGAATGATGCTTCCATGCACGACCCATTCCCTACTCCATTCACGGATGAAGTGCTTGATAATGTTGGAGGGAATGAGGCCTATTCTTTTACTGATGGTTTTTCGGGGTATCATCAGATAAGGATTGATCCCGTAGACAGGCATAAGACGACTTTTGCTACAGAATGGGGGTCGTTCCAGTGCAATGTAATGCCCTTTGGCCTGAAGAACGCACCAACCATATTTTCCAAAATTGTCGTTGCAGCATTTAAATATTTCATGCACAAGTTTCTCGAAGCCTATTTTGATTATTGGACTGTGTTTGGTCTATTGAAGAACCATTGCGCGAACCTCAGAATGATGCTTAAGAAGTTTCGACGGCATCAGATCTCTTTAAATCTAAAGAAGTGTATTTTTTGTGTTCCTTATGGGATTCTACTTGGGCACATTGTTTGTAAGCAAGGATTGATGGTGGATCCCGCGAAGATCGCAATAATTGTGAACTTTACAACACCAAATTCAGTCAAGATGTTGCGCTCTGCCTTAGGACATACTAGATACTACAAGAAATTTATAAAGGGTTACGCACAGATAACCGCAGCAATGGAGAAGCTGCTAAAGAAAGACGCACCATTCATTTGGAACGCGGAATGCGAACAGGGTTTTGATACACTAAAAGAAAAGATGGTGACTGCACTGATTCTAGTCTTTCCAGACTGGACGAAGCCATTCCATGTCCATGTTGACGCATCATGCATTTCCCTGGGAATCGTATTAGCTCAGCCAGGAGAAGGAGGTATTGACCACCCTATTGCATTCTCGAGCAGGAAGCTCTCAACAGCAGAAAAGAACTATACTACTACCGAGAGGGAAGGCCTTGCGATGGTATATGCCCTATAGAAATTCAGACATTACTTGCTTGGTGCGCACTTCCTTATGTTCACTGACCATTCTGCATTGAAATACTTGGTCAATAATCCAGGGTTAGGGGGATGCATATGCAGATGGCTACTGTTGTTCCAGGAATATGACTTTGAGATTATTGTTAAGCCAGGTAGACTGAACTTGGGACCCGATCATCTGTCAAGGATTGAGACAGGAGAAGAGCCGACAAACATTGAAGACAGTCTTCCTAATGCACATCTATTTTCTATATAGGTTTTCGATGATTATTATAAGGATATCATTAATTTTCTGACAACGAGGCTGGCACCGCAGGAATTATCTGTCCAGCAGAAGAAGCAACTAGTGGTGCACATCACAGACTTCACTATAATTGCAGGTCAATTATACAAACTCGGACTAGACGAAGTCCTTCGTAGATGCGTACTAGATCATAAGAAACCATTTATTCTAGCAGACGCGCATTTAGGGATCGCAGGAGGTCACTATGCAGGAAGGGCTACCGCACAGAAGATATTGCGCGCAGGGCTATGGTGGTCCACGATCCACAAAGATTCCAAAGAACACTGCAGGAACTGTGATGTCTGTCAGAGGACAGGGAAACCTTCACAAAGAGATGAGATGTCGTTAAACCCACAGTTAACCTTGTAGGCGTTTGAGAAATGGGCAATTTATTTTGTGGGTCCTATAAACCCACCAGGAAAAAGAACTGGTGCAAGGTATATTATTACTGCTAATGATTACCTCACCAGATGGGCAGAAGCAAAGCCAGTAAAGGACTGCAGTGCCAGTACTACTGTGCAATTCATTTTCGAAGACATATTGTCAAGATTTGGCTGTCTAAAGATTTTGATGAGTGACCAAGGTACTCACTTTTTGAACAAGACCATTGAGGCACTTACAGAGGAATTCCACATTCGTCATCAGTGCAGTACTCCATATCATCCAAAGGCGAATGGCACTGTTGAGGCTTTCAATAAAATACTAGATAATGCACTCACTAAGGTCTACAACATAAATAGAGATGATTGGGATCTGCACGTCTCCTCTGTGTTATGGTCATACAGGACTACATGCAATAAATTGACAGGACATACACCTTTTCAGTTGGCTTATGGGAAGGAAGCTATAATGCCAATGGAATATATTGGCCCTAGTTTGCGGATCGTTGTATTCACAGGGATGGCAGACCGCGTAGCATTAGAAGAAAGGTTGCTACACCTCATTGGGTTGGAGGAAGATCATTTCATTGCCAGCTTCCACCAGCAAGTTCAGAAAGACCATGAGAAAGCATGGCATGATCACCATATAAAGAGCAAGTGCTTTCAGGTAGGTGACCTAGTCCTCCTGTATGATACCAAGTTCATGAAGTTTCCCGGTAAATTTAAGATGCATTGGCTTGGCCCATATACTGTGATACATGTCACTAACACTGGTGTAGTCCAATTAGTCAATTTAGCTGGCGATACCCTACCAACTTTGATAAATGGAAGCAGACTAAAGTTGTATCACGATAGTCCTGCTTCGCAGAATCCTGAGTAACAAGCAGAGGAAGAAATTTCTAAGTGTCAAGTACAGTTGAAATTGGACACTAGAAATGTAAAGAAGGTTGTACATGTATGATAAGAAGAACAAGGTATGATAAGAAGGGCAATGTATGCATAGCGCAGCACTGTTGAAGCTGCGCAAGAAAAAGAAGAAAAAAATTGAAACCACGCAGTTGAAAAATTTTGGCACTGCGAAGTAACTACGCAGGATCGCAGATGGCTTGCCGTGCAGCTCAGCGCAAGACTCAAAAAAATAGCCATTACAAAACTTTTGAGAAAAATAGTCGTTACATGACCGTTGCAATGAACCGCTTCAGCATTTAACGAAAAGATAGTCGTTCTGAATACGCTGACGACGGAAGGGACTGAAGGATTCTCTGAAATTCGCTAGTGGACACTACATTAAATTCCCATCTAGCCATTGGAAGGCGCAGGAAGGACCAGCTGCGCCTATAAATAACGCCGCATAAGGACTCGTGGGCATTACCAAACACTTAGAATTTTCATGCGTTCGCTCCTGTGTTAGCAATCCTTAGTCATATATCAAAAACAGTTGCCTACTCTTTCCAGTGAATGTCCAAATCACGAGATAGAGAAGAAGAGCTTACACTTCAAGAAGCAATCTGAATCTTTCAGCACGGGGGGAATTACAGATTTAATGAAAACCCCTGCCAAGAAGACTATACTCGAACCCGGTCAATCGTCTAGAAGATCATCTCGCCATAATCCAATCATGCAGGACAAAGGGAAAGACATAACTGGACCATGAAGCAAGACTCCAAAGACGGGCTAGACGGCACCGAGATCGTCGGTCTTTCAGAAGGAACCCTTGAAGTTGACACCAGAGTATATATCACCACGGGCGTTGGATGCCCTAGTCTTTAAATTGGCCAAGAATGCTAGATATGAAATCCCATTGTCGCCGATTTCAAAACATGTAGAGGTTTCCAAGAACCTACTCGGAAAGATCGCATACTGTAGTGGGAAGACTTTGACCTCCTAGGCGTGCAAAAGGAAGAGCCCCACGCGCCTAAGTACCCATAGTTCCAGCCTGACTAGTATATGTGCTGGAAAAAGGATGCCAAGGGAACTTTTAACTTGGTTGCTGAAAGTTGGCTAACACCCGTCGTTCAGTCAAGACTGTTGAACTTGTTAAGGTTGCCACATTTTGATGGATCACCAGAAGTGAATGTGGTGGTTCGCACGCTGATGGCGCGAATCCACCAGGTATATCTGTGGCTTGACATAAATGTCGATGTAAACATTGATTTAATCCACCGCATCACAGGGTTAAGCAAGTGCGGTAAGGATCCCAAGCAATTCTTCCAGGGGAAGAATAAGGAAAAAGAGGCGGTCGAAAAGTTGAAGAAAACTCATGCATTGGTGAAAGGGAAAAGAGGTTTTCCCAAAGAAGAAATTGAAGACAGAGCAACAAGATTTTTCACCCAGCTGCTCACAGGAAAAATCCTCAGAACAGCTAGGCCTCCGGAGTTGCCTACGGGCGTAATACTACTCGGTGTCGCAGCAGCTGAAGGCACCCAATTCAATTGGTATCAGTATCTTCTTAATGAGTTCTTGGATGAACTCAATGATACCCATGAGAATGACGGAAAGTTCCACTTTACATGGCTGATCATCCTCATTGCCTTTTCTGGATGGAAGGAGCCAAAGGACTATGTGGGTGTCATTACAGAAAGAAACGATCCTAGAGGGTTCCATTATGCCAACCTCTGGGAAAACATCAACGCAGAGCGACAGCACGCAACAGTTGAAGTTTTCTATCAGTATTACACTCAGCTGCGCGATGTGATCACCCATACAGCCCGCATCACAAAGCAGGTAACATCAAAGTACATTCGCGTTCTTGATTTCATGGTGAACATGCGATGTATCTTTATTTCACCCAAAGCAAGAATGAGGAAGCCAGAATGGTACACAGGTAACTACCATATGTATGAGGAGGACATTGACATCCTCATGAAGGACTGGCCGATCGAATTCCGTGTTGAAGTCATGGATGTTGAGACAGACTCTGAAGAAGATGAGCCAATCCCACTGTCATGCCCAATTGTTGAAGAAACAGGAAAGCGAAAAGAGGCTGAGACCTCACAGAAGCCAAAGGCGCGGAAGAAGATGAAGGCCACAAAGACTCAATCTGAGACAATGCTGAACGAAGATGACTTTGAGATGATAGCAGAAAAGGTCTCAAAACAAATGTAGGAGCTAATGACAGAAAAAGATAAGAAGGACAAGGTCATCCAGGATGACCTACAAAAGACTAGGCTCGCACTGCAAGGTCTCATGAAGAAAATGGACGATGTCTAGAAGAGCCTAACCTTGCCGCGTGACACAACAGCTGAAGGGAGGTTGGTAGAAACCTCGCAGCAAACACCGCCGCATCTAGCAATAACGTTGTCTTCTAAGACCAGGGTTGTCCATTTGGACCCATTGGCTATTTCATTACCAATGACATAATAGATCGTCCTGGACACAAAGGGAGTCGAGCGAGTAGAGCTCGACTTGGCCAAGATTCCTTTGCCTGGCTTACACTTTATGCACACGCAGATCGTCGATTAGATGCATGAAAGAACAGTAGAGTCAATGAAGTCACAAGAGGAGCTGCACGCAGCAAACAGGAAGCTCGAGTTGCGCGCAAAAATCCAGCTACGTGATGAGCAGGACCGCCAGAAACAATTGGAGACTACCATATCTACTGTTTCCCAAGATATTGAAGGTCTAGAACTCCAAGATGATCCTATGGACACAGTTCTGAGGATCAGAGAAAAGGTGAGATCTTTGAAGATGGAGATGCAGGATAAGGACATCCTCTATGAGGTCGAGCTTGAATCCTTGAAGGAAAAACTGAATACGCAGACGCCATTAACCGAGCAACAGTTAAGAGAGCAAGTAGTGAGTGTCGCCGCGCAAAGCATAACGAGTGAGATGGGTAAGTGCCAAGATCTCCTGGAGAGGTTTCAAAGGCATTCACTACCCTTGAAGAGGATCAAGGAATACTACAGGTGAATACCGCAGTAAAAGAAAAGCAGACCGCGCTAGAAAAGTTGGACACAGAGGTCAAGGCTCTGCCACCCAGGGAGAGGCTGCCAAGGTATAAGGAGATATCAGGCTTGAATAAGGAAGTCCAGGCATTAAGAGAAAAAGAGACTAAGATGGATAATCAGTAGCAGCAACTCCTGGAGGATGCCATGGGGGTGTCGTAACAGATAGAAGACAAGCTGAAGGAACTGCTTCAGACAGTAAAACAAGTTGAACAAGATACCAGAGAAACAGTGGAACAGTTGTTCGACACATATAACGAGTTCGCAGCTAAATTAATTCCACCAGTTGTGGAGCAGAGCGAGACGACCGAAACAGCAAGTGGCTCAGGGACGAGCCACATGTAAGTGTTAGGGGCATGTTGGGCCCAAGTTGGGACAAAGTTTTGGTAACACTTTTGATAAGCAGGAAAAGCTGAGCTGAGCGCAGCTCATAAAAAGATGTAATTTTGTCTAAGTGTTGAGCGTGCTGTGAAGTTTTGCGCAGCATCCAAGTTTTGACCATGCTGTGAAGTTGTGAGCAACATCCAAATTTTTGAAGTACCACAAAGACCAGTGCTGCGAGGAAGCAGTGTTGCGAATTAGTCAGGCCACGTGGAGCCAGCAAAGCAGAGTGCTGGACAAGGATCAGGTACAGGTACCGAATGGACCAGTAGTGGTCTAATTTTGGAAAGATGCTCCAGGAGTGTCGAGCGGCGAGAACGAGCAAATCAGGAAGGCGGCCAATGCACGAGTTTGTTAAGGAAATGACAGCTCAGGGAAAGCGATGGCTTGGCATGCCTAGTGGGAAAGACCGTTAGAGATGAACGGTTCAGTGAAACTGACCTATTGGCACGCGTGCGACAGGAAGGCCGATAGTGACATAATGAAGACGGGGAGAACTGCCACGATGAAGCAAATGTTACCAAATGCCAACAAGCCGGTTTAGGGAAACTGACACAGTTTTGTAAAACCCAAGGGTTGTTGGGTTTAGGTCTTTTGCATTGTAAAGACATGACCTTCGGGCATGGTCTATTTAAGAAGACAATTTTGTATGGGATGGGTTACATTTTGTTGTTACATTTTTGGGTTCTAGATGTTGTATTGTAAAATCTCTTTTGAGTTGAGAAGATTGTAAAGGATCTGCAGCTATGTGCGTAGAGACCTGTCTGAGAGGAAGGAGAGTCTGCAGCTGAGTGTGAAAACTAAGAACCGTTGTCCCCGTCCCTTTTAAAGATATATATTACCAATCGTTCTTGTGGACATAGCTTCCCATCCGGGGGAGTGAACCACGTTAAATATTTTGTTGTACGATTATGTTTTATGAATGAATGCTTATTTATGTTTTCTGTAAATGAATGTCTAGATGTTTCCTTGCATGTTGTTATGAGAGAACTGTTGTATGCATTTGCCATCAAAAGAAGTATGGAGATGATATGTTAAGTTCTGCATGAATAGATGAATGGTGAACATTTAGTTTATGTTTGAGAGCAGTGAGTCAGTTAGTTTCTTAAGTATTAAGAGATCACTTAAGTACTTCCTTATGCGCAATAGCACAAATGCATAACAATTATATAGGTATCACTAGAATATGCTCAAATCATAACCATACCAAGTGGATGAACGAATAGTAGATGGATAATCGGTTGAGTAGTTGAATGAGTGGATGAGTGATACTCAATTCAGAACCTTAAGAATTTTCAAGGTAATCGAGTATAAAGTTGAACTACATCATTCGCAGTTTCAGTAGAAGCCCCATAGCGGAAGAACTTAGTGGTGCGGACCGCAGCGCTGCCCATTGCTGTGCAGTCTCACCTCGCAGCGCTTACCCCATGTTGTGCTGCGCAGTACATCCGTCCACGCAACTCGTCACTTACTATGGAAACCTGATTATGTAGTACCCCATAGATACACCTCAGGTGAGACCTCAAACTGCTCGCAGGTTGTTGTTGAAAGGGTCGGTGCGAAGGGGTTTTGTTGGTCAAAGGGAAACTGCGAAGAACCTGGGTCTTATAGAAAACCTCTGGGTCAGTTATAGCCAACATAGTGCATCCTGGAGGTGAAAATTTGGAACTTATCTGCCCTCCAAGAGCCTCTTGTATGTCTGGCTGAATTATGGATCGTTCTAGTTGAAAAGCGGCCAATCAGAAGTTTCGTGCCCACAAGAATTGAGCACGGTGGTTATTGCCACGATCGGTGGTCGGCTGAGGCAGTCTGCAACATTATTGGTGCTGCCCTTCTTGTACTTGATGTTCAAATGAAACTGTTTTAGCTATGTGGACCACTTTTGATGGCGATCGTTCTGCAACTTCCCTTGGTTCTGTATGAACTACAGGGGTCGGTGGTCTGTGTGGATGATCGTTTCCTTCCCCAAAATGTAATGCTTCCATTGTTGGCAAGCCTATACAATGGAATACATCTCTTTGTCATAAGTGGGATATTTACGGACTGTGTCGGACAGTATCTCACTATGATATGCCAATGGATGCCCTTGTTGAGTAAGGACTACCCCAATAGCATAGTCTGAGGCATCTGTCTCAATCTCAAATGGTTATTGCAAGTCTGGTAATGTGAGCACTGGGGCACAATATAGGTGATGTTTCAACTCTACGAACGCCTTCTGTTGAGTTTCCGACCAAAAGAATTTTTCTTTCGCTCCTACCTTGGTGACTTGACTCAAGGGCCAAATGATATGAGAGAATCCCAACACGAACCTGCAGTAGAAATTAGCAAGACCCAGAAAGCTGCGAAGCTCTATTAGAGTGGTTGGGGCTGGCCAATCCCGAATGACTTGGATCTTGGTTGGATCCACATGCACCCCCCACTCATCAATAATGTACCCCAGATACTGAACCTGGGTCATGCTAAAAGTGCACTTGTCCAAATTGGCACACAACTTGTGCTTCCGCAATGTTTGGAGGACCTATTGGATGTGGTGGAGGTGCTCTTCCCAAGTCTGGTTGAAGATCAGGATGTCATCCAAGTACACTACTACAAATGAGTTGGTGAATGGCTGCAAGATTTCGTCTATCAGACTCACGAAGGTTGCGGGAACACTCGTCAGCCCGAAAGGCATGACCAGTCATTCGAAAAGGCCCTCCACACATCGGTCGGTTCGATCGGTACCTGGTGATAGCCAGACTTTAAGTCAATCTTTCTGAAATATTTTGCCCCTTTAAGTTGGTCTAGGAGGTCATCAATCCGGGGGATCGGGTACCTATTCCAAACAGTGATCTTGTTCAGCGCCCGATAGTCAATACAGAGTCTCCAAGTCCCATCCTTCTTCTGTACCAAAACAATCGGGCTCCCACAGGGTGATGAACTTGGCCAGATGTGACCCTTCTGCAGCAGCTCCTGAATCTGCCTCTTGATTTCATCGTTCTCCAAAACAGAGCATCGATAGATCAGTCCAGTGCGAAGTGACGTACCTGGAGTTAGATCGATGGGGTGCTTGACCTGACAGTGCAGAGGCACCCCTGTGGGTGCGGTGAATACATCCCGGTATTGCGCCATGACCTTGTCCATTTGTTGTTATCGGGCGGAGGAGCCCTATCTAGATGTCGTGGCCACGATCTGCTTCTTACCCTAATGGCGGATCATCAAGAACACAAATTTCGCGGTTTTGGAAATGAGCTTACTGCATTGTTTTGCAGTAACCAAAGAGATAGCAACAGGCGGTGGTACCTATGGTATCCTGTACAACTTATTTCTCAATGTAATAATAACAGTGCGAGGCCGAGACTCATACAGAGCATGTCGCTTCCATAAGTATGGTTGGCCTAACAATACATCACAAACATCAAGAGGTGCAATGTCACGTAATACCTCATCAGTGAAGGGCTTGATGTTGTAGTGAAGGTAACACTTCTGGCTGAGGCGGATATCTCGTCCTTGGTGAAGCCCCCCGATAGTGTACGACTGCAAATGTGTTGTGGTCGGCAAGCCCAACCGCTTCACGACCTCTGCTGAAATGAGTTTCTTTTGTCTCCCACTGTTGACAATGAACTGTAGCGGGGAACCCTTTACCCAAATCTGGGAGTGGAAGAGGCGCTCCTCCTCCTCTGAATCTTCTGGTTCTTCCTTTTGGATCTTCGTGGTCGCAACGGTGGTGTTGGGCTCTGCATCGATAATATTCTTCCCTCTGTCATTACCCTTCTCGGGTTCTGATTTAGTGTCAGAGTATGCATCTGATTCAGAAGCCTTTATCTCGGCCACCAATGACTGCTTGGCCCAACACTCACTTGTGTTGTGAGTGGGACTCTTATGGAACTCACACCACTTTCCCACTTCCTTGTTCGGCATCGCAGTGTTCCTCTTTGCTTGCGTCTTTGGAAAGTTGTCTTGAGTCGCCATGCCTTGGCTTTGTCCTTGGTTCTGCGGTTTGGGGGCACCTTTCGCTTGCTTCTGATTCGTAGATCCAAAGTCTCGCTTCGTTTGTTTGAATTTTTGCTCAATTTTGGCAGCACACCGGTATGCCATACCAAGCGAGGAGATATCAAGGAACTCCATTTCCTCCTGAATATATCTATGCAGACAACTGTGGTACTTCAGCACCAAATGTTTCTCTGAATCTTTGATACCCAACTTGGTGCACAGGGAATGGAACAGATTCGTCAGCTCATGCACATCTTGATCTCTTTGTTGCCGCAGCGTAGTCCATTGTATGTACTTGTCCTCATAGCTCTCCACGGGATAATATTGTTCCTTTATGGTGTCTCGGAAAGAATTCCAAGTGGGTACGACCGAGAACAGAGAGGGTTCCTCCTCGTCCTTTCTCTCACAGTAGGTTTCCCACCAGTCCTTGACATGGGGGGCAGCTTTGAGTAGCGAAAAAGTAATCTTTTCCCGGACGGAAAAGTCATGAATCGAGAAATATCCTTCAAATAGATTCAACCATCTACCTACGATGTCTGCATCTATTCAGCCATCAAATATGGGAATTTCGAAGTTTACTTGTACCTTAAAAGGGGTTGTGCCTCCAGAGTGGCTGCTAGAAGAAAATGCGCCGCCAGTGGGAAGTCGTTGAAGGATCTGGGCGAAGTTATCCATCATTGCATTCCTTTGTTTTTCAAGGGCCTCCTCGAGCAACATTTTGATAGGATCTTCTGCGCCCTCGTCTTTCTTTTCATCCCCCATGGGTGGTCGTCGGGGTTTGCAAGGCTAATCTTGCAAAGGTTCAACCAAATCGAGCCCTAACTCCTTATACCCTGCCCTCGTTGGGGACATGCAAAGAAGGATCGAGAAAGAGTAGATTGCTCTGATACCGCTGATCTAGATTTATGCAGGAACACAACGGAATACACAAATATCCATAAAAACAAAGATGCAGTGGAAATAACACTTCATTTCATTAATCAAAGAACTGAAACTTGTTTACATACAGGATGGAAATAAACTAGCTAGAGTGATGGTAGCTTATCTCTGAGAAGAGATGTGGCAGCTACATGCCTATGAACTCTCTGTTACAATGAGGCTCGAAGGCCTATATATTATTGAGAAACAAGGAAAACCCTACACATCCAAAAACCTAACCCTAGGAGGTGAAACGCCAGACTATGGGCCCCGTTGGGTAACTTGGTACATCAATTTCCCGGGGTCGTAACTTTGGCATACTACCTCCGTTTAATGCACATGATACATCATTAAAAATATCTAGTCAAGGACCAAATCCATAAAGAGAAAGAATTAAGTCCGGAAAGGACTCATGTTTTCCCGAGCATCAGATGCTGAAAAAATGTCGTTTAAGGCCTCAAAACAACTCCGAAAGTTTAGGACCCGAAAAATGCCAAAAATAGTAAATTGTGCTACAAGTAAGGAAACTGAAAAACTGAAGAAACAATATTGGGGGTCCAAGTGGAATAGGCGGGTGGCCACCAATCTCCTCCTGGATCATTCCTCCCCCCTTAGGAAGCAATGGTCCCCATTGCGTTGAGTCCCTCCATAAGAGGAGGAAACTTCTGCTGAACATTGTCCCTAGTGAGCCACTTTCCCTGGTGAAGGAGTTGGCCTGCTTTGACAACTCGATACAGCTGGATCTTTTGTTGGTGGGTATTCTTGATCTATGTGTCCATAATCCAATCAGTTGTGGCTTGCTCCATGCAGTTTGGGTTTAACTCTGTTGGTGTGAGTTGTTCTGCCATGTCTTATGTGTCTAGTAGAGATGGAAAGTAGGGTCGAAGGAAGTCCACATTGAACACTGGGTGCAGACCAAGGAATGGTGGAATACTGAGCTCGAAGGCATTGTCCCCGACATCCTTGGTGCTGGTGTATGGTCCATATCAGAGCGGGGGAAGCTTGCGGTGGGGTCCAGTGAGGCGTTCCTTCTAAAAAATGTAGCCACACATTGTTGCCCACCTAGAAGTTTTGTTGCACCCGATGTTGATCATGTCGCTGCTTGTACTTATCATTTTCTCTGTCCAATATGTCATGAACCTATTGGCGAATGTGCTAAATGCGCTCAATGAATTTGTTCGCCTTGGAAACTTCAAACTAGACATGAGCCGAATTAGTCTGAGTAGCTGCAAATGGCATGGCTACGTCAATGGGACATAGTGGTTGGAATCCCAAGCTCACCTGAAAGGGGTTATGGTCAATTGAGTTGTGGAGGGCCCGGTTATAGCTATGTTGTACATAAGGGAGGCTCTCATCCCATGTGCGTGGATGCTTTGAGTTGTACATGTGCAAAATTTGGGCAATCATCCTATTGATGACCTCTGTCTGGCCATCAATTTGGGGATGGAAAGCTGTGTACTTTGTGAGCTTGGTGTCTAGCATTGACCATAGGCAGGACCAAAATGTACTAAGGAACCTGGTGTCTCGATCTGAGATGATAGACTGTGGGATCCCAAAGTGTACCCACACTTGTTCAAAGAAGAGTTTAGCAGTGGCTTTTGCTGTGATATTCTTCTTGCAGGCCGCCATTATTGCCATCTTTGAGAATTTGTCGACATCCACGAAGACACAGTCATTGCCGTGCTTAGTAGAAGGAAGGCCCGACATGTAATCCACGGAGATGGATTCCCAAGGTCGACTAGGAGTAGGCAACGGAGTATAGAGGCCTTGCTTCTTGAAGGACGGTTTGGAAATGGCGCAGGCAGTGCAGGATCAGATGTACTTCCCGACGTCCTGTTGGAGGTTCGGCCAATAGAAATACTTCTGCAGTAATGCCACTTTTTTCTCGACCCCGAAATGCCTAGCGACCCGACTGTAGTGCACTTCCCAAATCATCTTGGCATGCTCGCTTAAAGGAACATAAAGGTGTCCCATGTGACATAGTAGTGCATCCTGGAGGTGAAAATTTGGAACTTGGCATCCCTCCAAGAGCCTCTTGTATGTGTGGCTGAATTTTGGATCGCTCTGGTAGAGAAGCGGCCAATCAGAAATCTCGTGCCCACAAGAATTGAGCACGGTGGTTATTGCCACAATCGGTGGTTGGCTGAGGCAATCTGCAACATTATTGGTGCTGCCATTCTTTTACTTGATGTTCAAATGAAACTGTTGTAGATATGTGGACAACTTCTGATGGCGATCGTTCTATAACTTCCCTTGGTTTTGTATGAACTGCAGGTGTCAATGGTCTGTGTGGATGATCGTTTCTTTCCCCAAAATGTAATGCTTCCATTGTCGGCAAGCCTGTACAATGGAATACATCTCTTTGTCATAAGTGGGATATTTGTGGACTGAGTCAGAAAATGTCTCACTGTGATATGCCACTGGATGCCCTTGTTGAGTAAGGACTGCCCCAATAGCATAGTCTAAGGCATCTATCTCGATCTCAAATGGTTGTTGCAAGTCTAGTAATGTGAGCACTGGGGCACAATAGAGGCGATGTTTCAACTCTATGAATGTCTTCTGTTGAGTTTCCAACCAGAAGAATTTTGCTTTCGCTCCTCCCTTGGTGACTTGACTTAAGGGCCAAGTGATATGAGAGAATCCCAACACGAACCTGCGGTGGAAATTAGCAAGACCTAGAAAGTTGCGAAGCTCTGTTAGAGTGGTTGGGGCTGGGCAATCCCGAATGACTTGGATCTTGATTGGATCCACATGCACCCCCCACTCATCAATAATGTGCCCCAGATACTGAACCTGGGTCATGCCAAAAGTGCACTTATCCAAATTGGCACACAACTTGTGATTCCGTGGTGTTTGGAGGACCTGTTGGATGTGGTGGAGGTGCTCTTCCCAAGTCTGCCTGAAGATCAAGATGTCATCCAAGTACACTACTACAAATGAGTTGGTGAATGGCTGCAAGATGTCATCCATCAGTCTCATGAAGGTTGCGGGAGCATTCGTCAGCCTGAAAGGCATGACCAGTCATTCGAAAAGGCCCTCCTTGGATTTGAAGTCAGTCTTCCACACATCGATCGATACCTGGCAATACCTGGACTTTAAGTCGATCTTGCTAAAATATTTTTCCCCTTTAAGTTGGTCCAAGAGATCACGAATCCGGGGGATCGGTTACCTATTCCGAACTGTGATCTTGTTCAGCGCCCGATAGTCAATACAGAGTCTCCAAGTCCCATCCTTCTTCTGTACAAACACGATCAGGCTCCCACAAGGCGATTACCTTGGCCGAATGTGACCCTTCTGCAGCAGCTCCTGAATCTGCCTCTTGATTTCATCATTCTCCATAACAGAACGTCGATAGAACGGTTCAGTGGGAAGCAGCACACCTTGGTTCAGATCGATGGGGCGCTTGACCTGACAATGCAGAGGCACCGCTGTGGGTGAGGTGAATATGTCCCGGTATTTCGCCACAACCTTGTCCATTTGTTGTTGTCCGGTAGAGGAGCCCTATCTGGATGCCATGGCCACGATCTTCTTCTTTCCCTGAGGACGGGTCATTTAGAAAACAAATTTTCCAGTTTTTGAAATGAGCTTACTACATTGTTTCGCATTAACCAAAGAGATAGCGGCAGGCGGTGGTACCTCTGGTATCCTGTAAAACTTATTTCCCAATGCAATAATAACAGTGCGAGGCTGAGAGTCATACAGAGCATGTCGCTTTCATAAGTATGGTTGGCCTAATAACACATCACAAACATCAAGAGGAGCAATGTCACGTAATACCTCATCGGTGAAGGGCTTGATGCTGGTTGATTGTAAGCAGCCGGTTGGTAAGTGTTCTGTTGAGTGGGTATGGTACCCTGAGGTTGTTGATACCCAGGAATGGTTGTTGTTCCTTGTTGGGGAAAATTTTGTTGGAATTGTTGTGTTCCAGGGATGCTACCACTATACTGTGTAAGTGGAGGGTTTCCCATAGCAAAGTTGGGGGGTGGCTACTGCAGTGGTGTCCATGGAACGCTTGTTCCTGCTTGAGGAGTGAGTGAAAATTGCAGTGATGGATTCCATGGAGTTGTAGCAGCTGAAGGGTAAGGGAAGCCAGAATTCAAGTTGGGGGGAATCTGAGATTGCCCTCCAGCTTGGTTCCAGTTTCCAAAAAGTGAGTACCCCCCACTCTGTGGGATTTGAGTGTCCCAAGAAGGAAGTATGCCTAACAGGGGTTGTTGAGAGTAAGGCCCGGTTGGAACACCGGAATAAGGTTGCCCACTGCCAGGTGGATTGTACATACCGAACTGGGTAGACGCTGCTGGTTGGGAAGCTTGTTGGATCGAGCCAATAGGTTGTCCGCCAGCAGTTAGGTTGGATGGCCCTATATGAGGAGGCTGTTGACTGGGAACTGGGTTCCCAGCGAAAGGTTGTCCTCCAACTGGTTGGGTTGATGGCCCTATATGAGGAGGCTGTTGACCAACAATGGGGTTCCCAACAAAAGGTTGCCCCCCAGCTGGTTGGGTTGATGGCCCACCAGGGAGGGTTTGTATGTTGGAGTTAGGGACCATTGCAGTCGGTTGTCCACCTCCTGAAATAGTATAAATGGTGGCTGAAGGTGACCCTCCGGTCGAAACGGAAGATCCAGCAGTATGACTAGGTGTTCTTCTGCCGCTAGCCAAATATGATAACATGGATTGGCCAACGGCGCCAAAAGTACCGATTTGCGGAGGAGGTCGTCCATATTGGACAGGTGAGGACGGAGAAAAAACTGGGTTATCCCTCATAGAATGTGCACCAAACATAGGTGATGACAGCAAATGTGGGGAATTTAGCCCAGGGGTATCGGCGTCGTCCATAACGTGTTCAATGATAGGAGGACCGACGAGTACTGGGTCCAAGTTCATATCCTGAAAAAGATTTTGGGGATCCGACGGAAACCTAGGTATAGTAAAGTCTGAAGGTCCTAAGCCGTCTGCAAAGGAGTGATGAAATTCTGTGCTAGACGGGATGTTGGGAACCCTATAGTCAGAAGGACGAGAAACGGGGGGGTATCTAGACGCTGTCGAAAGCATTTGCTCTATGCTGCGTCTAAGTTGTGCCGATGCTAACGGAGAGTTTGCTAGGCTAACCATACTAGACTGGATGGAAGCCATGATTTCGTGTCCCGGAGGGAGGTTGGGTAGATGTAAAGTGCGAGGTACGTTGCTAGAAGAACTTGTTTCCTGAGGATGAACATTGGGTGACGTGGTAATAACAGGCGGAAGTTCCGCCTGGGAAGTGATGAAGCCATAATCAGGTTCAAAAGGTGTGTCAGGTAGACGAGTATCTTCAACGATTTCAACGTACCCGCCTGGAAGTGAAATTAAGCCAGGTATATCCTGGTCAGACCCTTCTGTGGTGCCAATAGATCCGTCTATATCATCGTGAAAAGTGTCTGATGGACGGGAAGTGTTGGCATCCGGTTGAAGGATGACCTCTGGTCTAGTACTCTGGGTTGTGCTAGGTTCAGCTGCTGTAACTGTGTCCACTGTAATAGATAAATCTGGAATGACAGTGGGTGAGGTGACAGTGGAAGTCTCAGACATGCTAGTGGTTGCAGAAGCTGCAATAGATTCTGAGACTGTGCTGTGTGTGGCAGTTACGAGCGTAACTGAAGGTGTTGTACGTATCGGCGGTGGAATGTTGCCTCGACCAGCACCGCGGCCAGGAGGAGCAGGAATGCGTGATGCAGGCGGACCAGTAGTCCGTGGCGGTGGTGGTGGTGGAGGGCTTTGGCCCTGTTGTCTTCGTGATCTTCGTGGTAGATCTGACATGATGACAGAAAAATGAAAATCGGGGGCAATATCGTAAACAAAGAACTCAAAAACTCTAATGCAACCGAGTGTGCAGAAGAGGAGCTAGAAAAAGCAAGGCTCACAGGCCAAAAATGCAAGCTCTAAAATCTATACTGAGACCGGCGTCTCAATAAGCGAGCTGAGCAACAAAAATGGCCAGAATGCCAACAAGCAGTCCCTATAAAGAAAAAATGACCCTCTACAAAGATGAGATAGCAGGCAAACTCCTAACTAAGAGCTGGAGACCTCAACAGGCTGTATCCTTCGCAAGGTGATGAAATCCAAGTCGAACAATACAACATGAGAGACCGATATAAGAAGGATATCCCTCTACCGAAAGGGATCCTGGGTAAAAGAGCCCTAGTAGAATAGATACTAAGCCACCTCGTTCATGACACGTCGGAAAAGGTTTTGGGCACTTCAGCCTTCCGAAGAAGACAGCGATCGATGTTGCCTTAGGGATAAGTGGAGTGCGGTATTCCACAGAGTCCGTCCGGTTCTCAATCTCGCGGCCGTTTAACCCCTGAAAGTTGGAAACAGTCAGGAGGCCCCTCCACAAACTAGCTGTGACCGTGTCAATAAGTACTAGAGGATTTTAGTTCCCTAAAGACAACGACTATGTCTCAGATGAAAGCGGCAAGGGGGAATTATTTTGATGCCTATCCCCGGTGTCCTACCTAACTACCAAATTCTTTTGATTTCCTCAAGTGAGGTTAAAGTTGGTTTAATTAGGGTGATTAATTTTAGTGGCTGTCTTACTCAATCGGGTAGTGGATGTGAAACTTGATGGTGTTATGACGACTCAAACCATGCAAATGAGAATGAATCACAAATAAGCCTTTGTCTTCGATGAAATCTAGCTAAGGTAAAGATAGAGGTTCTTCGATCAAATATGTATGAAAATTTTCACAAGCAATCAAAGTAAAAGATTTTTCTTTTCTTTTCGATTTATAAACAAAGCCAAACTGAAGTAAACACTCTTTTCAATGCACTGATTTTACAATCTATAATGCTTCTATAATGAGAATTTCTGTGGCAAAATCAATGGTTCATTTCCTTATGCAAAATACCACTAGACTTTTTCAATTTAAACAACAAAATTGCTCTCAACTAATGATCTTTTTAATTTACTGAAAATGATAATGATAATATGACTGTAAAAACTACAGTATTCAGTAACAGAGAACAGTGGTGTTGAGTTGGTTGTAGTGAAAAAATCAAGTCAATGCAATCAAACTGGAAAAATGACCCATATGTCAAAAGTGCCACTAATTCAATCAACAATCAAGCTCACAAAATGGGTAATAAGCACACCATACAGACTGGAAATTAACCAGGATGCTAACAGGCAACAGTAAAGACTACCTAAGGCAGAGAGAAACTCAGGAAACCAAGCAAAGATAAAAAATTTAAAAGCTTGCAGACACTACCGCGGGTGATGGTCTGGCTGAAGCGCGGCACTGTGACAGTACCGCTCTGGTACTAAGGCCGAGAGCGCGGTACTACCGCGCTGGAAGTAGTTCTGAGGGTGCGGTACTGTGGCAAGGGAAGGAAAAAGCGCAACTTGAGAAGAAAAAATAAAATTTTCAGGGTTGTTGCTAACCCAGGGGACTCAGTGATCAAACAAGGAGATAAATACTGCGAGGAGGGGTGAATAAAGGTCAAAAAAGGACCAAGATTCAAACTGGTTTGAAGTGCAATAAAACAAATCACAATCAGCAGATGAGTGACAGTGAACTGAATCAATCAAGCAGTAATCAAACCCAGCAGAGTCGCCATTCTTGTTATGTAGAGTTTCGTCCTACGGATAAGCCAAAACTCTCTTATCTCTAAAGTAGACTTTAAACTAACTTCAAAGTAAGAAACAAGCCAAAACAAATGCTACCTTGAATCCCTAGATCTAATAAACATCTCAAGATTAATCTTCTAGAAAGAGTAGAAGAAGTTTAACTAACCTTCTATCCGGACGCTTGTTTTTGGTATTTGCTCCAGTCTCCAAGCCCTCACAAATGAACCTGTCAAAATGGAACCAAGACACAAGAATGCACTATTCTCTAGCAACCTGAAACATGAGTTAGAATCTAAATCTATGGAAGATACAAATCATATCATTAAAACAAGATTAACACAAATGATTTGGGAAAACAAGACAAGTTATTCCATTACAACTTGAAGAATACTTACAAAAGGTGCTTGATGTCCAAGCCAATCCTCCAGCTCTAAGTGTCTTCTCCTCTAGCTATCTCCACAACGCTGCAAGACCATAAGTTTGGTACTCTCAAGAGTCCTCCGCCTTTTCCAATGGAATGCCTCTCTTTTATAGTAAATGGTGAGTTTAACCAACAAGAGAGATGGGTGGATCTAAGGAGAGATAAGTGGATCAGGGTTTCTAATCGAAGGAGATGAGTTGAGATCGAATCAAGGACCCCAATCTTCCATTATCTTCGAAAATCCAAAATCCCACAAGCCAAGGGAAAAAGGCTATTAAAAGAGTACCGCGTTTTGCAAAGACTGCAGAACGCGGCACTGTCGCGTCTTGGGGAAAGAGCATAGCGCGGTAGTGTCTAGTACCGCGTTTTGACAAACTAGCAAGGCGCGGTAGTGTGTGTAGATAAAGTCTAAGGTGGGTCAAAACTTGCCAGGGTAGATTCACCTTCAAGGTTGACTCATCATCTATCTCTTCTAGATGGTTTAAAACAGTAGGGAAAGTGTCGTCAACTTGTTTTGTGATGGAGATGTGACACTGTGAAACATAGAGGTATAACAGCGGCGCACCTGGGGTCATATCGATGGGGTGCTTGACCTGACAGTGCAGAGGCACCCCTGTGGGTGAGGTGAATATGTCCCGGTATTCTGCCATGAACTTTTCCATTTGTTGTTGTCGGGCAGAGGATCCCTATCTGGATGTCGTGGCCACGATCTTCTTCTTTCCCTGAGGGTGAATCATCAAGAAAACAAATTTCCCGTATTTGGAAATGAGCTTACTGCATTGTTTTGCAGTAACCAAAGAGATAGCGGCAGGAGATGGTACCTCTGGTATCCTGTACAACTTATTTCCCAACGTAATAATAACAGTGCGAGGCCGAGACTCATACAGAGCATATCGTTCCATAAGTATGGTTGGCCTAATAATACATCACAAACATCAAGAGGAGCAATGTCACATAATACCTCATCGGTGAAGGGCTTGATGTTTTAGGGAAGGCGGAATTGTTTGCTGATGCGGTTATCCCGTCCTTGGTGAAGCCACCCGATGGTGTACGGTTGCGGGTGTGCTGTGGTCGGCAAGCCCAACCGCTTCACGACCTCTGCTGAAATGAGGTTCTTTTGGTTCACATTGCCGATAATGAACTGTAGCGGGGAACCCTTTACCCACATCTAGGAGTGGAAGAGGCACTCCTCCTCCTCTGAATCTTCTGGTTCTTCCTTTTGGATCTTCGTGGTGGCAATGGTGGCATTGGGATCCACATCGATAATCTTCTTCCCTCTATCATTCCCATTCTCGGGCTCTAATTCAATGTCAGAGTATGCATCTGATTCAGAAGCCTTTATCTCAGCCACTAGTGACTACTTGGCCCGACACTCACTTGTGTTGTGAGTGGGACTCTTATGGAAATCACACGAATTTCCTACTTCCTTCTTCGGCTTCCCAGTGTTTCTCTTTGCTTGGGTCTTTTTCAAGTTGTCTTGAGTCGCCATGCCTTGACTTTGTCCTTGGTTCTATGGTTTGGGGGCACCTTTTGCTTGCTTTTGATTTGTAGATCCAAAGTCTCGCTTCTTCTGTTTGAATTTTTTCTCAATTTTGGTAGCATACCGGTATGCCGTACCAAGCGAGGAGATATCGAGGAACTCCATTTCCTCCTAAATGTATCTATGCATACAACTGCGGTACTTCAGCACCAAATGTTTCTCTGAATCTTTGATACCCAACTTGGTGCGCAGGGTATGGAACAGATTTGTCATCTCATGCACATCTTGATCTCTTTGTTGCCGCAGCGTAGTCCATTGTATGTACATGTCCTCATATCTCCCCACGGGATAATATTGTTCCTTTATGGCATCTCGGAAAGAATTCCAAGTGGGTACGACTGAGAACAGAGAGGGTTCCTCCTCGTCCTTTCTCTCACAGTAGGTTTCCCACCAGTCCTTGACATGGGGGGCGGCTTTGAGTAGCGAAAAAGTAATCTTTTCTCGGTCGAAAAATTCATGAACCAAGAAATATCCTTCTAATAGATTCAACCATCTACCTATGGTGTCTACATCTATTCGGCCATCAAATATGGGAATGTCAAAGGTTACTTTTACCTTAAAAGGGGTTGCGCCTCCAGAGTGGCTTCTAGATGCAGATGCACCACCAGTGGGAAGTTGTTAAAGGATCTGGGAGAAGTTATCCATCATCGCGTTACTTTGTTTTTCAAGGGCCTTTTCAAGCAACATTTTGATAGGATCTTCTGTGCCCTCATCTTTCTTTTCGTCCCCTATGGGTGGCCGTCAAGATTTGCAAGGCTGATCTTGCAAAGGTTCAACCAGATCGAGCCCCAACTCCTTATACCCCGCCCTCGTTGAGGACATGCAAAGAAGGATCGAGAAAGAGCATATTGCTCTGATACCACTGATCCGGATTTATGCAAGAACGCAACGGAATACACAAATATCCATAAAAACAAAGATGCAACGGAAATAACACTTCATTTCATTGATCAAAGAACTGAAACTTGTTTACATACCGGATGGAAATAAACTAGCGAGAGTGCTGGTAGCTTATCTCTGAGAAGAGATGTGGTGGCTACATGCCTCTAAACTCTCTGTTACAATGAGGCTCGAAGGCCTATATATTATTGAGAAACAAGGGAAACCCTACACATCCAAAAACCTAACCCTAGGAGGTGAAACGCCAGACTATGGGACCCTTTGGGTAACTTGGTACATCAATTTCCCAAGGTCGTAACTTTGGCATACTACCTCCGTTTGACGCACATGATACATCGTTAGAAATATCTATTCGAGGAATACATCAATAAATGGAAATTATTGAGTTCATAACAGACTCATATTTGCTTGAGCATCAGATGCTGAAAAAATGTCGTTTAGGGCCTCAAAACGGCTCCAGAAGTTTAGGACCCGAAAACTGCCAAAAATAGTAAATTGTGCTACAATTAAGGGAATTGAAAAACTGAAGAAACAATGGTGGGGGTCCAAGTGGAATAGGCGGGTGGCCACCAATATCCTCCTGGATCACTTAACCCCCAACACCTCAACAAATTAACTATTTAGGCTCAACAAGTGTTTAATTGGAAGTCAAATAGGAAGCCAAATAAGAAGCTAAAAAGGAAGCTAAGATGGAAGCTAAAATGGAAGCTAAACTAGATTCTAAACGCTATGCTAAAAGAGGAGAAAAAGAGGACGTTAAATGGGAAGCTAAAGATGAAGCTAAACAAGTTGCTAAAGAAGAAGTTAAATTGGAAGCTAAAGTCGGCGCTAACGTCGACCCTAAATCCAAACCAAGAGGTTAAATGTATGCAAATTCTGTTCAGTAGTTTATATTATAAAACAAATTGAAATATTTCACTAAACCTAGGCCTAACACCTTAATCTTTATACCATCTAACCCCTAACCCCCTATCCCCTAATCCCTTGAAACATGGATGATCTCGAAGATTATCCGGGCATATCAGGAATCCTTGAGTCTTGAATCCCTCACATACCATTAAGGCATGTGTCTAGTCTAACAATGTCAAATTTTGATGCATATAGGCCCAGTTTGAAGAAATTTCAACGTTGGCCCGAGTAACGACTCATCGTGCAATTTCATTAAGCCCTTGACCCGGTATATTCCCTAACCCATTAACCATTACACCACTTGCATTTTGGACACTATAAAATTCTTTTGGGATGTATTAACGTAATATAATCATGGTTTAATTGTCTCGAAGAATGCCACAAGAAAAAGACAAATACATGGAAATCGGCATCTTCATCAGGTTTTGCTGCAAAGATGGATATGTCAAGTTTGATCTTTGTTGGCATGGATGGACAAATTGGGTCATGATGAATATGATGACTATGACAATGGAAATGAAAACCATGATGATGGTGATGATCATGAGAATGATGTCCCTAAGTCTTAAAACCCCCCCATACCTTGAAGGCATGTGCCTAGTCTAACCATGTAAAATTTCAATGCATAGAGTCACATTTTGAAGAAATTTCAACGTTGGCCCCATTCACTATTCACTGTGCAGGGTTGGTGGATGAAAATGGTGGTGGGAATGTTGGATGTTCCATGACATTTCAAGAGAGTTATGACAGATTATATAGATGGGAATGACGAATGATCACAATGAGACTAGATGATGAACATTCATGCAAATGTGGACGATCTCAAAGATTATGAGGGGACATAGGGAATCCTTCAGTCTTGAAACCCTTTCATATCGTCAAGGCATTTTTCTAGTCTAACCATGTCAAATTTTGACGCATACAGGCACAGTTTGAAGAAATTTCAATGTTGGCCCCATTCACTACATCCATGACGAGGAGCCACAAGATAACAACGCAAACGGAAACATTGCAAGGATACAAAGGCAATTGGAATAACATTAGTGAAAGGGAATAAAAAACATGAAAACAAACAGATAAGGGTATTCCCAATTCACGACATTAATTTTTCACCGAGTAGCTTGGGTGCGCCCATACAAATGCAACTGTGCACACATCGGCACCGGCACACATGGGCATGCTAGTGTTCAATTGCACACTTTAAGGAACTTCATTTGTATGAGCACCCAACGCATCCAAGACCAGGCACCACGATATATAAACGAAAATTGACAACATTGCAAGCACACGGAGGAAACTAATGGCACAATAGTACAAGGGGGTAAAATACACAAAAACGAACGGATAATGGCATGCCCAAGTTACAAATTTACTTTTTCACCAATGAGCTTGGGTGCTCCCACACGAATGCAATTGTAGGCACATCAGCATTGGCACACATGGGCGTGTTAGTGTTCAAGTGCACCCTTTAAGGAGATTCATTTGTACGAGCATCCAACACGTCCATGATAATCTACAAACGTCTTGGCAACTTGATAATCTGATCCATCAAACTTAGAGAAGCGGGTATCACACCCTTCTTTTATAAACCATTCGTGGAAATTATCATGAGATTCAATCCATTCTAGTCCGTATGGATCCACGCGTATAACCTTCCCACTTTTACCCATCTCTATAATTCAAAAGTTGTAAGTTCAATACACAAACAGAGGAATATGGACACACATGCATCTATCGATTTCTAAAGGAGAAATGAAAACATCCATCTCTTTACACCTTCAACACTTTATAGTAGGAGATAAATTCAAATCATAGTAATAATGACAATGGAGGGCTTAAGCGTGAAACAGAAGCACTGAATTAGCTATTGTTCCTATTCCATCATTTACCTTTATAATCCCTTGATCTACTAACTAAATGAAACGAACCACTTAATTAGCTCTCCAAATGTGGCCAGCTGACAAATCATAATAACAAACCCTTTTGTCCTTTGTCCAAGCTGAAGGAATATTCTGTAGCACCTTTTCGATTCAAAAATCGTCGATTGCTTCAAAACGATTCAGTGGTGCTCATCTTAATACTTTTATCGCCAGTCGCTGCATAACAATTTGGTAGTGCTCCCTAAAATAACTCTGAACGTAGGTGCTACCAAACGATTCGGTAGCACCCCCTTACAACAATAAACCTTAAGTGCTACCATCAGCTTAACCTTCAGATTTTGGACAGTCTATTGAGGAAAATGAACAAAAGAAATAAATAGGAACATACATACCTCTCACACTTGAAATATGTCTTTTTACTACCTTAACTCATCTCATAGGGCCTTCTCTTCAGGATAAGAGATGAAGAAAGATATAAAAAACCACACTTGATAAATTGTATAAAACATTTATCTAGGCACTAACACACCCTTTAAGGAACTTCATTTGTACGAGCACTCAAAGCGTCCATGGCAAGGAGCCACAAGATACCAACACCAACGGAAACATTACAAGGAGATGGAGGCAATCAATAGCACATTGGTGAAAAGGGGTAAAAAACACCCCAAAAAAATGGATAAGGGCATGCCAAAGTCATGAATTTACTTTTTCACCGAGAAACTTGGTCACTCCCATACAAACGAAAATGTGCACACATCGACACCGGCACACATGGGCGCACTGGTGCTCAAGTGCATGCTTAAAGGAGCTTCATTCTTATGGGCACCCAACGTATCCATGATGAGGTGCCACAAGATATTAATGAAAACTGAAACATTGCAAGGAGATGGAGGCAACCCGCGACACAGTAGCGATGATGGAAAAATTGGGTCATGATGAATATGATGATGATGAAGATGGAAATGAAAACCAAGATGATGGTGATGATTGTGAGAATGATGTACTTGAGTCTTAAAACCCTCCCATACCGTCAAGGCATGCGCCTACTCTAACCATGTAAAATTTCAACGCATACAAACATGTTTTGAAGAAATTTCAACGTTGGCCCCATTCTTTGCTCATCGTGTGGCGTCGGTGGATGACATTGGTGATGGGTGTGTTGGAACACGTTCCATTACATTTCAAGAGAGTTCTGACAATGATTCTATAGATGGGAATAACAAATGATGACAATGATACTGGATGATGAACGTTGATGCAAATGTGGACAATTTAAAAGATTATGTGGGGACGTCAGGAATCCTTGAGTCTCAAAACCCTTGCATATTGTCAAGGCATGTGTCTAGTCTAACCATGTCAAATTTTGATGCATACAAGCACAGTTTGAATAAATTTCAAAGTTGGCCCCATTCTTTGCTCATCGTGTGGCGTCGGTGGATGACATTGGTGATGGGCGTGTTGGAAGACGTTCCATGACATTTCAAGAGGGTTTCGACAAATATTCTATAGATGGGAATGCCAAATGATGACAATGAGACTGCATGATGAACGTTGATGAAAACGTGGACGATCTCAAAGATTATGCGGGTACTTCATTCATCCTTGAGTCTTGAAACCCTTGCATACCTTCAAGGCATGTGTCTTGTCTAACCATGTCAAATTTTGACGCATACATGCACAATTTGAAGAAATTTCAACGTTGACCCCATTCATTGTTCACCGTGCTGCATTGGTGGATGAAATTGGTGATGGGCATGTTGGAAGTTCCATGAAATTTCAAAAGAGTTCAGACAAAGCCCTAAATCCCCTAACCCTTAAGACATTGACCCTTAAATCCTAAAGCCCTAAACCCTTAATTTCTAATCCCGTTAACACAAAAACCCTTAATCCCCTAACCCCTAAGACATTGACCCTTAAACACTTAAGTCCTAATCCCTAATCCCTTAATCCATAAACCCTTATTCCCTAATCACTTAAACATTAATCCCTAATCCATTAAACATTAAACTACCTAACTTGTAAGCACCAAATCCCTTAGCCATTAAACATTAAACTACCTAACTCATAAGCACAAAATCCCTTAGCTCTTGACCCTTAATCCCTTAAATCCTAACCCATAATCCCTTAACCCTTAATCCCTGCACCCCAAATACCTAAATCCCATAATCGTCAAAGCCCCTATGCACTTAACCCCCAATGCCTTAAGAAATTAACTATTTAGGCACATTAGGCACTACATTCGGCGCTAAATAAGGAGCTAAATCCGATGCTAAATACGTAGTTGAATCCGGCGCTAAATAAGGAGCTAAATATAGCGCTACATCTGCAGCTAAATCCGACGCTAAATAAGGAGCTAATTCCGTAGAAAAACTGAGTGCTAAATTGGGAGTTACTTTCGGCACTAATTTTGACATGAATTTGAGCACTAATTAGTGCCCAATTTAGCACCTACATGTTTTGATCGATGCAAGAAAAACCAAAAATAGCACCATCCTGATAAATAGCGACAACGTTTTAAAAAAAGTGAGAAAATACACTAAAACGGTCCCTAGAAGCAAAAAAAGGAGCTAAAAAGGAAGCTAATCACAGGAATTTGTTGTAGTGGATTTCCAAACTACACTACATTAAATGTTGACCCTTAATTGTCCCTGATATGATATTGAATCTGCAAAAGTGTTAATATAAGCACATTTGTTAGCTTCATTATATTCTTAGAAAATAATAAAATTAACTTTCCTGCATTCTGGGGACTACCCATATTGACAATTTTTTGGTCAAATTATGGCTACAGGCACTTTTAAGATCAAGTTTTGGACACATACAAAGCATCCCTTCAAAATATGACTGTGCACGGTTGTTCCCCTATGGATAATATTCCCAATCACTATAAGTATGCCCATTTATGATTCTTGAGCAAAAGTTACGGCCTTTCAAAATTGCCAAAATTTCCCAATTCTACACTTTTCATGTGGGTACATTTAACTTCAAAGGCCAACTTCAAACACCTGTAGAAGAAAATCTAGGGAGAACTAGAAGAAGAAAAATATTGGCCCTGATAATACTCATGACAAAGACTACTCATCAACTTTCATATCTCTGATCTGATGCTCCAGTCAATTCCTATAATTTTCTGGAATTGGCTACTTTTAACTTTTTCACTTGAATCTCCAGGCTTAGAAATGTCTAGTTGTTTATGTAACACATTCATGAATTGATAGCACGATGAAACCTATCCATCCTCATTAGTCATGTCATCACCACAAGGAATTTACTAAAGTATTCAATGTCTTGGGGGGGATGATGGGGGTTAATGGGGCTCTCCAACTTGTGGCTTCCTTACGTCACTACAGGGTTAGTCGAGGCCAGCCCCCTCATTTTTTTTAAATAGTATTATTTTGTGCAATCTTGTACATAAGCTCGGTGCCATTTTTCAGTTTCCTGTACATGAAAGCTAAGTGTGGAAACCATTGATTTTTATGTGCTTTGTGCATTTATGACATCACCCCTCATCACATTACCACCTATCAGACATACGTGGTTTCAGGCTCAACTAGAAAATGGTTTTCCGAAACTTCCTTAATGATCCTTAGTGAACTAGCGGGAAACACGTCACCTCAACAGTTTCCTATTGCAAGCTTGTGCGCATTAGAGTAACACGTGATCTTGTTGATGAGCCTGAAAAAATGGTGGTAATTGATCAAGTTCACATGATCTTACGAGATTGACGTGATCAACGGGTAGGGTCCCATCATTTGTGATGTCACCCTAAGTCACATCACCACTTATTGGGAAAAAGTGGTTTCAGGCTCTGTGGGAAATTGGTTTCCTAAACATCCTAGACGAGCATGAATGAATGAGTGGGTAGCATGTCACTTCAACGGTTTCCTATTACATGTGCATGTTAATTAGATTAATCCTTGTGCATCTTCACCAGCCTGAATCACTATCGGTCGTCGATCTTTGCCACCTCACGATGGTCCAATCTCCTCCTACCTTAGCACTCCATCACATGTAAGCACATGTGCACGAGTCTGATGTAACTAGTCTACATGATACCTCCTTCCCACGTGGCTCCTCTACATTGTAACTCCTGCCCAAATGCTTCCTCCATGTCACACCATCCACATGGCACAGGTGGGGCCCACCTTGAATATTCCCAAATTTTTAAAATTTTGTAATTATGTGAAATTTTAATTTGGCAACAAAGGGATTATTCTGAAATTACTTGTGTCACTTAAAAGAATTCGGTTTCCTTAGAATCATTTCTATTTCCTACTTATAAGTGTGGATTTATGGCCCACGCAATCCCAATGTTGCAACCAAGAGCTTTAATACCACTATGTCACTTCTCCATCCACCAATTTAACCAACAGAGGGAAACATTTATGAATTCTAGGATTCTAAATTTTGCCCCATGGCGATACTACGAATTCATAAACAATAAATATACATGTGCAAATGTATAAGTGTAAAACATAGCGGAAATAAACTCTATACACACATGCATAGCATGCATGTACAAGCATAATTATCATAGGTATAAAATAAAACATTGCACATCCAAATACAAAGAGAATAATTATCTTTAAACAAAGAAGATCTAATCAATTGGTTGTGTAAAAGCAATTTTCCACCCAACCATAGGCACTCTATCCATCATATACATTTTATGCTGAGAGGCCACCCCCAAGCTAGACTATGAGGCCAAGAGGGCAAAGGAAACACCTACAGGCTTCTCTCTCTCATCCCACAATCCATTATGCTCTCAATGCATAGCCAAATTCTCATCCATGGCTCTACATGAATCTCACCCAACCATCATAGTCGTGGTACTCCTTCCAACTACCCCACACAACACAATGAAGGCATTCCCCTTCATTGATACACAGATCCCTTAGGAAATCTAACCCTTACAGTGCTTTCTAGTGTGTGCAATAAGAGTCCAACCTGTTGTATGTTGTTGGAGAACCTCCTGTAGTGTTAATTCATGGCTTCTCAAGCATCTATGAGTAGAAAAACTCAATGGGTGAAGGTTCCTAGCTTTCCCAACCTCTATGTTCACCTACATCCATCTCTTTCTCCTCAAATATGCAATTCGGGCCTTCCAAAATCGAATTTATGGGTAAGGCACGGTCAAATAATGGTAATCAAGAAGCTCTACGTAGTGTAAATCTGCATGATAATAATGGTGATAATGAAGGGTAGACTCCAAAGGATATGAGAGAATAGAGAAAAGAAAAGTGACATAACTTCTAACAATAGAAGAAAGGACTTCTGACAACTGACATGGACCTTGCCCGCCAACTCCGCACATGCATAGAATGATTCGATTAATAGTAAAAAATGAAGTAATTGGCTCAATTAAAGCACATGGAAGCATTTGGATGAGTTCTAAGGTTGACACCTGGCAATAGAAAATTTAATCTCCTATAGGCCTCATTTTCCTCTTCCCCTCTAGCAGAATCATAGCCCCTCTAGTATTCTTTACACGGCCATCTTGCACCATTTTTATTATTTTTCCAACATAATATTTACATAGCTTTCGAGTTAGCATGAAAAGCCAACCATATGGTCCAATTAAAAATATTTACATCATATATGTCTAGCCATTCACTAGTCGGGCATTGGCCTTGTGCTCCGCACTAGGAATCCATACTAACATATTTAGATCATTTACATGATTTTGATTCAATACATTCCAAGTCAAAACTAAGAATATTACACACTCTACATCCAACAACATGGTAATGCACTACACATGCCCCATAACAAATTTATATATTTATATTTGTCACATAAACCAGGACAATTCCATTAGCTATGAAGATTATTTTGATCCACAACTTTCAATATATTCATATTTGTAACATAATTAAGGACAATTTTATAAACTATGCAAGTTATTATGATCATGTTCACAACCAAGATGAGCACGCTTCACCTATATTTGGATTTTACAAAAATACATCATATGGAGAAAGTTGGCTCCAACACACTAAGTTCCTCTACTTCTAAAGTCAAATTCAGTTATCATATATTTGAATGACAACTCGGGTTTGGAGATTACAAGGAAATTCCTTCATCGTTCCAATGACTTTCGTTAACCGTAGTTACTTCCGTCCCATTTTTGGTGACTAAAGCTTTGCCGGAAAGGCTGAAGACCCTTTAGCTAACTTTTGGGATCATCACTTTCATATATGGTGATGACAATAATAAAATAGTTATATTTCACACTTTCATAAAGAAAAGGGAGTGCTTTTTCATATGCAAATCTTCACACTTTAGATGTGGGTCAACAAAAATGATGAACAAAGAGGAAATATGACTTAAAATGATGGTGTTCAATGTGGGATGTTTTTCCCAATGTTTGTTTAGTCTCTTCTTAATATAATATTACAAAGCTTTATCTAATCTTAAATATATTTTTTTAATATTGATTTAGTTTCTCTTAATATAATATTAAGATTCGAGTGCATCATCATCATATATAAAGAAGATCTTAATCACTAAAATCAAATTTTGAATTATATTGGAAAACCATTTCCAATATAATTATTTTTTACTAAGTTTTGTATCTTGGAATAATTAGTTAAATTATATATTATTTGTATGATATGGTTTATATGATGTAAAGTTTTGATTTAGAATGTATTAAATCAAAATTATATAAATGAAGTAAATATTACCATTTAAATTAAATAATGTAAATGATGTAAATTTTATTTTTTTTTTAATAATAATTCACCCAATTACACATGATAAAAATATTTTACTCTATACATTACCAAAATTACTAAAATATTTATAAATTTGAATATTCTTACAAAAATATTGTCAAACTTTTTTGAATGAAAATTTAAGAATTAATAAGTTTCACTACAATTTTTACAGTTAAAAAAATTAGGTTGCTCAAAAATGGCAGTGCACTTGACCCTTCTTGCTACAAAAGAGCCCCATCAAAGATTGACTAGACAAAGACAATGAGATTTGTCATCTTTGGGCCCTACTCCCTCTAGAATTAAAGCCTGACATGGTGATGACTTGGATTCAAAATTGTTCATAAGTTCAGAAATGGAGAAGATTTTGAATATATCATCGTTAATAATTCCTTATAATCTTTGAGAAGACTTCTTGTTGCACCGAGAGTAGTGAGGTGCTTACAACCTAGTATGGGGGAGATGTTGTCATGTTTTTCACATTAGTCACGTTACATAGCATAACCTTCCCAATAGGCTCATAAAAAAAATTCATACTTATCAAAAATAAAATAAAATTAAAAAAATTAATGTTGGTTCATAATAATAATAATAAAAAACCAGCATAGATCCATCTTAAACCTATATCTATTAAGTACCCATAGGGATCCAATTTATTGAGGTGTAAACTCAAGAAATTAGATCCATCTTCGTGCTTACTAGATCTGTGTTTAAGATGGATCTATGTCTATATTACAATTAAGGAATGTAAATATTACTAAACTTATTGATACTTGTAAGAGACTAGAAGAAAAGATTGTAGAATTTAATAATCAGTTAGATGAATCACAAATGGTGTTCAAACAAGCACAGTGCCAAAGTAAAGCTGAAAATGCCTTAGAGATGATAGTGTGATTTTAAAGAAGACACTGGTAGAAATGGAGGTAGTGACAAATAAGGATGTAGCACACCTCGACATTGAGATTAAGGAGATAGTCTCATTGCATGAATGTAGTTAGAAGAACATACTCCTTAATTAGAGGTTATGCACAATGAACTTGAGACATTTATCATTTTAAATTTGGATATTTGAAAAAGGTAGTCACGATAATAGAATAGCAGCATGTGCATTCCTCTTTAACCTTGTTAGTGTATTTGTTTAATATAGCGCTGACCTAAAATACTAGTTAGATTATGTATAATGGCGACTACTTAGCTCTCTAGATCAAGTTGTTGTTCTTATCGGATACCTCTAGATCTCTTTGACAAATAATGTAGTAACACCCTTTTAATGTGATCTAATAAGTCTCAAGCATCTCACAACTACTACTTTAGATCTCCAATGCCAATGTCTCCTCTCACAACTACTACTTTAGATCTCCAATGCCAATGTCTCCTCTCACAACTATTACTTTAGATCTCCATGCCAATGTCTCCATATTTTGGAGGTCTAGATATAGAAGGATGTTTTTATCAAGTTAGTCAACCTCATATAATGGAGCCACATATCTGTGATCGTGGGTTTTAATAGTTCTTAGAAGTAATAATAATGTTGCACCCAACATGCAAACTCCAAAGAATATTAAATATGAAGTTGCATATTTTGTTTATTTACATAAATTGATATAAAAACGTGTGTGTAAATTTGTACTCTCTACAGTTGATTCCATTATTAAGAGAAAATATATCTCCAATAAATATTGTACACCTAACAACGTGATAATGCACTCAACATGCCCAATAACATGTATATATATTTACATTTATAATATAAATTTAAACAAAGACAATTCCATAAATCATAAGGATTATTTTTATCCCCAACATTCAAAATATTCATATTTAACATTCAATATATTCATATTTGTAACATAAACAAGGGCAAGTTTATAACTATCAAAGTTATTTTTGATCATGTTCAAAACCAAGATTGAGCAAATTTCACCTATATTTGGATTTTACAAAAATACATTTGGAAAGTTGGCTCCAACACACAAAGTTCCTCTACTTTTAAAGTCAAAGCCAGTTATAATATATCTGAATGACAACTTGGGTTTGAAGATTACAAGGAATTTCCTTCATCGTTCCAATGACTTTCCTTAACCGTGAATTACTTCCCTCGTCCCATTTTTGGTAACTAAAGGTTTGACAGAAAGGAACCACTGACGACAATAATAAAATAGTTGTATTTCATATTTTCATAAAGAAAATGGATTGCTTTTTTATTATATACAAATCTTCCACGCTATAAATTCGGGGTCAATACAAATGATGAAGAAAGGGCAAATATGATTTAAATGATTGTATTGTTGTCCAATACAAGATTTGTTTTTCAATGTTGGTTTAGTGTTTTCTTAATAGAATATTAAGATTCCCTTACAATGTTTTAACTATTCAAAATCTTATTTCTAATATAGGAATATTTTTTTTAATAAGGGTTTAGTTTCTTTTAATATAATATTATATTATATTCGGTTGCATCTTATATATAAAGCAGTATTTAATCAATAACAATTTTGAAAAGTGTAAGTTAAATGATTGAAGATTTGTATTATCATTTTTTATTCAAAATCAATTGAAATTGCAATGGGTAATGAAGGACTTTAAATCAATATTTATAATAGAAATTACAATTTAAACAATGAAAATCAATCGTCTCAATGTTTAGAATAGGGAATGGGTCGTATGAGATGATCTAATGGTTTATTTATCTATTTCATAATGGAAACAAAAATCATCTACTTTTAACTTACTCCTCAATTATACGAAAAAACCATTTACAATATTCCATATACCATTTTCATAATTATTAAATTAAATTTTTTTTGAAGGACTGGACCCGCTTCGAACGTCACATTGAATCACGTGGGTACTGACCGACGCATCAAAAGATGCTTAAAAGGGATTTTGACAGTTCACTGTCTTGAATTCATTGCTTCTGCCTTCACGTTCATTTCTGAGCACCATCTAGGTACAACTTGATATCAATTTTACTAATAAATGTTTATATACCTACACTGAATTAAGAGAATGACCAATGCCAGCTTTTAAGTGGAGGACAATAATTATATAAACACAGGTCACTCCTTTTCTTTATTTGTTAATCGTCAATGTACGCATTCATGGCAGCATGTTTCACATCAGTCAGTCCGTGGCACGAGTCACAGACGCTCCCATGGCACGCCGACAGCCACAGCATGCCAGACAGACAGACAGATTGATTTCAACATATTTTTCACTTAAATCAATAAAGTTTCCATGTACTTAGCCACCCTATCGATCGATCTCCCATCCCCAGATTCCCCACACCCTTTCCAGCTGGTTATTCTCGAGTACACGGGACGTTCCACGTTCATCAAATGTTTTCAAAGGAGATATTTTCAATTGAACGCGCTGGTTATCATTATCATTATCAGATTAATATTGCTGTAACCGTATTAAGTAATTAATATTGTAACTTACATTCATTGTAATTGTAACCGTTTGTATATTCAAATGGGTAGCAATAAATATCCTAGTGTAGCATTGAATGTTGTTGTAGGTGCTTTGCTATTTCGTAAATTTTAAATAACTCGAAATACAATAAACAGCAAAATACCTACAACAACATTGAATACTTATTGCTGACCTATTCAAATAATATCCTACTGATATAGCAGAAATTCACCGCCATTATGCTTTCAAAATTTTTGATCTTCCAAACTTAAAGAACCCAGATAAGATCAATAGGAATATGGAAAAAATATTCCATAAAAGATTCTTGAAAAACAGTTTGTCAAATCTCATTATAATTATTTATAACATAGTTACTAAATTTGATCGGTAATGAATACAGTTTGATTCTTTAAGAAAGGATAAATAACCATTTGTGTTTTTCTCAAAACCATTTGTCAAATTTTCATACCTGGCAACCACTTATCATTTTTTCTTCTTTTTTCAACTGAAAAAAAAATATTCTTGCTATTCATAAGTGTGAATCAAAGAAATTTACAATGTAACTTATCCCCAGAATAATGCAACAAAACATTCAATTTGGTCTTTCAGAAACATATAAAACTAACACTAATCACTATAAAACAGAATACATGTAGATACCATGTTACCCGAGTACCACTTTAACAAAATCATCAATATAATTAATGGATCTACTCCACAACTAGTCAGAACATCTGATGATCCAAATACAAATAAAATGGAAAAGATAGTAATAAGTATTAGTAGATGTGCACAGTCCAAGATTCCGGAGGTCTTAACTCATGATAGTGAGTAATCTGGAGAGAGTCTTCTTCTATTCCAAGTTAAGACCTTTTTTCGATAGACCATTAACCCTAAAATTGTAAAATCTGAAAACATGCTTGATATAGAGGTTGACAAATTTAACCATAAGTAATTTAACTTTCCTCTCATCTACTTTCATGGTTGATATAGAGGTTGACAAATTGAACCACTCATCCCTTCTATAAACGTGAATCCCCTGCCATCCAAATGCTTTAATGTATCAACCTGCCGATAGACTCTGTAATTCTATTGATCGGAAATATATTATCATTGACTATATGGCCAGTGAAGAAGTTTTGCTGTTTGTTCTTATGCCCGGTGGAGCTCAGATAGACATAGACATTTTGAAAGTAACAGAGTTTTATGCTCTGCCATATTTTTTCATCATTTTGTTTCAGATTTTTATAGAGATAAAAAAAAGGATAAATTTCAAATTCGAATTAAAATTTGGTAATTATGGTTAAAAAATATGGTTGAACCATATTTTTTATTAAATAAAATCTAATAAAAATATAAATAAAATATATATGATGGAACTGAATCTACTTCTAGAATAGAAAATTGAAATTTGAACTATGCAAAAAAAACCTTTACAAACCTGGTATGAGCTGGTATTTTGTAAATTTATCCCAATCTAAGGCATAAGTTATAAAATATTCAACAATATATTTGGGTTATAGAGATTCTTGTGGGATCTATATAAAATCACATTCAAAATTTAAAAAAAATACATTCACGACTTTGATGTTTGTTTAATTTATTTCCATAATGTCAATCTAATCTTTTTTAATGATTTTTTAAAACACCTTATTCGATATTTAAAACACCTTATTCGAATCTTGATATCGACTTAAGTCACTCTATTTTACATAATCATATACATGACACCATCTATTTATATTTGTAAAATAAACGCCTTTTGGAATGTTATTAATAAAATCTCTCAACAGTTCATGTTAAATTTTGTATAATTTTCTAAAACTGTATAACGTGATAAGATTGTTGAGACAACATTGTTTTATTTTTCATTGGATTGAAAGAAGATGACACAGTGACATTGCAGCCTATGGATTGTTAAACTGGAAGAAACCAGCGAAACCCATTGCTGAATGAAATAATAAAAAAAAGAATAAATTAAATGATCAAGACTGTATACAAATGCAATCTCCCCTGCTTTTATTGAAGGCCACTGATTCCCATGTATCTCTGTAATGTAATACAAGATTGCCAGCCCTAATCTATGCTTTCCTCCCCTAATGGATCAAGATCACAAAGCATAGAGCGCCAGTAATCATAAAAATACGTCAATCCGATTGATGGATTTGGGCACAGAGAGCACAAACAATCCGATGAGAATAAAAAATAAGATTCTAACAGATTTTCAGGAAAGAAATGATGAGAGCAGCTGCTGGGCAGCTACCATGGAGAAACGCTGCATTCAACGGGGAATGAGCCATTGAAGCGTTCAGTATCTTGGCAGTAATCATAGACGAGGAAATTCCTTCTCGCCCAGGTATAGTCTAATTTCTGGGCTTCTGTAAGCGTCCAGGCAGCTGGCTGATCCCACCAATGATCACTTGTTGTGGACACACAGGCCGGAAATGGATCCTCCCACATACACGAATCTGTGCTGAACTTCTGGTAAGATGAAACGAAGGGCGCTTGCGACCAGTCGGTCTTGTCCAGCCCTCCTCTCGTTGCCCAATTATCTGCATTCCATATGCTGGAAAGCAAGTACATTGGCCGATTCTTGGGATACACATTGTCTGTTACAGCCGTGTGCCTGTACACTCTCAGAGGGACCAAATCCACAAAAAATCTGCAACATTAAAAACACAGTCAGATTTCAGCTTCACATTTATACAGATGGTAGATTTCAGCTTTACATTTATACAGATGGTAGATTTCAGCTTTGATTTCTACATACATAATCTGATGATCGTTCCAGAGAAAGGAATATGTATGGAAGTCCTCCGTGGGATCGAACCAGAGCTCATTTCTTTGTTCTCTGGATCCATTGCCATTCACGTATACATTTGTTTGCAGAACATAGGGCTGCCCACTCTTGTTCCCCAAGAATTCGAAATCCAGCTCGTCTCTTGTCGCAAAATCTTTGGAGGCCATCTGCAATCAACTATCCCAAACTCAGAATCGGAGGGACAGGGAAGAGCCTTTCTAGATCTAAGATGCAAAAAACAACTGTATAAACCTAAATTGTTTTGTTTCCATAAAAGCCCAAAGGAACCCCCAACCAGAATTCAAATACAAAATAGAATCTCACATAATAAGTAGTAACAACTCCTGCAGAGTCTCCTGCAACGAGTTTGAGCTTCATACTGAACCATCCAAATTTGTAACTGTGTTTCGTCTGAAAACCAGAACCTACAGGCAATGCCAGCAATACCATCTTCAAGTCATTCAAATATCCATTTACAAACTGCCATGTTTTTTTGAATTGCAGGCATTGTACTGCATGAATACTAAAAAAATCTGAAAACAAAAGCAACCTACAGAATCATATATTGTACCTGTGTTATTATCAAGCATCAATTCCCAGATTTGGCCTTCGTCGGTTGTCTTGACATGATCACTTGCAAACAGTATCTGAAAATCGTCATTGAAAACCTGATTGGTGGTATTGACATCTGATTGAGCGGTCGCCACAATGAAAAAAGCGAATAAGATTGAGATCATTCGAACCATCTTCGCCGCCATTATAGACTGAACTATCCCTTCCCTTCAGCAGGCCTACTTTTGTGGCTTCGGCGACGAATCAGTGGCCGGAAAATGGTGAATAGAGGAACTGTAAATACTACCCGAGCGGCGGGGCATCCTCAAGAAACAGTACAGTGGGCATGGCATCCCCACCATTCAAACCTAAACTGAAGGATGCTAATCTTTGTATTTATATATAATAGATATCCCGTGAAAGTGAATCCCCACGTTTCCCTTCTGGCGACCTTTTTCCTGTTTTCCGGCCTCGATCTTCTCCAAGTAGACCTCAGAGACCTTACCACTGGTTGCCTCCGAAATATAAAACAAAAATTGCCAACTGGATAAACAGTGTTGGCAACTCAGCACTTCATTTTTATTTGTTCAATTATTGGAGTAGACTTCAAGGGAATTATAACAACTTGATTGTTGAGAAGGGACGGAGTAATGATGCGATTCTTTCGTATTCTCTAAATTGAAAAAGTCGAATCATGTGACAAAAGGGTTCCGAGATGAATTTGTTGAAAATTCTGTAACCAGCTTGGGAAAATTCAGAGATGAATTTGCTGAAATTTGTGGAGTAATATTATCAAAGTTTTGTGCGTGGTGAAGGATGTTTGTAAGATTTTTTTTAAATTGTTTAAAAGCTTTCAAAAAGGGTAATAAACAATAGATTAAGCTTCAATTTTCAAAGATGGTTTGGACGCAAATCCAACTTAACTGGTAATCGAATCCAAAGAGTAATAAGATTAATCAAATTCATTAAGATTTATTTTACCAAATTTCAATGAAGGGTATGGGCTAAAATATTAGGAGTTGTATAAGGGTTAATCAAAACCTCGATTAATTCGAATTCGGTAAAGCAATTTTTACCAAAATCACAATTTGGAATGTTTAGATCAGAATTTTGATAAACTAGGTAGTTTTAAAATTGGACAATTAGTTTGAAACAGACAATCTCAATTGCTAAAATTACAAAAATACTTAAATAACAATTTTTAGCAAGAAGTTTAAACCATTTTGGACCCAAAATCGCCTAAAAAGCAAAGCGTTTTAGTTGTCTTTTATCCCACCCAAAAATATTACAATACTTTAGCATCTATCTCGTTGGCCTTGGATCAAGAGAAATAAGGTGTTTGGGTTGTTCCTTGGAACAAGAGAGGTAAGATGTTTGTAGAATAAAAGTTAATGTTTAGTTTTACTTTTTATTTAATATTTTTTTATATGGTTATAAATTTAAAAAATTAGTAAAAAAAAATAAATAAATTATATTTTTATATATAAGATAATGAAAGATTTAGTTATCAAATCAATATTTTTAATAGGCTGATTTGAAATCATCATCCAAAGAATCAAATGCAAATTAAACAATCTATTCTGGATTATGGTCCTTCCTCCCAGCTTCGACGTTGTTGTCTAAGCTCATGACCATGGAGGGTATCTACTTAAAATATGGGCTGAGTTTATCCAAAATAAAATAAAACTTGTAGTAAAAACCTACCCATAGTAAAAACTTGAGTAAAGATGACCAAGAATTTTCACGAATTTAGGATTTGTGGTGATCAACCTCCATCCAAACCAAAAGTGGAGTGGATAGGTGTTATTCTAACAACTATCGACATAATTACACAATTATACAAGATATAGTATTTTCTTTCAACTCATTATTCTATTATGGATAAGCATAATTAATATTTTCCCCATTTTATAATCAATTTTTCCTCCATTTCATCTTTGTTCATTTTTGTATTATGGATAAACATAATCAATCTTTCCTTTCTTTTGCATAGCTTCTTAGTCACCATCTTCATGTAAGCCTTGTGCCTCTACAGTTATTTTTGTTGTTTTATTGTATATTAGATGTTGATATTTCATTATATCATGTATATCTACTACCAGCCTTAGTGTGCTTTATAAGAAAATTTAAATAAAGCTTCCTTTAAACTATATTAATACGTAACATGCACAAGCTTTAATACAAAAAACATGGGTTATCTATGCAATTTCAACGAGAAAAAGAAAAACTCAAAATCGAGGTTGGCACAAACCAAAACACCCCATCCTGAAGTTAGTCCCATGAGAAAGTGTAAAAAGTTGGGGTTGTTATGCCTAAATACCCTATCAAAGTGTCAAAGCCATATAGATAACCACAAAGGGATTATGCCCAAGCATATAAACAGTAGACATTGACCATGTAGACCACAAGAGGAGGTTGGGAATTGTCTTCAAGAGTCTTTTGCTAACCTATAGTTGGAGGATCGACATCAATGGGATCTATAGGGTCCCACCCATTAGCAGGGGCTTTAGAAGCTTAGGCCCCTCTGAGATTGATATTGTTAACCTGGGTAACTACTTGTCCATCTGTAGGGGTCCAAGTGTATAACTGAGTGTTTTCTCCCATTTCTCCTAGACTTGTCAACCTGCCCTATGCCAAGGTCGACTATAGGCAAAACTTTTAAGCAAGCATATTTAGATCCCATTGAACCAAGCTGGGAGAGAAGCCTCAATATATAACACCCCATTTTTTACCCCGACATGTAATGATGTAATTATGTATATTTTGATGAAATGGCTAGAAGGTGGACATGAATGATCCAGTGTGACCAAGATGATGTAATTATGTACATTTTATGTTTAATATAAAAACCACGACTGTTGCAGGCTAAGAAGGATGAAGATGAGATGGGGAATTATGATTCCACGAGAGGGAAAGTGAAAAGGGGGTTTAAGGGGGAGATGACTTTAGTGACTTATAAATTAAGTAATTATCCTTAATATTCAGTTTATCCTAAGTTTTATTAATCCTCTTTAACTAACGTACATTAGCTTTAACTTGAGTTAATTATCCTAAACTTGGGATTAGTTGGAGGAAAAAGGAGAACATCCCATGTATGCCACTTGGCTAGTTCTCAACATGCATACAAATTATTGAGAACGGGTTCATTCATCATCATCATATCATTCAGACATCATCATTTTCTATCATCATTATGTACCATAGCTGGAAGGCATACCAGAGAACACGAGGAATTATAGAGAGTTGTAAGTGCATGTTACCCTGAAGTACTGGTGTTGGGGAAATTAAGTTCCCTTGTCAAAGAACATATCTTGCAACTGAGTTCTCTATAGTCCCATCATGGAGATTCCTCGGTCGGCATATGCTAGAGCCATAAAAGGGAATTGGAGAAATAGTTCTAGGGATTGTTAACTTAGAGAAGGGAAACACATTCCTTGGGTTGTGCAGGTTGATGGGGGAGGAGTGCTAGCGGATTGGGATAGTTCTAGAGGGGGTTTAACACTCGTGTGTTTGTTCAGTATTTCATGCTTTTGGATTGATATCCCCAACTCGAGGGTGGCCTTTGTTATAGAGAGAACTGGTATAACAAAGTGCCCATGCCTGGGAGGAACGTCCTTAGTCTGCACTCAGTTGGAGGATATTTTAAGATAAGCATCCAACTATGTATGAAATGCCATGTATATATTTATGCTATGCATATTGTCTAGTTTATTGTTATGTGAATATCTAATTTCATGGATTGCTTGGCATGGTATGAGTGCATTCATGCTAGAAATTACTTGGAATATTTTAATATATGCACATGTTTATTTTGGGAAAATAAATACTTAATTTCCATTGTAAATTGATAATTAAATTATGAAAAATAATTGGTATGTTATTTGAGTACCTCATGTCCCCAAAGGAATGGTGAGGTCACTGGGCATGTGACACAGTGGGTTTGGTTAAATTGAGGCACTAGGTGGGTTTAGAGGCACCCCATGTATGGTACATGAGGCTCCATGCTAGTAGTTCTACAATTGTTGAAGGTTATCCATCTACAGTCACACCTTATGAGGTTGCACTTCAATACGCATCATCAAGATTGCCAATATTAGCACAACACCATACTAAGAAAGTTAATGAGACACCAAATCATCATTAAACGAGGTGTGATTATGTTGTTTGCAAATCCAAAAGAGCATTGAACAACTTTGAAAAGCATCAAATTGGCATGAAACTCCACAACCTAGGGAAGGAAATCGCCTAGAAAGGAAGATCGTTAAGGAAGGGAGGTCGGCATGAACTATTGACACACAAATTATACATAGGCCCAAACCTTCTTAGCAAGGGAACAAAACAATAAGAGGTGCTTCAAGGTTTCAACATAGCCATAATACAAAGACCATGGATTTTGAACCCCTAGATGAGTCAATCTCTTGTTAATAAGGAGAGTCCCCACCAAAAGCTCCAGATAAAGAATGTTATTTTAGATTCAACCATTGGTTTCCAGATACTTATGAGATCGAATAACCTAGTTTCTGTGATCACATGCATCAAATTTTATTTAGTCATCCTTCAAGGTAGGGCTTGGAATAGAGCCACTTATTGTATCCCAAGGTCAACTTGTAGCACATGAAAGAAATGGTCATGCTCCATCTCCAATGATTCCAGTAGGTGTGTGGTTCTAGGAGGCCAAATTTGAGTTGAAGGTAGTTTGGAATGAGCCCTTGGATGCAATTCACAATAATCATGTCAACATTACCCAACATAAATTTATATTTTAGGTGAGGCCACAGAATCCCCAATAAGAGTTGTCAAACAAATCATTGGTAGACTAAATGCCTCTCTAAAAAAGATTCAGGGATGAAAACCAAGAGGATTTGGCTAAAGGTTTCCCTTTACGCAAATTTAGAAAGGGCCACCATAGATAATGATCAAAAGATAAACTAAGGGAAGGCTCCATCCAAGACAATAAAGGTTTGAGCTCGTCCCAAGCCTTCCAAATACGCTATAAAACAAAAGTGTTGGCAACATTAGCCTTTGAGGGTGTTAATAATATGGTTTTAAAGGAGATTCCTTGTTAGTTTTTTCTTCCTAAGGGCCAACCTTGTTGAATGTAGTGTCTTAGTAGGACGTTTTAGGATTCTTGGACTTCAATATCTTGAATCACCCATTTGGAACCAAAGCACCTTGGCTTGCATTATATTCTTTACAATCTGCAAGCCACCCATTCCTTAAGGGTTATAGCACAAAGGCTAATTGGCTATGCAGATGTTGAGTAATTTGTAAGGCTTAGCATAAAGAAAGATACACAAAGATTTTCCCAATGGATCATAAGTCACTTAATAAGGGACCTAGTAGGTACAATAATAAATACATCTAAGTGGCCACTAGCTTGGTGCATGTTTGAAACTTAGGAACCAATGTGAGGGGATTATAGACCCACTTGTCAATATTTAGTTCCACCTTTTAAACAACCACCTCCTAGAAAATTCAAGGAAATCCACGAAATCCAAAGGGGCACCAAAAAACTTGAAGTTTTTTCTTGGTTGAATCCAGGACCATTTAAGGGAGGATATCCATGCAAGCATTGGACTTTGACTCTATCTATAACATCAATTCTTGGCCCATTGGATACTACAACCCAAGGTAGAAAAAAATGTTCCAGGCACTCCACAATAGCCTGCAAGGATTGACGGTCCTTTGTGATAGTTGGGAAGGAATCGTTGCTAAGAAAGAATTGACAAGCTAATCCATGTAGGTTAAGTAAGTAAAAAACCCAAATATGACTAAGGGACAACTTGGAATTGATCAAGTAGCAAAGAGCATATGGTTCCATACCATATAGAGCAGAATCTAAGGAACAAGCTCATCAAATGGAACTAAATACTCCTATGCAAAAATATTTGTATTGGTTTATAGACAAACAAGCCAAAGCATTAACAAACATTGTTTTGACATTGTTGAGGAATTATGGGCCCAAACCTTGTGGATTTTGACATGGCAAAAATAAATACCACTCAACTCTATCATGGACCTTCTCAAAATCAATCTTAACAAATAGAGCATCCATGCCATAAGAGATAGCCATCCCATTCCCTCCCACACAACAATAATGTTGTCTAGAATGTATTGTCTCTAAATGAAGTCAATAGTTTTATGCCAAATTATCTTAGGAAGAATATGTTTCAACTATAATGTCAGGGCTTTGTCCAAAATCTTGTAAGATATGTTGAGAAGGTATTAGGATATGATTTCATGCTAATCTCAAGGTCCTCGGATTTGGGGATAATTCCAATGAGCCCTTGGCTAATACCCACACCTATAGAGTGTTGGTGAAAATACTCCTTAAAAATACAAAGAAGGTCACAACAAGTGAAATCCCAAGTAGCCTTGCATAATTCACAAGGGATACCATCAATATTAGGGGATTTGTCATCCACTATGTCATGAAGGGACACAATTAATTCATCCAAGCTAAGGGCGAGATCACAGGCCCATCATTTCTCCTCTGAGAGTTCATAGGTAACAACATTAAGACACTTTTGAGTAGCCTCCTATAATTCAAGGAATATCCCTTGAGATTGAAATACGATACAATAATGGTAAACATATTCTACCCGCAAGAGATGGTGAAGATTGGAAACTAAGGCTTGTACGTCTTCATCATAAGGCCCACATTGAAGATTTTCAATAAGCACTTCTAACTCTTTACACACATCATAGTTGCATTCCTTATGGATTTTGGTAATTTGTTGACCATAACCTCTCAGTAATGCCATAATTTTAGACATAACATCCTCTCACCATGTGATGAATATAGAGTCCCTAGGTAGTTGGGGGACTAGATTCCACATCGTGTGAATGAAGACCAAATAACCTAGGCTTATGAACTAGGAGACATTAAGGATGATGTAATAGGTTTGTTCCGTGCAATTCCAATTTCCTCCCTAGAAAAGAGAAACAAATGGATGATGACTAGAAATATTATATTATCCATCAACATGAATTGGATATCCATTATTTGAGTCGAAGAAGAAGAAGTTACTTTTAGAGAGAAGAGCCATATCTAGCCTATGGTAGATCCACCCAATGCCTTTATGAAAGCTGGTCCATATGAACAATTTCAAGGAGATCCACCAATTATGGTTAGCATCAAAAGGCTCATGTCAAGCCTTCATGGTTAATTGAGCTTATTTTTCTCCAACTAGCAGGCATGCAAGATAGGGCCCCTTTATGTCTTCTTGAGATTCCACCATGTTGAAATCACCACAAATAAGCAAAGGAGTGTTAAGGAGATCAATATCCATCCAATTATAAAATACCACGTGCTTTCCTACATCATTAGAGACAGATGTTGTTCAGGCTAAGAAACCAACTCTCTGGGTGGAGGAGTACCCACATGTACAAGTCTTTGAGTGGGATCCATACCCCACCCCACAATATTGTGAGCCACTTGGGGAGAGAAAAGGATTGAAATCTCCCTTTTACCTTAAGTGTTATCAAAATAAAAGACTTTATATCCCACCCAAGTAATTTTCAAGGTGGTATAAAGGATGTACTTCATGATTTTGAATTTTTGCAAACATAGAATATATAACCAACCCAATGAAGACGATAGTTTGTGGATAGTGTGAGTTTTGTTGATATCAATGAGACCCAAAATATTTGAGGAGTTCACTTTCATGAGAAACCTATATCATCATACACATCCACCTCATTATCCTCAATATGTCATAGAGTGCCAAATGAGTTATGCACTGAAATGCTTCTCATGAAGAAGTCCCCTAGAATGATTTTATTAGGTTGTTTAGAGTAGCTATCAATATAATGTGATTTGTCATTTTCCCATGAATTCGAGAAAGGTAATTATAGGAAACCCATCAACTACCCCGTCCCATCTATTACCTACCAAAAGTGGCCTTAGAGGTCACTTAGAGCTACTTGCTTACTAGGGTCAACCATGGATGATTCCTTAGTAAGGGGTGGTTTAGTGGTTTTGGCATTTGTAGGCTAATTATTGATTAGTTGGCCCCTTTTCCATTCTATATGATTTCATTCCATGCACCTTCACCTATTTTGGGAGCTTGAGAAACATGAGTGGTGGGGGTGGTATGAGTGCTTTAGATTTTTTCAACCTTAGACCAGGTCATAACTGAACATTCTTGGATTATATGCTCTAGGATTTGGAAACAAAAATAGGTATTGGGTAAGTTAATTTAACAAGTTGGATAGCGATGGATATGGTCACTAACCCAAATGTAGATGAATTCCTTGAGGTCCTTTAACAAGTTGATGCACACATGGATACAACATTGGGGCCTAAGGCTGAAAAAAAAAATTGGCTCTTTACAAATGACTTTCTTGTTTAGGAAAAAAACTTGTTGATTATTGACCAAAATTGTATGGGTAGATCATGGAAGTATACCCATATTGAGCAGGATAGCTAGGCATCTCATTCAATCGAAAATTCAAGGACTATTGGTTCTTGAATACTAAGATACTTTTGTATACCTAAGGGTTATAAATAAGGAATTTTTGACATGGGTAGTTTATTAAATTGGGACACAAAGAAATCATTAGTTATGTTCCACAGATGAATGCATTACCTACTAGATGGTTCCTATACCTTATGGATCCAGTTTATGATAATTTTCTTGGGGTACAGTCAACCCACAAAGTAACTCAATATGGATCCCACTCAAAACAAATAAAAAAAACCTTCATGTTTGGTATAAAAATATTCAATAGTAGGTTCAAGAATAGGGTCGTCATTACCTTGTGGTATACATTTGGGATGAGCATTCAGGGCACCTTGCATTCCATCGCCAATTGTAGATTTAGAAACAGTATCCTATCAAATGGTAGATAGATTAGGAGATACTAGTAAGCCTCACTATATGGAAAAAATATCATTGTCATGAGAGTCCAACTAGGCCATAGTCAATGTTGCAAGGACAATGTGATCACTACCACTCAACAAAGGATAACTATTATCATGTCATCACATCACCCTGAAAAATACTCAAAACCCTTGCTCGGACTCGATGTTCAGAACATTCAAAGAGTCTCTTATTTAATCTGTGTATATAATTGATCCATAAAAACCTTATACATGTCAAATTCTATAATTATGTTTGAGAGAATTGCCTTACTACTAAGAAGACCCCTAGAGAATCCCACAAGGTGTAGAATAGACGGTGAATGGGTGTACTGTTAAGGAACTCCTTGTGTTAGGTTACCGATTCAAAACTCCATGGATACTAGCTTACCAAAAAAAGACCCCTAGAGAAGGAAAACTAAATCTTAATTTTGATGGTGTTGCTAAGTGTAATTTAGGAAGGGCTCATAATTATCACAAGGTCCTCATTATCACAGTGAGAAAAAACACTATTTTAAAAAGTACATACAAATAAACTCGAATAAAAGATATGCCATAAATAAATTAAAATTGCTTAAGTTAGGAAAAAATGAAAGTATGAATTTGTATCTTCACCCTCATATGAGCAAAAATGGATCACTATAAATGTGTCAGGTGTTTTAGTAGTTTATGATTGGAATATTGGAGCCATGGACTTGTAGGGCCTATTTTAGGGACAAATCCTATTTCAATTATTCGAGATCATGAAATTTTTGGAGCCCATTTTGGGAATCAAATAGGCTTTGTTTTTTCTCAAACCTTTGCAAATAAATTTCCAGCCATCTTACATTATTCTACTGTTTGAGAGATTTCTAATAGTCCAAAGATTTCCTCAATCGAAGTCCATATGAGGAAGTTATGGCTTCCACAAGTTGACCTATACTTTGACCACTATTGTACCAAATGGATGCCATGTAAGATTCCATTACTCACACATGTGAAGTTAGTCATGTGTGGAATTGCAAGAAGATTCTAGAGGGTCCAAAAGCTTAGCCCTAATTGGGAGTTGAGGCATGCAAAAACCTTAACCTAACCCTACATGGCTAATGGGACATGTTAAATATTGATCCAGAAGGAAAAGATCGGTTTGTTTCTTATTGCATTAACCATTCCATAAATGATCATAACAAAAGAGTGGAATATCATGGGAAAACCAAGGGAAGTAAAAGACCTCATAGTACCCATTTAGGCTACAATGTATATTGCAACTCCATACTGAGTCCATATTTATTTGTATTTATATTTTATATCTAAGAAGAAAAGAACAAGGCATAGTCCTCACCTTTTGGTTGGTTTTCTTAAATTGGGTTTCCTAAGGTACATCTTGTGTTCATTATGTGGTGTGGTCAATTTATTGTTGTAGTTTCTCTTTTTATATCCTCATTTTATTTTAGTATTTTGAGTATTATAATATTTCATTTTTATCATAAGTAAAATACTACCTAATAGATGATATCCTCGTAATATTTGTTAGGAACATGTAATATATGTTGTGATGAATTATCCAATGAAATATCCACAACAATTTACATATCATATTGGTAGTAAAGCAATTTTCTTTGGGTCTTTTGTGGGATGTTAAAGGATCCAAAAATTGGTGTAAATAAATAAGTCTCAAACCATAGCCATGGTATATGAGTATAGTAGAAACCAAAAGGATCTATTGGGGGGAATATTCACAAAATTGGGAGCACAAGTCTCTGACATCTCATGCAATATGGTGATACTAATGTCAACTCTAGAAATCAAGTTTAGACTTTTACAAGAGCTTGGAAACCCTAACTTAGACTTTTTCTCTAACAGGAATTCTGAAGATAAATAAGATCTAGAGAAGGAACCATAGAAAGAGATACAAGTTCAAACATCACATCTTCTCATTCTATATTCAAATTGGAAGCAAAAGTGTACGTCTAACCCCATCAAGGCGAGATAAATTTTGTAAAGTTGAATCAATGGTTGCAATAGTTGTATTTCTAGTTTATTGTGTATAACATAGGAGAAGAGTAGATGATATCATTTTCTAGACTAAATATAAAGGCTCGTGACCAAACTTAGTGGTAAATCCATACATAGTCACTTAGGTTGGATGATGATCCACCAACAACTAAGTTGAAGGTGTTTAAAACCCTAATTAAGTCCTAGTTTATTATATTATGTATGAAGAGGACCAATGGATCTATTAGTATTACTTATGACAAAAGAAAGGGTAGTGTATGCAAGACTACACCAATGAGTTTAGAAAGAAACAAATTGTTGAATATCTCCCAAGAATCCATATGTAATCATCAAGTACCTAGGTGGTCTCCATAATGATTTAAGGATGGAAGTGATTCTCTTTAAACCTAGTACAATTATGAGGGCTATGTGAAAACAATTTATATGGAGATGGGCCAAAAGGGAGGACAACCAAATGGTTCCAAGAAGACATACCAATGAGGTGCTTCCAATGAGGGAAAGAAGAAGTGGAAAGGAAAGGATGAGATGATAGAGACCACCACAAATTAGTGAAAAGGATCTAAGCAACCATGAATTGTAACATCGATGGTATATATTGAAGATAAGTGTTATATGTTATATATGAACTTGAATCCAAATAACTGCAAGAAGGAGGCCATGAAAAAGAATAATCTAGCCATGGATTTGAGCAACCATGTAGAGAGTAGCTCCTATGTAAACAATAATATTTATTGCACTACAATGAAAAAGGAATTGAACCTAAGTCCTCCATCCCAAGGAAGAGAAGGATATGATTAAAATCTTCTATACCAAGATCCAACTCAAGAATACAAAGGAGGATGCTCTAATTGATTTTGGTTCATCGAACACCCTCATGGAAAAGGATCTGATGTGTAAGATTGGATTGGAATTTCATGACCATACTTGTCCATACCAACTAGGAGGGGTAAATAAGGATGTAACACTTAGATTCACTAAGTAGTGAAAGATCGTATTTTCCATAAGTGTAAGCTACATTTTTGACGTGGAGGTAGATGCGATGTAATTTGATGTGTGTGTTGTGGTGTTTGGAAGCCCCTACAAGTACATGAGGGATACAATTTTCACAAGGAGAGAAAACCAACACCACCTAGTTAAGGATGGAAAATCCTTCACCATCAATGTGCGCAAAGATAAATCCAAGATCTATGGTAAGTGCCAAGCAAACCAATAAATTGGTTACCTCAAGTAGGAATTTTGTATTTCTCTTCTTGAGATATAATCAACAAGGAGGTTAATTGTAAAAGTAGAGGCATCCCTAAAGGGATGTACTAAATATCATAAACACAGTTGGGGGAGAATTTGTAGGCATACAGATAAGTCATCGAAGACCCTAAAGGGTTACCACCTAAGAGGCAAGTGGATCATGATATATAGTTTCTTGACTCTCCATTTCCAAGTATCAAACTATATAGATAGACCATACTAAAACTAGATGAAGTGAATAAACAATTATAACAACTATTGGAGCAGGGAATAATTCCACCAACTACCTCAGCTTGTGGGTCAACTCTCATCATAGTGACCAAGAAGGAAGGGACTTTGAGAATGCATATTGACTATAGAGCTCTAAATAAGATCATCCTCAAGAATGGGAACCTTCTTCCCAAGATCAATGACTCACTTGATCAGTTTTAGAATGCCAAATACTTCACCAAACTAGATCTCAAATCAATATACCACCAATAATGAGTGAAATAAAAAGAAAACTAGAAAACATCGATCACTATGAGACAATATTTATATCAATGGTTGGTAGTGCCTTTTGGTTTATGTAATGCACCAACTACATTTATGCACTTAATGATTAATGATGTATTGTGACCCTTTGCATATTCATCTATAATAGTGTACTTGGATGATATATTGATTTTTAGCTCTACCCAAGAAGAACATGCCTCGCATACGATGCATGTATCAAATAGTGTAAGAAATCATTAGTTGTTAGAAAACATTAAGAAATGTGAGTTTCCCCAATAGTCTCTAGTGTATTTGGGGTACGTGATTAATGGAGGGAAACTCAAGATTGATCCTATGAAGATGGAATCCATCATCAAGTGTTCAACTCCTACCAATGTCACTAAAGTGAGGAGTTTTGTGGGAGCAACACAGTACCTTAAGCGGTTTATAGCATATTTTTCAGTTCTAGTTGCACCACTCCATGCCATAAGAGCCAACAAAAAGAGTTTCTAGTGGAGAAGAATCAATAAAAAGGCTTAAAATAGATCAAATGAAATGTTAGTCTAACACTAGTTCTTGTATTTCCTAATTTACAAAGACCCTTCGAAATGGAGATAGATGCAAGTGGATATGTTATGGGAACAATATTGATGCAAGGAGGTAAGACAATATGCATCATTTAGAATTATTTCATGGCACAATCACACACTAACCTGCATATAACAAGGAGCTCTATGCTCCAGTGCAAGTTGTTAAGAATTAAATTAGCACCATCGGATGGGAAAGGATACCATCATCCATAATAACCACCAACCACTAAAATATTTGCAAGCTTAGAGTAAGCTTCAACAATAAAGAAAGTACAAGTGGATGGGATTTTACAATAGTTTCATCTTACCATCAAGTATAAGAAGGGAATTGCTAGTAATTTAGAAGATTTACTTTCAAGGCCGCCCATATATGAAATAAAAACTTTGGGTAATCTTGTAGATATCAAGACTTTCACCCATGATGCATACAAATATGAATATCAATACACAGAATATGAGGACTTCAAGGAGATATTTTAGTAACTACAAAACCATGTTTGTGAAGAAGAACATGATAGCAAGGTTGACTATAATCCTCAATGATGATCACTTGTTCTACAAGTTGGATAAGATTTATGTTTCTAAAAGAGAAAGATTGCAACTTATAAGAGAGCCTTCCACCTCCAAAGTTGTAGGTTGTTTTGGTGTTGAGAAAATAATAACTAACTTCCATATGTATGTGTAACGACCTAGCATGCAAGAAGATCAAGATCAATTTATTTGAAGATTCATAATTTGTTGTACTAGCAAACCTAGTAATAGGAAGTGAGGTTTATATTGTCACTTTCCTATACCTACTAGCCATAGGAAAGCATATCCATGGATTTTATGGATGGTTTGCTAAGAACTAGGAGAGTAGATGATTATCTACTTGTGGTAGTAGAAACATTTAGTTAGATGTATATCCTTGTGCCTTGTAAAAATACTACCAAGGGACAACATGCAACACTCATGTTCTTTGAAAGGGTTTGAACTTTGAGTGCACTTTCGGATACCAAGGAGCATTCTTTCAAACATAGATACTAGATTTATTGTTGTCTTTTGGGATACACTTTAGGACAAGATGGACACCAAGTTTAAGATATCTACATCTTTCCATCCACAAATGGATGGGTAGATAGAAGTGGTGAGAAATACATTGGTTCAACATTTGAGGGGTTACAAATAAAAGCATCCAAGAGTTAAGAGGTGAAGTCAATCTCCATATTCTGACATTTTCATGTATATTGTTAGGAGGTGAAGTCAATATCTATATCTTTGATATTTTCCTGTATAGAGCTACATGACTATCCTATTGGGATATTTGTACACACTAGGTGTGTCAGGGGTGTTGCAGGGGGGCGGTCATGCCCCCCTTACCTGTGGATGCGGGGGGAATGCCCCCAAGATGAAAATTTATAGACCCTTCTAGTGTATTTTGGTTCCCTATGGAACCCTCATATGTATTGTATAAAAGGGGAGTGACCCCTGACATTGTATCACAAGAGAAGAAATCATTGTAAGTTTTTTGTTGAGTAACAATAAAATATCAAAGCTGTCATTTCCCCATGGTTTTACCTAAACATGATAGGGTTTCCAAATAATCTTGTGTTCTATTGTTATTGTGGTTTTTTCTGTTTTTTATATTTTTCTAAGACCAAGAACCTAGGATCATAATTTGATCTATATCCACACTCATTTAACATTAAAATAGACCATACTTCCACCAATAAGTCCCCTTCTGAAACTTGTTTTCAATATTTACCATCTTCACCTCTTCATGTTGTATAGGGACAACATGGGGGAGGGAAGAAAGACACCACATGAGAAGCATTGAAGGTTAAAAAAATCATTGGAAATATTAGGAGGATCCATTTGTAGGTATAAGAGATACTAAAGAAGTTACATGAAAAGTACAAGGGTGCTAACATGGACAACATAGAATTGAGAAGGTATTCAAAATAGGAGACCAAGTTTGATTAAACTTGAACAAAGAAAGGTTGGAACACCCTTGTAAGAAGATAACAACGTGTGGTATGGTCCTTTCAAAGTGTTGGAACATGTAGGTGAATATGTATATAGAATCATTCTATCTCCATACATGCACATTTACTCACTAATGAATGTGGAAAATTAGAAACTCTATGAGCCTTCCATTATAGATCTGTAAAATGAGGGGCAAGTATTACTTACCATACTGGACTTAGAAGTATAATCTTAGGTAGTGTTAGCATATGATACAATTTTCTAGAAGAATTCTAGAACAACAGACAAGGGCAACGATAACTGTAACATGATGGCATAAAAGGACAAGTCCGAGAAAGACCAAGTGGTATTCTAGGGACAACATTGAGAAAATATTTCCTCATCTCCTTTCATAAAACGTTTCGGGGACCCAAAGCATCCCAAAATAGGGAGGTATGATTTGAAATGGACCACTATATAATTTGTCATGTGTTTTGGTAATTTGTGAGTGGAACGTTGGAGTCATGGACTTGTAGAGTCCAGTTTAGGGGCAAATCCTAATACCTATATTAGTTATTTGTGGTATTGAAACTTCTAGAACTTACTTCAGGCATTAAAGTCTATTTTGGCATCAAAACTCTAGTTTGATATGAATACATAAAGATAATTATAGTGTTATTTTTTCATGATGCAAAATCTATAGGTTTTTAATTATAATTGATTAAAACACACACACACACAACTAGTATTCATATTTAATTGGTTAATTGTTTTTAATTAACAATATATTTTTAGAATTGCATAAAAGGATAATCAACAAACTATGTGGCCACCAATATTTCCAATGTTAAATATTCAATTTGATTAATTTTTTAGGTGGACAATCTACAATTATCATAACAATTGTATTTTATATTTTCAATGATAACAATATTTTGATTAATTTTTAATTTAACTCAGTAAATAATGTGTTGTATCTACACTTTTGTTTGGCCACAATTTTTTTCACTTGCTAAAAATACACTTTTGAAGAGAACACTGCAAGATTTATTAAAATATAAAATATAAATTTTATTTTTCTAGATAAATAATTTTCCTTTTCATGTTTTTACACAATAATATAAAAATAAATATATAAGTCTTACAAAATAAATTATAAATAAAAAATCACAATAAAAAATATAAAAAAATAAATTAGTAGAAGATAGATACGATCCATAATCTAACATTCACAGTATTGACACCTAGTATACAAGAATTGTAATTGCAAGGGTTTGTGCACTTGAAAGTTGAAACTTTAAAAAATAGTGGGTGTTATCATCTGCATTAATCGTGCACTCTCATTCAATAATTATTTTGTATTCAGTGTAATACTATGTTTTGATCCTTGGAATATATATGTTAAATCATGTATTATTTGTATGATGTGATTTATGTATGGGAATCAAGCCATGTGGGTTGAGTTAAATGACCATGTGTGCAAATAATGTAAATGTGTGTGTATGGATTCCTAATGTAGAGCTCAAGGGTAAGGCATAACTAGTGAATGTGTATGAGTCTTGGTAGTGGGTTAGGATTGTGGTGTGATTGCTATATTTTCCGTGGTGTGCTTATGCTTATGTAAAAAAATTGTATAAAAATGAAATGTATTAAGATAATATCCAGTCGAAAGGTTGCTTGGGGAAGCAACAAGGGGACTATGATACCATGATAGGGGAACGAAAAAGGGTTCAAAGGTGATTTGACCTTGACATTGTCATTTTGGAAGTACTATTGTTTCTTGCGCATGCTCCCTTACAATTTTTCACATCAATATGTGACACTTGTATGTGTACCAAGTAAAAGTTGTCATATCCTTGGGAAAAGAGTAGATCTCATGCAAGAAAAGGTATTTCCTTTTCTATTAATTCATTTGTGGGGAAGGAAGGAGGCATTCTTTCCGATCAACGTTCCTCTCCCATGTTTTATGGATTTTCCTCCTCTTAGTAACAAAGAAGTGTGTGGGATACCATAGTTTTATGCTTGCATTGGTAAGCAAATCCCATGGACTTGTCACTAGTAAGAGTTTGTAGAATTTGGTTTTTAAAGTGTGATAGGAAATGGGATAGTATTAAAGGAAAACTAATGATAGAATGCTTACAATAGCTGAAGCAAAAACTAGTAAACCTACAATATTGTTCTTGTTGCTCATAGACTATATTAGGGCCAAGTGTTTTCTCTTCTAGGTTATTCCCAAAAGAAAACTAGTAGTTGCAATCTTCCTACATGTATTGAAGAGCATTGGAAGGAAAAAAGACAATTGAGGGGATGTTTAACAAATAAATGGAAGATATTCCTTGTGTTGTGTGGGGTAGTGGAAGAGAGTGTCATCTTTTATTGATGATTGGATGTGGGCCTAGAGTGTTTAGTAGTGCAAATATTGGCTTTGTGATAAGAGAAATGGGTTGGGTTAGGTGAGATTAGAGCCCATAGGAGATTTCATCGCCTTGGTCATATAATGCTCTAGCTTGGGCGATGGAATCCATTAATAATTCTTATGGTTGGGTGGAAAGTCACTCCTCAACAATCGATTTGATGGACTTCACTTAATTAAAGATAAATATACATATTTAGTTTCCCATGAATTAAATAAATAATGAAGGAATTTAAAATAAATAATGTTATTTTGATTGAAATATGCAATGCCATTTTAGTCACTTTAATTGATAAAAGTCTCAACTCTAAAAAGAAAGGTTATTTAACCAAACCCATGACAAGACTATCGAGCTAATAAAATCTATGTTTAATGACAATGGAATTACATAAAATAGAAGAAATGTTAATGTGACCACATTGCACCTTCTAATTCTACTTGCATTGTGTACAAGAAGACCCTAAAGCTAGGACAAAACTTAACCAACTAAAGAGGAAAAATGTCGAAGTGATGTGATCCTAAATACCATTCAGCTCTTAGAAATATTTATTTGATAACTACAAAAAGTATAACACATGTCAAATCATTAGGAGGTATGAGAGAGCATAGGTAAAATTTAGAGGAGGATATAGTATAGAAACACATAAAAGCGATCATGTGAACAAAAATGAAGCCCTCTCAAGAAATAAGGTAAAACACTTGGAATTATGTAAAGTGGAGCATTAAAGGAACCATTATATTTCACTTTTTAAATGTGGTTTTTTTAATAATTGAAACTGTTATCATTTATATTAAAAAGAAGTTGTGTTGGAGTCGTACAACAAATTAATACACAACAAAAAGGTAGTGTCTTACAGCATAGTTTCAAAAATGTCTAAAATTTCAAAACGACTACTAATTGATCGAGCAATTCTTATAATATTAGAATCATAGCTAAAAATTATGTTGGTATATAGCCTAATGAATTGAGCTAGAACAAGAACAATCTTGAAAACCCAAGCTTAAAAGAAAATATGCCCACTAAGAGCTTTTTGCTTGACATGTGTCTAAAGTTGCCATGTTTTTGTGCATTTGTTGAACTCTTTGTCATTCTTTGGAAAAGAAACTAGAGAGTGAGAGCTCCTAGCAAGACCTAAAAGTGATTCATATAACACGTTGAATTTTGCTTCCATTTTCTCTATTTGATGACTTTGGTGTTCCATAATGGTTAATAATTCAATGTTATTTGCCTTCTAGGTATCAAGTTGAGACAACAATTTACGACTAGAATGTGATGTTTTTCTTTTTCTATGTTGTCTAGTAGGTTGATAACTCAAACAAATCTGAAGATGTAGACTGATCTCTACATGCATGCAGAACTATACCCAGGTAATACTGAACTGCTATAAAGTAGGAGGAAGTTTATGCATGTACATACTAGTATTTAACCAAGCTGATGACGAAGCTGATGGTCCCCGCATGCATGAATAAGGATGAACCAATAAGTAGCTAGGGAAAGTCTTGTTTCTGGGTAGAAGATGTCCTCCTCCAAGCTAGAGATGCTCCACAATAATAAATAAGAGGCTGAATGGAGCCCTGAAGAGGTAGTCTAGGGTTATAGTACCCTTCTGAAGACTATGGAGATTGCATGCATGAGGAAACAAGGCTCCCAAGCCAAAAATGTGATGATCTCTCCCTACAGAATGCGCCCAAGAGAAGGAGACGTGTTCCTAAAGGAGGAACTGCTGATAAATAATGAAAGAGGCAATATGAGAGGCTAACCTTCCAGGTAAAGGGTAATACCAGTGCTCTGATGCTGATGGAGCCTGCATGCATCAATTCTGCCCACTGAATGCTGAAATACGAATAGGAAAGACTTGGATCAATTCGCCCAAATAGGGAAGATGAATGCCCAACTGCTGAATAGCTCACTCACAATGCTGAATAGAACCTGATACTGAATCGATGCAGAAGCAATGTTGAATCTGGATGATCCAACCTAATGATGAACTAGGGCAGATAGATTTCCCTGCCAAAATACATCGGTTAGTTAAGTGCATGCAGTCAACCCCAACTATGCTCGTTGAGCTCTCCAAATCGGAATCACAAATGAATAATCAATAATATGTCTTCTCCACTTGCTTTACCTTTCTTTTATAACATTCAACTGCCAAAAACCTAACCAGGTCACTTTATCTTCTAATTTGCAGTTGACTTGCATGCAGGTGCCTGGAGACTCAATCAGGTGCATGCATCATGAAATAATGCTCAAATTTCATGCATGCAGGTGGCCTTAGGCTCAGGTGGCCCCTATCTACCTACTGATGATATAATATCTATGCCCTAGATATTCTGATATGGCATAAGTCCACAGTTGATCCCCTGACTGTCAGTGCCTGCTCGAACCTATGGGGAATCATATAGGTTAGCAGGATGGTCCTCAGTACCTAAGCTGACGAGGACATTACAGTCCTCCCCGCTCGAATTTGCTTGTCCTCAAGCAACTGTAAAGCTGGGTGTTGTAATACCTTTTCTCCCTCCCAAGTGGCCTCCTCTATAGGCAAATCTCTCCATTGAACCAAGTAGTCTCTCATGATTATGTTCCTTAGTTTCTGCTCTCGCACCTCCAGGATGCGCTCAGGAATCAGAATCAATTGCCCCTCGTCATCAACGGGGGGCAACTCGGAAGATGTAACAATCTGCTGACCAACTGCCTTCTTGAGGTTGGAGACCTTCTTGAGGTTGGAGACATGAAATACGTTGTGAATCTTGCTCTCTAGGGGTAGTTCTATCTCATATGCTACCTCTCCGACCTTCCGAATTATCTTGTAAGGACCATAGAAGTGAGGTTTGAGTTTTTCCACTCCTTTCTTTTTTAGAGATGGATGTCGGTAAGGTTGGAGACGTAAATAAACGACGTCTCCTACCTCAAAACTGCGCTCAATCCTGTGCCTCTCTACATATATTTTATGTTGATTCTGAGCAGTCTATATGTTCTTACTGAGTATGCTAAGGATGTCCTGACTCTCCTGAATCCACTCTTTGGCCTTGGGGGCCCTTCTATCACCAAATACCAGAACTTCAAAAGTAAGGGCGTCGTATCCATATAGGGCTCGGAAAGGATTCATCCCAATGGTCATATGATGGGTGGTATTGTAGCAATGCTCACCTAAGTGTAGCCACCTGATCCATGTCTTCTGCTGGCCTGCTACGTAATTCCTCAAATACCCCTCAATCCACTTGTTAACTATCTCAGTCTATCCATCACTCTGCGGATGATAACTCATGCTCATAGCTAACTTGGTTCCCACCAATTTGAAGAGCTCTTGCCAAAAGGCTCCCGTGAATTTGCTATCTCTATCACTGACAATGGTCTTGGGTAACCCATGGAGTCTGAATACCTCTCTGAAGAATAATTATGCTACCTGTGTTGCTGAATAATATGAAGGAATGGAAAAGAAGTGAGCGAACTTGGTCAACCTGTCCACCACTACGTACAAGCAATCTCTACCCTGAACCTTGGGCAAACCTGTAATGAAGTCCATGGAGATGTTCTCCCACTTCTGCTCAGGAATAGGCAAAGGTTGTAATAAACTGACCGGGTGGGTGTGCTCTATTTTATTCTGCTGGCACAAGTTGCACTCTCTCACATGCTGTATCACATCATTCTTGAGGCCCTTCCATGAGAACCTCTCTCTAATCTGTCTGTAGGTCTTGAGAATCCCCTGATGCCCTACTAATGGTGAATCATGCGATGCCCGTAAAATCTTCTTCTTGAGGGAAGACTTTGGAACTAAGAAGATTCTATTCTTGTAGTATATGATGTCGTCAATAACCCGGTACCTGTCATCCTAAATCTATCCATCCAATAGCTTGCAAGCAAACTTATCTTTGGAGTACTCAACCAAAAGATGAGATCTCCAATCTAATGAGATGCTCATAAGGGATAAAGTAGATGTTCATCTAGAAAGTGCATCGGCCACTACATTGTTCTTTCCCTTAACGTACTCAATCTCGAAGTCATATGCCTGAATTTTGCTGACCCATTTATGTTGCCTCTCGTGTAACTCTTTCTGCTCTAGGAAGTATTTCAAACTGTTATGATCTATCTTAACTTTGAATCTTCCACCCACTAAGTACTGCCTAAACTTGGTTAGCGCATGGAGAATGGCTAACATCTCTTTGTCATTTATTGAATAGTGGCACTCATAGTCTTTGAGTTTTCTGCTCTCAAATGCAATAGGGTGGTTGTTCTGCATCAATACTGCCCCAATTCCCTCTCCTGAGGCATCACACTCTAACACAAAGGGTTGAGAAAAGTCTGGTAGAGCTAATACTGGGCATGAACTCATTACCTTTTTCATTTTCTCAAACGTTTGCCATGCTGTCTCTAACCAACTGAAAGCCCCTTTCTTGGTAAGGTCAGTGAGGGGTGTTGTCATCTGTGAAAACCCACTGACATATCTCCTGTAGTAAGTGCAAAGCCCTAAAAACCATTTTAGTTCTCTCACATTCTTGGGTGTGGACCAATCCAATATGGCTCGAATCTTCTCTAAGTTAACCTGTACCCCGTTGGCACCTATCACATTCCCCAAATACAACATCTCCTGCATGCCGAACTCAAACTTGGACATCTTGGCATATAATGACTGCTCCTGTAAAATTCCAAGTACCTCATCCATATGTTTCAAGTGCTCTTCCCAAGTTTTACTGTATATCAATATGTCATCGAAGAATACCAGAAGATACTTGCGTAACTAGCCTTTGAAGATATTATTCATGCAAGACTAGAAAGTGGTTGGTGCATTAGTGAGCCCAAATGGCATCACTAAAAACTCATAGTGTCCGTAGTGGCAATGGAAAGCGGTCTTTGGAACATCTTTCTCCCTGACCCGAATATAATGGTAGCCTGAGTGGAGATAAATCTTTGAAAAGTACTTTGCCCCCTGTAGCTCATCCATCAACTCATCAATCCTGGGGATTGGATAACTGTTTTTGATAGTCTTCTTGTTGAGAGCCCTGTAATCTATGCACATGCGTAAGGTTCCATCTTTTTTCTTCACTAGCACTACTGAAGATGCAAATGGACTGGAGCTAGGTTTGATATACCCCAGCTTGAGCAGCTCTTTGATTGTGCTTTCTATCTCATCTTTGTACCTCTTGGGATGTCTATAAGGAGTGGTGATAACTACTTGAGTTCCCTCCTCTAACTCAATAATATGCTCAAATCCCCTATCGGGAGGTCGACCTGCTAGAAGGTCTCCAAATACTGCTTTGTGCTTCTGCAGTAAAGCCTCTATATCTACTGGATGCTATGTGGCTTTATCTTGTGGTTTCCTGAAGGTAACCAAGCACTCTGCTTCCCACTCAATATCTCCTTGTCGGAGTACTGCCTCCATCATGTGTGATGATACTATGGTGGGAGGGTAGGTGTTCATCCCTCTCAATACTTCCTTCTGTCCCTCTGCTCCGATAAACTCCATCTCCATGGTCCAGTAGTTCGTGGAATACTTCCCTATGGAGTAAATCCACTGAAATCCTAGTACAACATTCATGTCAAGTACATCTACCACATAGAATGTCTCTATCACTGTATAATTCCCAAGTGTTACCTTAAGTTTGGGAATCCGCTAACTACACTCCATGGTGTGACCTGCTGCAACTACTGAAAAACCATCAAAACTCTTAGTCTAAATGCCTTTCCTTTTCACCCATGCAGCATCAATAAAATTGTGGGATGCCCCACTGTCTACCAGTACTCCCACTCTATGGCCCTATGCGGTACCCCTGATCCGGAGAGTGTGGAATCTAGGGACCCCTATCATGGTAGCAATAGTACCTCCTGAGGGCTGTCCCCCGTCAACTGTCTCTGGTGTCGCTCCCTGCTCCTGCTCCTGACAATCCTCATCCTCCCCACTGTCTGAATAGGCCTCTATGTAGTAGGCCTTTCCCTTCCCTGAACATCTATTACCTGGCTCCCATGGGTCATGACAAGTGAAACATAACTTTTTTCTTCTGAGATCCTGGCGAGTATCTTTATCCATCCATTCTTTCTTGGGCCACTCTTTCTGGAAGGGTTTCTTCTCTTTTTCTTTGATAGGAAAATTAGTTCTGGGAGGAAATCTATTCTTGGGTACTGCCTCCTGCAAATATCTAGTCCGACCAATGGCATCGGTTAGGGTGGTGGGTCTATAGGACTTGACCCATCCACGTAATGGCTCAGTGAGAGCCTCTGTAAATAGCATAATCAACCTGCTCTCTGAAATATCCATCACCATGACTGCCACCCTTTGAAACTCTGAAATGAATGCATCTGCACTACCTATCTGCTTGAGTTGTGCTAGCTCTCTAAAATTTACCTCAGGGTCCTTCCTATCAAATCGCTCAATGAGCCTCTGTGTGAAATCTGAGTAGGAAGTAATGGTATTGTGATCCAATGTCACCAATTCGTGGTACCACCACTCATGGGCCTCCCCGTCCAAATGTAGTGTAGCCAATTTAATGGCATCTGTCTCAAGCATGGGGTTGAGCTGGAAATATGTATCCAACTTCTGTACCCAATTCCAGGTTGGAGCACCTCAGGTACCCTCAAAGGTAGGGATAGTAAGTTTCCCTACAGTGCGATGTAACTCATAGTTCTAGGTGAATGGTCTCTGGTAAGGTCTGGGTTTGTTCTTACTTTTAAAATGGCAGAAGTCAGTGAAAGACATGGCTGACTGGAAGTCATCTCCCAAGGCTCTATACTCTCTCAAATAGGCAGTCATAGATTCTTCGGGCTCTACTTGTGCTAGAGGCACTGCAGCTGGGCTATCTAAGAACTGAGGCATGGTAGGTCGATAGGTCCTGTTGTATAGGTGGGGATGGTTGTGCATGTTGGTATGCAAGTGTTCTCTGCTACTACTGGTGGACACCCTATCACTATGGGGAAATAAAGGACTATGGGGGGGGTCCATTCTTCTCTGTCATCTGTTTTATGGCACTTGCCATTTCTTTTTGGCCAGTGGTGAGTGCATTGATAGCTGAGATGAGACTATGAAAAGTTGTCTTCTCATCATCTGCCATTGTTTCTTTGCCTTTATTTCTATCAAACCGATACTCTTTATCTCCCAAATCTATATCCTCTAACTCTTCTTCTCTTCTATCACAATCTCTAAACTTCTGTCTCCGGTAGGTAATATTGTATGGATCCTCTAAATTCATTGACTGTTTATACTATGCATGCCCCACAGTTGGCAAGGAACATGCTCTGATACCACTGTAATATCCCAAACTAATATTTTTCTTTTTCTATGTTGTCTAGTAGGCTGATAACTCAAACAAATCTAAAGATGTAGACTGATCTCTGCATGCATGCAGAACTATATCTAGGTAATATTGAACTGCTATAAAGTAGGAGGAAGTTTATGCATGTACGCACCAGTATTTAACCAAGCTGATGATGAAGCTGATGGTGCCCGCATGCATGAATAAGGATGAACCAATAAGCAGCTAGGGCAAGTCGTGTTTCTGGGTAGAAGACATCCTCCTCCAAGCTAGAGATGCTCCACAATAATAAATAAGAGGCTGAATGGATCCCTAATGAGGTAGTCTAGGATTATAGTGCCCTTCTGAAGACTATGGATACTGCATGCATGAGGAAACAAGGCTCCCAAGCCAAAAACGTGATGATCTCTCCCTACAGAATGCGCCCAAGAGAAGGAGACGTGTTCCTAAAGGAGGAACTACTGATAAATAATGAAAGAGGCAATATGAGAGGCTAACCTTCCAGGTAAAGGGTAATACCAGTGCTCTGATACTAATGGAGCCTGCATGCATCAATTCTGCCCACTAAATGCTAAAATACAAATAGGAAAGACTTGGATCAATTCGCCCAAATAGGGAAGACGAATGCCCAACTGTTGAATAACTCACTCACAATGTTGAATAGAGCCTAATACTGAATCGATGCGGAAGCAATGCTGAATCTGGATGATCCAACCTGATGATGAACTAGGGCAGATAGATTTCGCTGCCAAAATACACCAGTTAGTTAAGTGCATGCACTCAACCCCAACTATGCTCGCTGAGCTCTCCAAATCGGAATCACAAATGAATAATCAATAATATGTATTCTCCACTCGCTTTACCTTTCTTTTATAACATTCAACTGCCAAAAACCTAACTTCTGACCTAACGAGGTCACTTTATCTTCTAATTTGCAGTTGACTTGCATGCAGGTGCCTAGAGACTCAATCAGGTGCATGCATCATGAAATAATGCTCAGATGGCATACATGCAGGTGGCCTTAGGCTCAGGTGGCCCATGTCTACCTACTGATGATATAATATCTATGCCCTAGATATTTCGATATGGCATAAGTCCACAATTGATCCCCTGACTGTCAGTGCCCGCTCGAACCTATGGGGAATCATATAGGTTAGCGGGATGGTCCTCAGTACCTAAGCAGAAGAGGACATTACATAGAATTAGAAGAAACTACATGGACATCCTGAATTTGCTTAGCCCTCCTTCTCTCGAACTAACACAAATAAGACAATTCACGGGGGGTACACCAACTTACATGTCTATGACCCTCCATATTGCTTAGGTACCGAGAGAAGATCCTAGCTTCAAGGCTACTAAAGTGTCCAAGAAATCTCTAGGCTAAGAGCGTCCAACAAAAACACAACTCAAAACTTCTCTCTAAGCCCTAGCCCTCCAGGGGAAACAAGACAAACCTAGGCCATATAGCTCTTTTCCAAAGGAGAAGAAGAGAAAACCTAAAGGTGGTTATGAAGCTAATAGGGTTAAACCTTCACATACACAAGAAAAAATTGAAACTCCTCTACAGTAAAATCCCACCTTCATTACTGAGCTCCATTGAGATAGCCTTAATGACAATTCCTTGGCCTTGCATGTAGAAGTGTGAGAGAGGTACAAAGGGACATACTATGATTAATAGATATATTATCGCCCACGAACCTTCACACCACTTGTACATTGATATTTAAGGCATGTGACTTATATCATGGGGGATATGATTTAAAAGCGACCCCCCCATTTAGACTTAGTAATCCTTCATTTGTCATTGTATGTGCTAGGTGGTAGAAGACTCTCAACACTTGATAAAATTAAATTTGAAGATTCTTGCCACCTCTCAAGATCTTTTAATCATTCCAGAGATGCTTGAATTCTAAGATAGAGCTTGGTTTCACATTCGTCATATTATGATTGGCAAATCTCCAACAATAATTAAGTTTTTAATTTTAATTTTTTATTTTAAAATGGTCAATCCTGCTAACAAAGCTAATACTTTTACTTGAGTGTTAGTAAACTTTGTTAAATCTAAACAAAATTTAGTTCAATATTTCCTTTAAAATAAAAAACAACCCCACACCTACCACCCCTCAATTGTTAAATAAATTCCATAAATGATAAAACTCTTCCATAATAAATTAACAATACCTCAAGTGACTTAATCCAAACCTAATTGATGGTCTTTGAAAAGTCAAAATGGAAATTCACTACAATAAGGGAAACAAGTCCCTCATAATATACAAAGCATATTATGATTGCCCAAGCATAAGTTCAATTTAACTTGGGAGAACCATAATCTAAACCATTGCAGAAAGAGTTCAATTCAACTTGGGAGAATCATAATCCAAGCAAGTACAAAAAGAATAAAACAAAGTGAAGCGTTTTTCTAATAAACGGCCAATCTGGAAATTGCTCCTTCCAATATCATGGACGAAAATGAGTAAAGAAACAAAGGCAACGATGACACATTATAATCATTTGTCATATTTGACTATAAAATATATTTTATTTTAAACTTTAGTGGAATTGTTTATCTAATTACATAATTTTAATCATGAAAAAAACTTACTCCACATTTAATTATTCTTTTATGTTTTTAATAATATAAATAATATTTTGCCAACAATAAAAAGTTTACCTAAAAAAGCATTTCTCAAAGTCCTCAAAAAAGCCTTAGAAAAATCCGTATTCAATGATTCTTAGCAAATCTCATCATCAAGTCCACTTCAATATTCAAAACTTTTGGTTATGCCTTCTCAAATATCGCCATTGAGAAGTGGCATCATCATTATTCAGTATTAAAAATGAATTTAACATCATCATTCTTCATTATTAAATAGGAAATTAATGTATGTTTACATGATTATTATACTTAAAAATAATTCACCAAAAGATGTGAGGGGACAATTCAATGCACACCTTCTTATTCTATAAATCCCCACTAGTTGATAGTTGGGAGTTGGGAGTTGAATGGTGGATTATCAAAATTAGCATGGATTGCTGCATGGTTTTTCCTTTGCACTCATGGTTTTTCCTTTGCACTCATGGTTATTATCTGATGGGTTTAGGATAGTGATCTTCTAGCTATCGCATAGTCGTTATGTAGTGTTTTTTTTTTCTTTGATTTTATTGACTAATGTGTTTGTTATTTTTGGGGGACATTATGATTACAAGAACGAGTCGATTGATTGATAGATAGATACATCTTTGAATGATCTTATATAGAGAGTGAGTGTTTGGTATTATGTTTTGATATTCTTGCAATGGTATAAGATGATTGAATGTTGTTATATGATGTTATGATTTAATATGGTTGATGAGCAAGTTGAGTTGTATCTCGACATTGATGTATGCATGTCTAAAAGTCATACAAATGATATAATCTTTAATGATAAGTGATGTTATGGAATATTTAAAATAAATATATGCTTACTTATTATTAATAGTTTCTCAAGTGCAACAATAAGAATCATATTTGCATATGGACTCTCGATTGAGTCAAGATATGTAGACTCAAGATGGGGTAGGGATATCTATAATTGTGATGGGTATGTCATTACTTATTGTTTATTCATGATTATTGGATGATACTATTTGATATGCTTGTCTCTAGGTGTGTACAAAGACATGAATGATATTTGCCAATTAAGTTTATACATGAGAAAAGGGTTGTATGGAGGGTGTGACGTGAGTATTGCTGGAAGAGGAGGTATATATTGCATAATCATGTTTGTTGGCACTTCTTTATATGCAACAAGTTGAAAAACATATGATTTTGCTTAAAGGTTGTGCATTGCCATGAGTGTAGGTCGCAAATTCAAGCACTATCGAGGATATACTAAGGGGCACTCAATAAGATGTCAACCCTTATTCCTCAACGACCCTTAATCTATTGTACTTTAAGAGTTGTAGTGAACACTTGTCTAGCTCTTGGTAATGGATGCTTGAAGGCTCTAAGTTTTGTGTATGAGTATGATTTAGAAGAAAAATATCCTTGACTTCATAATCATTGGGCATAATAAAATGAAAAGTGAATTCATGGTTTGATTGCTTTATAGACTTAGACATAGTTTATGAAAAGGGAAGTAAGATTAGACTCACCTTGACATTGGAAAAGTCCTTAAGAGCTTAAATTTATTAATTATAAACTTTGTTTAAATAGGACAAAGTCATTTCAAGTGCACCTACTCAATTATGAAAAGAAAAAGGAATCAAGGGAACATCTAGGAGTTTATTAATTATAAACTTTGTTTAAATAGGACAAAGTTATTTCAAGTGCACCTACTCAATTATGAAAAGAAAAAGGAATCAAGGGAACATCTAGGAGCGTAAATATGAAAATTAGTTGGAATGTAGTGAATAATATCAAATTATGTATTTTTAAAAGTTTAATTGTGCATGAAAGTGATATGTGCGTGGGTCAATATTATACATTTAGTAATTAAATAATTAACATTTTGCATGAGATTTACAAGTGGCAATGAGTGTCAAATGATATAAGAGAAGATAGGGTTGGGCTTGATAACTCATATTCTTGCTCCCTAATGCTAGATGGTTGTGGTCCTAATGCTCGCACTGTTATGGTGAATTGGTTGGAAGTTTGGTATCAATAATAGTGCCTTTATCTTGGAGGTGGGGTACCACATATACTCTATAGGAGCTACACATTCTTCTTGCTAGTTATTATACTCTCTTCATACAACCCATTGCAACTCAAGGGTTCCAAGGGAAGAAAAGTACCCTAAGGGTATGTTAGGGTGGTCAATCAATAGGCGTCTTGTAGTTAGCAATTCTTATAGTTTAGAGTAAATATTCTCAGCAAAAGCTTGGAGTTAAATACTAGACAAGAAGAATACCTATCATGATCTAAAGAAAGGTGTGGTTCATGAGAAATTTGTTTCACTAAAGGTAGGTCCTAAATTGTATTGCTTCTCTTCTTAGTATTATTTGAAGAAAAACTTGATTTTTAGTGCTATGCTTTCTCAATGATAGATTTTGGGATAGATTGCTTATGGGTTATGTTGTCCTTTGGTTGTAAATCTAATTTGTATGGTTGATTGCACCATATCTCCCTTGTATTAATGATATTCTCCTCTTGTCCTGCAAATCTTTATCATTCATCGACCCCATTTTACCTTATGTCCATTTGCATCTTCATGTTAAAATGTGTGTGTATTGTGATTTGACTATTATCAATCCCTCTATCCATTGAATATTTGAAAAGGGGCTAACATAACATGTACGTTCTATGTCAAGAGATAGCTATGCAAACATAAGTATTGTTGGCTCCTTGTCTTAATTATTTGATGGCCAAGGCTCTTTCCTTTTGGTTATGCTCCACATCCAACAATATTAAAATGCCACTATTGAAATTGTTGATTATAGTTCTCTCTAATGTTGAATGTTGGATAACTTGTTCAAATTTTTTCATGAATCCAATTGTGTAAATGAATCAAATTTCAAGTCTGGTGTTTCCTCTTCTCAAAGTAGCATAATAAGGCATTCCTTACTACCTCCATTGAAGCTTCATTGCAACGTGCCAACTGAGGATTGTATTAAGGAAATCCCTACAAAGTTCTTGGGTCACTTGTAATCAGTTGATTCAAATATTGTGTGCTAACATAATGAATACAAGTATGTCAATATCATTGAGCAATTGCTATTAATGCCAATGTATGAACACATCTATTCACTTTTGTACAATTGTTTTATTGCACATTAAATTTATATTTGAGGAAACATATTTCAATAAGTTATGTTAGGATTTTATCTAGGACATAAGAAATAATGTATTCAGATAATGCTTGTCTAAATCTGGTCACAAAAATTTAGAAAAAATAGAAGAGTTGCAGTTGTAATTGTCAACTCCCAATTTTCTAAAGCAAGATAACTTTGTGTAATTTGCAAGAGAGCCTATGTTGTAAATTTTTAACTCAACCAAAAGGGCGAAAATCCTATGTATGATACCATGTCAATGCTCTTATCTCATGTGTATTTTCTTCCCGTTACAACAATTGTATTTTTCTAATTTGTAGCCAGTATGGGAAGTTGTACTTCAGCCTTGGGTTATTTATATAGCATCATGGTGGGCTTCTTGAGTAATATAGAGAATTAATAATGCTATATAAAGTTGAGTAAAGCTAAATTAGTAAAGATACTGAAGTTGCAAGAAATTTATGAATGGTATGTAGAAGTAAGATAAAAAGTTGAAAATGAGGTAATGGAAATCCCAAGTATGAGGGATATACTTTGGATAATGATGGACTCACTACAACAAAGCATGCCATTAGCACCTATTTTAGCACCATATTTTAGTGTTATTTTTTTTCAATTCAACACAACTACCCGACGCTAAAGTTGACATCGAATGACATTTCAAAATAACACCGGGTTTAGCTTCCTTTTGAGCGCTAAGTTTACCTTCCTTTTTAGCACTGGGTTTAACTTTATTTTTAGTAGTTGGTTTAACTTTATTTTTAGTAGTTGGTTTAACTTCCTTTTTAGTGCCAAGTTTAGCTTCCTTTTTAACATCGATTTTAGCACCAACTATTTGTAAATCAAAATTTACGAAAATAAAAACAGAAAATAGTAAATAAATGAATAAGTGGTAAAGGAATGTTGGGATTTGAACCCAAATCACTTGCCAAAATATAAGAGCTCTACTTGAGCTACATTCCCACATAAATATACCATTAGAAATCCATATCTGCATTCAAAATTAGTCTAACCAATGCATGCAAACAAGTGAATACTGCACATCTTAGATAAATATCAACATTTAATACAAAGGAAAAACTAAGTAATAAGAAATATATTGGTGCCAGGATTTGAACCTATATCTCCTTATAAGAATGCAAGGGCATTTCTTAGGCCACACCCATGAACTAGATCTGCGCATTAAGTAGAACCCAAAACATGTCATTTTTTCTTCTTTCTTCATTAAAACCGCAACAACAAAACAACAATAAATATTAACAAATCAATCAAGGAAACATAAATTAAAAGAGGATGGAAGGATAACAAGAGAAAGGAGAAGCCATTTCCTTCCTCATGGAGGTTCCTCCATCAAACCCTAGCCCCCATGCATGAAACCTTAAACCTACAATAACAAAAGAACAATAAACATTAGCATATCATTAAAGTAAAAGTAAAGTAAAAGAGGAAGGAAGGAAGGAGGAAAATGGAAGGGGTAAGCCATTACCTTCATTAGGGGTGTTCTTGCATGAAGCCTTAGCCTCCATGCATGAAATCATAAGCCTACAACAACAAAACACAATAAAAATTAGCAAATCAATAAAGGAAAATCAAAGTAAAAGAGGAATGAAAGAGGAGAATGGAAGGGAGAATCCATTACCTTCCTCATGGAGTTTCCTCTAGGAAACTAAAACCCAAACCTCCACGAGGACGAAACCCTAAGGGAAAAAGAAGGGAAGAAAGAAAGAGAGGAAATGAGAAAATAATGAAAGAGTAAGTATTGACGGTTTTTATAATAGAAATGCCCTCACACTCATGAGGATTGAAACAAGTAGATTATTTTTATCCCTTAATCTTTCTTAAATTTTGTTTGAAAAGTTTCCCTTTATTTTATTTGGTTACATGAAATTTAGTGCTAAAGCTGGAGCTAAAAAGGAAACTAAAGTCGGTGCTAAAACGGAAGCAATGAAGCTAAACCTGGCACTAAAAAGGAATCTATTCCTAGTGCTAAATTTGGCACTATTAGCACCAATTTTAGCATCGATTTTAGCTAAAGTAAGTGCTAAAAAAGAAGCTAAACTTGGAACTAAAATGGAAGCTAAATTTATTGCTAAAAATGAACTTATTCCCGTCATTAAAGCCAATTCTAATAGTGACTGCTCCCAACGCTAAAGTTGATATAAATAGTGCTTATGCTTGCACTAATTTTAGTGCCAACCCATGAAATAATGCTGATTTTTCTTAAAATACAAAAAAAAAAACACTAAAAAGGTTAATGGAAGGTAAAAGGAACACTAATCTCAGGGTTTTGTTGTAGTGACTATTGATATTTCATAGAAGGATTTGTGTACCTCCAAATGAAGAAAGTCATAAGTTGATACCTAGGTAAGCACATAAAGTACTGTATATGGTCCACCCTGAAGTGAAAAAGATGTACATGGATTCTAAACCAATATTCTTTTGGAATGGAATGAAGGACATGGTAGAATATGTGGCTAGATTCTTGAAATGTTAGCAAGTGAAGGTTGAGTATCAACACCTAGCAGGATTATTGCAGCCATAGCAATACCACAAAAAAAGGGAAAATATTTCAATGGACTTCATAATGGGATTGGTTATGTTGTTGAGACGTGTTAAGCCCTAAATGTGGGCAGATTTCCCCTTATATTGTGGTGCATTACATTAGTTTTGATGTCGGATTAGACCACTTTTAGACCTAGATCCAAAATATTTGACACGTGGAAGACTGTACAAGTTCGCTCTTCTGAAAGGACAAAAAATAAGAAGTGTTTGGAGATTCGCAATAACTTTTCATTGGCACATCAGAATTAGGTCAAATTTGCGGCATTTGAAAGAGGACAATCAGGATATAATAGGCCAAAATTTCAAATTTACCTCAGTTGCAAGTCGTCTAGAAAACAGTCTTCTAATTAGGGTTTGAAAAAGGTACGCCATTTTAAATTTGAATAACTTTGAGTAGAATGATATATTGAAGGTGAAACCTAGGGTGTAATATCTATTTATATTGTTCAAAATTCCACGAAAAGGAAGTGGAAAAAATCACACTCCACTCAAACCACCAAAGGACTCATTCCCGACGTGAGATGAAAGGGAAGATCTATCTTTTCGAGTGTCCCAGTTGGAAGATATGATTAAAGGGTCTGTGAAAACAGTTGATTTAGTTAATTTAGAGGGGAAGCTGATGAAACATATGGATAACAAGATGGAGGAAAATATGAAAGAGTATGTGAAAATAATTGATTTAGTTAATTTAGAGTAGAAATTGATGGAACAAATGGAAAATATTGCTAAGCTCATACAAAATTCAAAGGATACTCCTTCTCCAGGTGATGATGTGTTCTAGGATACTCAGGAGGATAAAGATAAGGTCCATGTTGATAAACTTTCCATGAATAAGAATATTCCAAGAGGAAATGATTCTAGTAATTGAAGTAATTAGGTATGGTCACCGAGGGGTACCCAACTTCGCAAGATTGACATGAGAAAGTTTGATGGCAATGATCCAATAACATGGATATTACAGATGGAGTATTTCTTTAATCTACACCAAGTGCCAACTTTGCAAAAGGTAACTATTGCATCATTATATTTTGAGCCTGATCATCTTGTATGGTACCAATGGCTTTGTGACCATAAAAATGACTCTATTATATCTTGGTCTATATTCATAGAAGAATTGATAGCACATTATGGGGATATTAATAGTAGCACATTCTTTAGCTAGTTAATAAATCTCAAGCAAAAAGGTCCAGTGACATAGTACATTAAGCAATTTCAGAAGCTAAGTCTTAGAGTGAAGAACATTTCAGAAGATAATTTGTTGGATCTATTTATTGGAACCTTGAAGGATAAAATTCAACATGAGGTGCGTCTCTTTGAACCACCATCCTTAGAGAAGGATTTCATGGTGGAAAGGAAGGTTGAAAGTAAAAATATGACAATGGCTACTAGAAAGACCACCCCAAACACATACATAGAGAATAATGTTCTTTCTTCTAACCCACCTCAAAGGTTGATACCTCAGCACCTAGATGAAATAAGAGCAAGAGGACTATGCTTTAATTGTGACAACAAGTATAGTAAGGGACATAAGTGCGGTGAGAAGAAATTATTCTACATAGATTGTGAAGAGGAAGAACCAAAAGAACATGAACTATATCAATATGAAGAAATAGAATAACTTCTGAAGAGATTAATCCCACCATATCCTCCCATGCATTGGTTGGACTTATCACTCCTCAAACTCTAAAGATCGAATGATATATCAAAAAGAAAAAAGTAACAGTGTTGATTGATTCTGGTAGTATTCATAATTTCATTCATGGTAAATTAACAAAGTTCTCAATTGTTTTGTATATGCAGCACCAGAATATTAAGTAATGATTGCAGATGGAGTAACTGTTAATTGCTCAAGGAAATGCCATAATATCAATCTTACTATGGGGGAATATGTATTGAATAGTCTAATGATTGCTATTCCAATGGATGGTGTTGATGTTGTCTTAGGAGTTCAATGGTTTCAATCACTAGGAACAATGGATTTTAATTTTCAGAATCTTATCATGAACTTTTTATGGTAAGGAAAATAATATGAGTTAAATGGTATCATAGGGAAACCAAGCAAGGTGATAAGCTCTAATGGTATGACAAAATTGGTGAAAAAGGGACATCAAGGTGTAATTGCACAATTATGCTCATTAGATGTTCAAACATCTAAGTCTCCTATTTCCCAAAATCTCCAAAGGGTCATTAATAAGCATTCCAAGGTATTTAAGGATATTCCAAAAGGTCTTTCCCATGTTCAAGATTTTGATCATACTATTCACTTAATTCCAGGAAGTGTTCCTCCTAACATCAGACCTTAAAAATACCCCTATGGCCAGAAGAGTGAAATTGAGCGTATGGTTGAAGAAATATTAGAGCCTGGCATAATTAGGCCTAGACAAAGTTCTTACTTTGCACTAGTGGTAATGCTACACAAGCCGGATGGATCATGGCGTATGTGTCCAAATTATAGATATCTCAACAAGATCACCATTAAAGATATGTTTCCCATTCCTTTCATTGATGAATTGTTAGATGAATTACATGGAGCAATTTTTTTCACAAAGTTGGATCTTTGTTTCGGGTATCATCAGATTAGAATGAAGGATGAAGACATCCCAAAAATAGAATTGAGAACTCATGAAGGTCATTATGAATTTATGGTCATACCATTTGGTATCACGGATGCACCTTCCACATTTCAAGGTTTGATGAATTCCATTTTTAAGCCTTGAGGATTCTTAGGTATGACAAGGTACTATCGCAAGTTTGTTCAGAACTATGGAAGAATAGCAGTGGCTCTAACAACATTATTGAAGAAAGATGCATTTTCTTGGAGTCCAGAGGCAACTCACGCTTTTGAACAACTTAAAGAGGCAATGTGCAAAGCTCCTGTTTTGGCCACACTAGACTTCACAAAAACCTTTATTGTGGAATGTGATGCTTCAGGAAATGGCATTGTTGATGTTCTAATGAGAGAAGGACACCCACTTTCTTTCACAAGTCATCAAATCAAGGGAAAGAACTTACAGAAGCCATTTATGAAAAGGAAATGTTGGCAATTCTACATGCTCTTAATAAATGGCATCCTTACCTAATAGGTAGGCACTTCAAGGTCAAAAGAGATCATGATAGTCTTAAATACTTCCTGGAATAGAGACTATCTTCGGAAGAGCAAAAAAAATGTTGGGATATGACTTTGAAATCATATATCGAAAAGGGAAACAGAATGTGGTGGCAGATGCGCTCTCCAAAAAAGATGAAGATGTTGGGGCATTACTTTGTGCAATTTCCATTCTACAACTTGATTGGGTAGTAGCAGCAAGGGAAGAATGGAAAAATGACCTATATGTGTGGACGCTCATTCAAAAGCTACAGAATGACCCAAGTCTATCAGATACTTTTGTGTGGAAAAATGATTCACTATGGTATAAGGATTGCTTATATTTATGTAAAAACTCCCAACTAAAACAAAAGGTCCTCTCAAAATTACACACCTCTCCTATAGGTGGGCACTCTCAATTCCTGAAAAATTACCATAGGGTCAAGAAGGAATTCTTTTGGGAAGGTATTAAATCCGATGTTCAAAGGTTCGTGTTCAAATGTTCGCTTTGCGTGTTCAAATGTCCGTTTTGCCAATAGAATAAGGTTGAAACAGTTAAGACCCCAAGGCTTCTACAACCATTAGACATACCTTGCTAATGATGGGAGGAAATCTCAATGGATTTTATCACAGGTCTACCCAAGTCAGAAGGAAAGAATTTTATTATAGTGGTTGTTGATAGACTCAGGAAGTATGCACATTTTTGTGCACTCTCTCACCCTTTTAATGCAAGTACAGTAGTTCCAGCCTTTATGGAAACAATTCAGAAGTTACATGGAAATCCGAAGATTATTGTAAATGATAGAGATCCAATTTTCACTGGAAAATTTTGGACTGGATTATTTTCATGTTTGGGTACCCAATTGGCTCAGAGTTCATCTTATCATCCTCAATCTTATGGGAAAATTGAGATACTGAACAAATGTTTGGAAGGATATCTTTTTTACTTTGCATCTGATAAACAAACATAGTGGGTGAAATGGTTGTCTTTGGCAGAATGGTGGTACAATACTTCCTTCCATACATCATAAAAAATGTCTCCATTTATGGCACTTTATGGGTACCAGACTCCATATATCGCATCTCCCTTACAAGGAAAATCTAAAGTTCAAGCTGTGGAGGATCACATAGAGCACCAATAAGAATTTCTCCAGATACTTAAGGACAACCTAGCTATGTCAAAAAATAGGATGAAACAAAAGGCTAATCAACATCGCAATGAAAGGATTTTGGAAGAAGGGGATTGGGTATTTCTGAGGCTACAACCTTACAAGCAGATGTCCCTCAAGCAACTAAATAAGGACAACAAATTAGCACCCAAGTAATATATTCCTTATAAAGTGTTGCAGAAGAATGGTAGTATCGCTTACAAATTGAAGCTCCCTTAATCTTCAAGAGTGCGTCATTTTTCCATGTTTCTTGCTTAAAGAAGGTAATAGGAGACAAGATCCCAATTCAAACAATCTTTTCGGAGCTTGATGAAGAATGAAAATTCATATTGGAACCTAAACAAATCACTAAAACAAGGACCAAACAACTACGAAATCGGGCTATTACTGAGTACCTCGTCAAGAGGAATAACTTTCGGTTGAAGATTCGACATGGGAAGATGAGTCCTTCATACAAAAGCATCCACAACTACTCAAGCGTTGAGGAAAACACTTGTATGAATGGGAGGGGCATGTTAATCCCTAAATGTGGGCACATTTCCCCCTATATTGTGGTCCATTACATTAGTTTTGATGTTGGCTTTGGCCCATTAGTTGTAATTGTCATTAGGATGGTTATATTAGTTATGTCAGCTTGGTTCAGTGAGTTGTAATTGTACCTCTTAATCTCCTATATATAGGAAGGAAATATTTTCATTTGGGTATCTTGTCTTGTCGTGTCTTGTGCACTCAATACATTGTATAAGGAGGTTTCCCCCTCGAAGTTGATTTCTATTCATCTATGTTCTTCATTATTAAGGCATGGAATACTCTCCTTGGTCTATTTCTGCTCTTTTCATGCTCTTTTTGAAAAAAAATTGCATAACAAGACGACATGATTCAATCTTTATAGTAGTGCATGCTTTGATCAAAAATGCACATTTTATTTTAGTGAAGTATACCTATCAAGCAATGAAAATAACAAGAGTTTTTATAAATGAGATAGTGAAACTACATGGAATTAAAAAAAAATCATTTTGGATAGAGGTTCAGTCTTTACAATAAGGTTTTGACCTAGTTTCTAGGAAGCCTTGGGAATACAACTTCATTTTAGCACAATGTACCATCTTGGGATATATGGATGGACAAAGAGTAAATCAAATGTTAGAGGATATGTTGCATATATATACAATGGACTAGTATAATCATTGGGAAAAGTATTTCCCTCTTGTGGAATTTAAATATAATAATATTTATCAAATTTCAATAAATACGGAACCTTTCACATTTTTGTATGTTAGACCCTGTAGAACTCGTCCTAGTTGGGATAGACTTGAAGACAAAGTTCTAGTTGGACCATAAATGATTCAAGAAATGGAAGAACACATGAAAACAACCATTAGAGATTGAAGGAATCCCGATATAGATAGAAAATTTATGTGGATTCACATAGAACTAATAGAAGTTATAAAGAAGGGGGCATAGTGTTTTTGTGAGTTAGACAACAAAAGAGTTCCATTAAATTTGCAAAGGATCCAAGTTTTCGCCACAGTACGTGGGGTTGTTTAATATTATCAAAAGTTTAGGATCAATTGCTTATCTTCTTGCATTGTCGTCATCTTTAGATTGTATGCATGATGATTTTCATGTTTTTTTTTTTGCATCATTATCTTTCATATACTTTTCATGCTATGGATTTGAGTAATTTGCAAGTGTCAAATGAGGGGACCTTAAAGGTTGAATTGATTCACATACTATATTGGTGAACTCGACAACCTCAAATCATTTGGTCAACTAGGTAAAGCTTCAATGGGATAACTATAGTCCTAGTTCAACTACTTAGGAGGACACAACAAAGATGCATTATCAATTTCCTTATTTTTTTTAGAACTTTGGGATGAAGTTTTTGAAGATGGGGTTTATGTAGTTCCCTTTTTTGTGTTTACTTTATTGATTGATGCATTGTTATTTTTTAGAGCATTTTGGTTACAAGAATGACCCTGTTGGTGGATAGATACAGCTTTAGATAATGTGATCTAGATTTTTTAGTTCATATAGTTTATTTATTGGTTGGTGGTATGTTTCAATTTACTTGCAATGGTATGAAATGATTGATCTTTTCTCTATGATGTAATGATTTATTATGCCCTATGGCTAGGTTGAGTTGTATCTTGACATTGATATATGTGTTTCTCAGAATCGTAGGTCATATTGTTGGAACCTAATCCTTGGTGTTAGGAAAATCATTATATTATTGCCTTCCCATTCACGTGAGAAGAAGACTAAGATTCATATTGAATGGGAAGAGTCGTGAAGGAGTCCAAGAGACCAATTGGAAATTGAAACCAAGGGCCATTTCTCATTGTATTTATATTTACAGCGGTATTAGAGGATTCCTTGTTCTTAGGTCTGTGAGAAATTCATCTGCTGCTTTGGATTGTTGCAATCTCTGGCCAAGGATTGATGCTTGGAATCTACATGAGAACAAAGGATTGATGCTTGGAATCTACATGAGAACAAAGAGTTTTTGAAGAGCTGCACATTTGAAATTCTCTGCAATCATTGAGTTGTGGTTGAGTGGTGAGTTGCGTGTGGTATTTATGTAGGAGTTTATCATTTTTGTACTAGCTTGTTATTTCTACACCAGTTTCTCTTTCTATACCAACTTGGTATTTATGCACCTGTTTGTATATCTGTGTGTATTCATTTCCATTCGTTTCATATTTCTCGTAGAAATCCTCTTGTGGCATATCAATCAATCTAACCCATTTCATTCGCTTCTTGCATTCTTTTTGCTTTTGGATACATCTTCCCCATCTCATTTTGCAAGCACATTTTTCCTCAATGATGACAGCGATTCCCAGACAATGATCTTTGATCTGATAGCTACTTGCATGGATATTTCAAACATTTGTTCATCAATAAAAATTTTAATCTTATCCACAAGCTCGCAACCAATACGTTAGACCTTTAAATTATGCACAATAGTTTCCATAGAATATGCCCGTTGGATGGAGGGAATCAACAATCGAGATAAGGATGGCCTTCCCAGACAATGATATTTGATCTAATAGCTACCTGCATGGATATTTCAAACATTTGTTCGTCAATAAAAATTTTGATCTTATCCACAAGCTCGCAACCAATACGTCAGACCTTTAAATTATGCACAATAGTTTCCATAGAATCAACTTGTCGGCCATTAATAAGTATATCAAGCTTCACAAGATTTGAAATTTGATATCCAGAATCTTCATGATCAAATGAGGGCCATCCTTATCTTGATTGCTTAATCCCTCCATCCAATGGGCATGGAGCAAGGTCAACCTTTGACTTTTCTCCATGCCTATTGGACGGAGGGAATCAACAATCGAGATAAGCTTATCCTCAAATGAGCCATATTCATATGTTATATTTTTCAGTTCATTGTATAAATCTACAATAATTTCCTTGGGAGGATAAGATTATCTCGATTGTTTATTCCCTCCATCCAACAGATCACATCTTTGAAAACCGGTGCGTTTGCTCCATTAAAAGGCTGGCATGTTGAAATCTGTTGAAGACTAATTTGTTGATGCATAGCATGGAGCTGCAATATCTCTCTTGTTGAGAATCCTTCTGATAAGCTAGCATATTAGTATATTTCGTTGGATTTGCTTGGTGATGAAGATCCACTACACCACTTATCTTTGAATCCAACAAGTGATTTGAATCCACCTTTCGCCACTTGTAAGAAGACGACTGAGCATTGTCCAGGGAGCTTGTTTGGAACACCCTTTTCCACTTGTTGTAACACATGCTTTGAGATATGTTGATATTCAAGGTGAATGTATCCTCGACAATTTGGTTCTGCCACACATTTATTCAATACTTGTTAGCAATCATGGTAAAAATATGAAAAGGGAGGCATGTTATACAGTTTCTAACATTATAGTTGGGAACAAAGAGCAAATTCATGCAATTACTCATGCAAATATTATTGCTCAGCTTGTATCATTGTTGTCAACTATTGACTTTGAAATAAAGAAGGAAGCACGCCTAAACTAAGCATTCGAGTGTGACTTAGAAGTTGCAACCTGCTACTGAGGTGAGTGCAAACCATATTGTGTAGCAATGTGAGTAAAGTTTTTACAACTTTAAAGTATTATGTTGTCTTCGCAAATGTTATAAGGCTTTCTTTTGGGTTAGAATTTATAAGGTGATACATTGTATGTTATTTGATTTTATAACCATTATTGTGAAAGAGATCATTTGTCTTGGCTAATATATGTAAGGGAGTTATAAGGGTTTGATTTGAAGGAGATATAAGGAGTTTTTGAGACAAATACAACAACTTCAAGCACATTTAATCAACAACAAAATCACATCAGTGAAGCAACTATCAAGCAATCAAGCAACAACGTCAACTTTGAAGCATTGAGACAATTCAACTTCATAATCAACAACTATTGTAAGTACATTTGTGTTATGTAACTTGCAAGAAGTTTCTTTTGTACCTTTCAAAATCGGGTTGAATTACACTATACTTGGGTGCATTCTCTGCTAAGACTGAAACCCTTCATTTTTATGAGTCTTGTTTGTAAAAGGGTGGAATTGCAAGAATCCCTTAGTTAGTTTAGTGAGTCTTCAGTTTATCAAAGGTGAGAATCAATAATTTGGTAGAGTTACTGAACACTCTACTTATTTCCTTTGTCGACAACACTATCATGGTCGACAATATCACCCTTACTCACATTCAAGGCTATGTAAAAGATTTAGAAGACACACTTTATTTTCTATAGCTTGAGTCCAACTCCTACAAGAATAAAAACATTCTGAACTTGTTCATGTTCAGAACAATCCTCTTTATCATTTCATTCAACTGCCTACACAAAATTATGCCACTTCAAAATCATATAAACAAATTAGTGGGCCTAGTACATAAGTGAAAGAAAATGAAGATGAAGATATGCATACATAGGTTATGCTTGTTCTTTCCAAGCCGATCATCGGTCCTTGGGAATAGATCAGCCACAACAAGCACAGAACCGGTCTTGGATATGACAAGGAAGTGATAGTTAACATTCTCGATTTCTTCAAGACCCTAGTTTTGGAGTGTTGGATTCCTCAACGGGAGTCCATCTTCATCCACTACAGTTTAGAGTTAGATAGATGCTTCACTCTGAAGAAACCTACAAGAGAGAAGATTCATTGTGGGTGGATCGCTTCTTGGCAATGGTCGTCAACATCCAAGAAGATATATATGTCATATCGGAGAGTCCATTCACGAGTATTGACACATCTTGTAGCTGAGACATTCTCTTCTCCTCACATTGTTCCTCATAAGGATAAATGATAAAGAGTCATAAACAAGTGAGCGAGAAGAGCGAGTGAGAACAAATGATCTTACATTATATCCAAAGCCTTGATCCCACCATACTCAAAGTTGTAGCCAAATACAGAGCCATGACTATCCATTTACTATAATATTGCACCAGATTCTACTAGCCTTTTGGAATGTTCCAGAAACCTTTGATCCTTTGATCCAAGTTCCAGAGTTTGTAGTCAGCTTAAAACCACTCATTTAGTAGAAGACAAACAACTTCTAATATCTTTTCAAAATGTTTCAGGAACCTCTGAGCCTTAAATCCAAGTTACATAGTTTGTGTTCAGCCTTAAACCACCTTCATGGTTCATGATTTTATAGCTGTTGAGATATGTCAGTTTGTGGTTAGCTTAAAACCACCCACTTAGTAGAAGACTTCAACTTCTGCTTTCCCCTTTAGTTTGTGGTTAGCCAAAACCACCACTTCAGAGAACACTTATATTCAACGAGAGATACTAGCTTCTGCTAGATTGCTTGGCATATTCAAATTGTCAATTTGGAAATGTTCAGCAGTTGGCAACTGTCCACTTCTAGTTATTCAGTTTTCTTTTCTTGGACTCACATACACCCCTTCGGATTAAGGGGGGAATTGTTGGAACCTAATCCTTGGTGTTAGGAAAATCATTATATTATTTCCTTTCCATTCACATGAGAAGAAAACTAAGAGTCACATTGAATGAGAAGAGTCATGAAGGATTCCAAGAGACCACTTGGAAGTTGAAACCAAGGGTCATTTCTCATTGTATTTATATGTACATTAGCTAATGAGAAATATTCTGCGTACACATCATTTATCTCTCTCTTTGTGTTTGTGTATCATTTTGTATTTGGCTGTGTGCTGAGCCAATTTGTCTATTTTCCCTAATGGGAAACCTAACACATATCAACTTTAGTAATGATTGACGACATTGAATATTTGAAATGAATACACATTTACATGTTTTAATTTACTATATTATATGATTTTATTGATGGTTTGGAAAGTGCAATGGGAACCGAAGGTGCATATGGAATCTAGATTGAGTCAATATATATGCACCTAGGATGGAGTCTAGATATCTATAATTGTTATGTGTGTAGCATTTCCTATTGTTTATTCATGATTATTGGGTGGTACTATTTTATATGCTTGTCTCTAGATGGTGCAAAGACATGAATTATATTTTACATTTAATCCATAAGGGTAGTCCATGGATTTGATCACTCATGAGGATCTACTAAGTGGTGGGAAATAAGGATTCCACTCATATTCCTCAATGGCCATTAGTTTCTCGCCAAAGATAAGTGGTGTGATTTAAGTAGGTACCAACCATGACACTATTCGTCACCATGAAAAAATGGTATTTTAAGAGATGTAGTGAACACTTGCCTAGATTTTGGTACCACGTTCCTAATAGTTTTGAGTTAACCCAGTCTCACCCTTGGTATCAACCTTGCTTTGTGTGTAAGTATGCTTTGGAAGAAAAGTGTCCTTGTTTGCAAATCATTGAGCACAATAAAATGAAAAGTACATTCATGGTTTGATTGCTCATGTAGAGATAGGCATAGTTTGTGAAAAGAGAAAAGTAAGATTAGACTCACCTTGATATTGGAAAATTACTTAGGAGTTGAAATTGACTAATTAGAAACTTTATTTAAATAGGAAAAAATATTTCATGTGCACCCACTCAATTAGGAAAAGAAAAGCGAATGAAGGAAACATCTAGGCGTAAAAATAAGAAAACTAGTTGTGATGTAGTGAATAATATCTAATTATGTACTTTTGAAATTATTAATTGTGTATGGAGGTGACATGTGTGTAGATGAATATTATGCATTTAATAATTAAATAATTAAAACTTTTGCATGAGATTGGAAATTGCCATGGATATCAAAGGCTATAAAAGAAGTTAGGGTTGGGATTGATAGCTCATCTTCTCACTCCCTAATGTTGGATGGATATCTTAATGCTCCCATTTTCATAGTGAATTGGTTGAAAGTTTGGTCTCAAGATTAGTGCCTTTATCTTAGAGATGGAGTACCTCATTTTCTCTAGAGGAGATACACATTCTTCTTGCTAGTTATTGTACTCCATTCATACAACCCATTGTATCTCAAGGGTTCCAGGGGAAAAAGAGTACCCTAAAGATATGATAGGGCGGTTAACTAATAATCTTATTGTAGTTGAAAATTCTTGCAGCTCGAAATAAATTCTTGCACTGAATCTTGGTGTTGAATACTAGACAAGGAGAATATCTACAATGATCTAAAGAAAGGTGTGGTTTGTGATAAATCTACTTCAATGAAGGTAGGTCATAAATTGTCTTGCGTCTCTTCTTAGTATTATTTGAAAAAAAACTTGATTTCAATGCTATGGTTTCTTGGGGAGAGTGTTTGGGATGAATTGCTTATGGGTTATGTTGTCATTTAACGATAAATTTAGTTCATGTGGTTGATTGTACCATATATTCCTTGTATGTATGGCATTCTACTCTTGGCCTCTAAATCCTTTGTCATTCCTCGACTCTATTTTACCTTATATACATTTGCATATTCATGTTAAAATTTATATACCGTGATTAGACTATTATCAGTCCCTATGTCTATTACATATTTGAAAAAATTTGAACACCATTTGCAACTTCTTAGTCAAGAGATAAATATGTCAACATAAGTAGCATTGACTCCATGTCTTAATCATTTGATGGTGAAACTTATTTCCTTCAAATTATGGCTCGCATCGAAGAGTCTTAAAGTGTAATTATTGAAACCGTTAATTATAGTTCTCTCCAACACTGAAGGTTATATAACCCGTTCAATTTTTATCATGATTCCAATTTCCTAAATGACTAATATTTCAAGTTTGGTATTTCCTCTTGTCAAGGTGACTTAGCAAGGCATTCCTTACTACCTCTAGTGAAGATTCATCCCAACCATATGAGGATACTATTAAGAAAACATTTGATGATTATGAAGTGAAGAGATCAAAGTATGTTGAGGTTAAATAGGAGAAGAAGATTGTTGAAGCATAAGACCAATCTCCCCTACAGATATTTTGGGTCACTTGTCATCAGTTCCGAGTGCAATATTTGTATGATGTCATAACGAATACAAGTGCATCATATTGTTGAGAAACTACATTTAATGCCAATGTGTGAGCATATCCATTCACTTTTCTACAATTGTGTTATCGCACATTAAATTTTAAAGTAGAGGAAACATGTTTTAATCTAGGGAACACAAAATGATGGATTCAGAAAATGCTTGGTTCTAAATCTAGCCACAAGGGACATAAATTTTAGAATATTTGTAGCTTTAATTGTCAACTCTAAGTTTTCTAAAGAAATATATATTTCTCCAATTTGAAAGAGAACCTATGCTATAAATTTTGAACTCAACCAAAATGGCGATAATCCATTGTATGATCCCAAGTCAATGCTCTTATCTCATGGGTATTTTCTCTTTTGTCTAAATTGTAGTTACATAAGAAGTTTCACTTCTGCCTTGGGATATTTCTCAAGCATCACTACAGGCTTTAGTAACATAGAGATTTAAAGTTTTATATGAAATTGAGTAAAGTTAAAATTGGTCATTTGTGTATAGAAAATTCTATCTAGATTTTTTTCATTTATTTTGTTCTAGGATCTATGTAAATGTGGAGTGAAAACATAGCATCATATTTCATGATTCATGTGTATATAATTTTGACATGTTAATGGAAGCAATTTGAATTGAAACTAAAATATTATCATCTATCTTGATTTTACTACACTCACAAAAAAACAATGTTAATAGAAGAGGGCTTTGACATACTTGTCTTATCATGTTGATCTTGGTCCACTTGGTTTTCTAGGAAATATCTATTAGCCATAACTGGAGTTCCCTTATGGCCCACGGGGGCTTCACTCAATAAACCGCTATCATAACACGTTCGTTCGTGGCATATGAAACAATACCCCTAATTTCACTAAATATTGGAAAATACTTTCCAAAATCATTTTTTTTAACCCCCTCCCAATATGCCTTCCCAATTTTAAAAAAAAAACCTTGTTTTCAGTAGATATTGTATGTATCAATTTTTTCATTAACATTTTTTGTACCCCTTTATATTTCTACCTAGTATATTGATATGATACCCCTCTTATTACCCCACATGCATTCTACAATGCACCTTGCTTCTTTCGATGTATATTGTGGATGCACATTACTTCACCCACAATGCAATTACTTAACCACATATCATTATGATTTGCAACATCTAATGGTCTAATGAAGAGATAGGATATCACTTCTTGTATGTCACTAGAGCCAATGCACATAGTACAACATTTAGATTGCATGTTGCAGTTCCCCAATTGCTGACTAATCCTGTTGTGGGCTAGGTATCCAAGTCCCCATGGACTGGAACAAGCTCTAGGAGGCTGACTAAACCTCCCAAGGCCTGTAATAGGCACGAGTGGTTGGGTATTCAAGCCCCCAAGGCCTATCGAGGGCCTATAACAGGCCCTGGAGGCTTAGAGCCTCCCAAGGCTAATGGTAACAATTGACTATCAATGACCACTGTCTCTCCACTATAATCGACTGGAAACCCTCTTCACCACGAAACCCCTGGCCTCAAGCATGCCTCAAGACGCGATTTCCCTGCGTACTGATAATCCTGAGCCCTCCCTCAACCCGATTTTTTATCCAGTCGTGATCGCACCATCTCCATTTGGCGGATATTTGTCATCCCACCCATATACAAAAGACCCCAAAGTATTTTTGTATTGTTACATTAAATAAATAAAAAACCTTTGCCCCTTAATATATAAGCAATATAAATTTTTAGGTTTTCATGATTATTTAATACCCCAATATGAATGAACATGATATTATATTGACTTCTAGTGAAGCCCCTGTGTTATGTCCTTTCCTTCCCCTCAAAATGCCATTATGTTTTCTAATGGAGCTAATGTTGTGAGCAACAATGACACCTTTGAAGACCCCCCACAAGTTTGTGCCAAAGGTGTACCATGAGGCAATATTCCTGAGCTTGAATTTGGTATCCCTGACATGGAAAGATATTAGCATAGATCCATCTTAACACCATATTTAGTAAGCACTAAGAGGGATAAAAAAATAGAAACATAGTTCTTTCAATGTTTAAAATATCTAGGTTTAATATGGATCTATCTAATTTATTGTATTATAGATATTTAGAATTATTATGGTCCTTTTCAATTATTATTTTTTTATATATGATTGGCTTACTTTTAGTTTCTAATTTTATGGACTTATTTTTTTCAATTTAGTTTATTCACATTATAGCTATGACACATCTACTTGGATTGTGGCTGCACTTGCTACTATCATTGCAATGATGCTAAACTTGATAGTGAATGTAGGTAGTTCCAACATGGTTCCCTAATTAGGTATTTTGTAGGGAGAATCCACCTTGATTTTTAGTGTATTCCATATAACTAGGAGTGTTTTTTTTGGTATTCTACCTAGACCCATATCCTAACCAAAGGATTTTTTATTTTCTACTTTGTGGATTCAAACAGTGCTAAGAATGTAAGACACAATGGTCCTTAGATTTGAAAAAATAACCTCCTATTTATGGAAGCTTGTAGTACATACTTATTAGCTAATAAAGAGGCTAAAACAACTTGTATTAAAGAGGCTAAAACAACTTGTATTGTTTGGATTGAGTTATGTGGTCTCTTAATGCAATTCTAGCCCAAATTTAAGTATATTGCTACCAGTTAGGGGAGGTTATTTAACTAGAATTAGATGAGTTCTTCAATCCTAGTTCACAACCTCAGGTTTATGTTAGGTTTAACATATCCAAAGAACTTGGGAATTTTGTCCTTATTTGGGTTAGAGGAAGAATGTTACAACAAAGTATCTATGTTTCAACTTACCCAACATTTGCCTTTATTATCAAAGCCTTGATCAATTCATCTATGACTACACGCTTACGGCCCTAGCCAACCTACCTAATAATCTTATTGCCCACAAGGCCACCCATGATAATAATGTTGATGAAGGTAAATGTTATTAGGTTTATAACGAGCATACATATAATTATTTGCAAGAGAAATAAAATAGAACAAGCAACCATTAAAGATAGACACACAAAATTTACTTGGAAAACCCAAAACCGGGGAAAACCACCATAATAGATCTATTATCTGCCTTGACCTAAACCAGGCAAGTCAGGCCAAATGAGCTAGCCACCGCCTCCAAGCCACTTTACAATGGAGCCTCATCAAGCCTTATAAAGGCTTCTTTACATGCAATACATTGGGCCAATACCATGGGATGCAAGAAACCATGTGCCCAAAACCACTTGAGACCTAAACCACCTTTGACTCATTGTCGATTCAAGGTTAACACTAACAATCCACCCTTTAAACTTCACTTGGGGATCTCACATACACCCCCCTATCACCTAGGTCTATCTCCCAACTTTACTGGTAAGTTACCAGGGGTATGCATGCATTTCCATGTCTTATAGCGATATGCCCTTTTACATGCAAATTGCTCCATAATATTTTTTTTCATGTGTCTTCATGGCGACTACACCATCACCATCCATTGCTTCATCCTCTGGTTTTTCCATGCTCGTCTTCTTGCTCGTTTACTTACTCATTCTCTGCCACCAATCCTTGTCTTGATGCTACCATTTACATTCTTCCTTTCTAATTGATCATCATCCCACCAATACCATATGAATTCATTTTAAAATCCACTTTTAATTTGGTAAAAACTTGAAATATAACATGGATTTTTAAAATTCTTCCATAAGATCTTTTAACGCCACATTTTACGATAGGTCGTCTTCAATAATTTTATATTTTAAAAAAGTTAAATCCCAAGCTCTTAAGGGTTTCAATGTCATTTTAAGGACTCATGGTCCACCGTAAACTCCCCCTTTTAAAAAAAAAATTATTACTTGGACATATATCCAACGCCTGCAACATTTGACTTAAGGAGTGAATGTATACCATAAACAACAATTTTTGGATGGCAGCCTTTCTCCTTTATGTGCAACTTTCACTTCACGAGCTTGTTGTTGTCAAAGTTGTAACAAGGTTCCATGACGAATGTAAGGACTCGCTTCTGTATATCGGCCCGCTATAATAAATTGTTTGATAAGTGCTCGATCCACTCAACAAATAGTTTGAGAAATGCCCGATCAACAGATGGAATAAAGCTTATTGAATAAGATACAAATAGATCCACATGCAACCGCCTTTTATCCAGCTCGATGGATCGACTCCTCCAATCCTTGCAGCGATTTCTGCTCTTGGATGGGAGCATTCTCCTCTTTTCCACGGCCACACCACTCAAAAAATCTTCTACTCGACTCTTCGTGAGATCTGCCACGGCTCTCCTCCGCGAGCAACATCACGGCTTATCAAATCATAAGTGACTTCTTTCTTCACTTCGGGATTTTTTCCCACACGGGGTACATTAGATCGAATCTCTTTTATTCTTTTTTTTTTAAACCATGGGAACAACAATCTCTCAAGGGTATATCTAACAGCTCGCAAGCCAGATATACCAGAAACTTATGACTCAGTAGGGGTTGAGACGTCCCGAGACTCTTTATTCCAAGGGAGAGCCTCTATTCTAGGGGTCGCCTACCCTTCAAGCCTTGTCACAACAGGCCAATGAGCAACACTACCCCCCGTCGGTTTTGAACCTGTGACCTCCACGGAGATAACACATGTTCTTAACCATTAGAGAAACATTTGGTGATTGCTACGGGGGTCTCTCCTAGATGTGATGGGTGGATTTTTTCTTTTGCTTGGCTTCACCAATGGTGGTTTAGGATCATCTCATCTTGTCTTGTGCATTTGATATTTTGTATAGAGAGGTTTCCCTCTCGAAAAGGCTTCTTATTCATCTATTTATTTTGTTCCTAATGCGTTTGGTTACTCTTACTTCTATTTTTATGTTATTTTGGGAATTTGGTGCATAACATTTGGTATCAAATCCATTTCCACTATAACATTTTTTAGTGGACGTCTCAGACAACTAAATTTTTAGGACTCGGAACTGCAAGGATAATTTTAGGGGCGAAATTAGCCCATGGGCTATTTTTCCATGTTTTTTCCCAAAAAAGGATTCGCCAATTTGCATTTTTTGAAGCCCCATTTCGCCCAATTTTGATGGGGCAAACTTTTTTCACTCTTAAAATCGCCAAATTATTATATAAACTATATAAAACCCTTAGAAATTCAAATAATTTTAGAAAAATATCGCCAAATATTTATAGTTGACATTTTAAGAATTGGTAAGATTCGCCAAGGTTTATACACTTTTAAATAAGTATGGGTCCTTAAAATTATCCCTCCTCAGAAGACATGGTGATGTACCTTTGGTAAAAATTTCAGGTCTTGGTTCATTATAAGTTCGGAGTTATAGTATGTGGAAGTTAAGGTTTTTGACTAGTCCAAAAACTAGTCTCAAACAAGTGTTATGGGTAAAATGGTTATATCTAAAGCTAGAGGGTCAAAATTGAGTGCCACACATTGCATTAGAAGGAAGACGAGCCATAGTAATTGTGGTAAAACATTTAGAGGCAGAAAGGAAAATCAAACACGTGTCTCTTCGTACAAGTTCACTCTCATGAAAGGGAAAAATAACAAGTTTTGTGAAAGTTATGATAAATCTCTTTCGGCACATTAGAATTGGGTCAAACCTATAGCATTGTAGAGAATGCATACCAAGATACTACTGGAAACAATTTTAGACTTGGAGGGGTTGAATTTCAAATATAATTCAAGATCAAGGTCGGCCAAGAAGACAACCTACAAACTAGGATTTTTCAAGGTATGTTAACTTGAAACTATCAGAACTTTTGATTGGAATATATGTTTTGGGTGATTCAAAAGGTGTGATAAAGAGGAAATAGAGAAGAGCACTAGTAGATATCAATGGAATAAAATGGAAAGAGGCGAAGAAAAAATTACTATACCTGCTAAACCTTCTAAAGTCTCATCCATGACACGAGATGAGGATGACGATGTGGACTTTGGGGTGTCTAAGCTTTTTGAAAGAAAAAATAACATGGAAAATACAATGCTAATAAAGGTGGAAATCATGAATATGGTACTTAAGGATGAATTTCAAACATTCAAAGAGGATATCCAAAAGAACCTTGAAAACATGAGAGGGGAACTTCTAAAGGATATAAGCGACCTACCTAACCCAAGGTCAAATCCTAAAGAAGAGCATAAGGAGAACAATATGATGAATTCACAGTCACATCAGGAGAAAATTATATCATACGTAGAGAACAAGAGCCTTGAGTACAAGACACCTAATCGCTCATTATTCCAAGATCTTCATAATCATGTGTTCAACTTGGGATCAAGGAACTACTTCATTCCCAAGATTGTTATGAGAAAGTTTGATGGAAATGATATAATAACATGGATATTACAGATGGAGCAATTCTTTGTTCTACACCAAGTGCCAAATTTACAAGAGGTAACTGTTGCATCCTTGTATTTAGAAACTTATCAATCTGTATGGTACCAATGGCTTTGTGATCATAAAAAGAACTCTATTGTCTCTTGGTCTATATTTACAGATGAATTGATAGCACATCATGTGGATATTAAGAGAAACACATTCTTTGGCCAATTTATAAATCTCAAGCAAAAAGGCCTACTTACAAAACACATTAAGTGGTTTCAAAAGTTGAGTCTTAGAGAGAAGAACATTCCTTTGGATAATTTGTTGAATATATTTATGGGCACTGTAACGAGAGCATTCAACATGAGGTACATCTCTTTGAACCTAAATAATTGGATAATTATTTTAGTTGGGCAAGGAAATTTGAAAGTAAAAATATGGCTACTAGAAGGGTTACTACTAACATCTATAGAGAGGGAAATGTTCTCCCCAACATCACTCAACTTACAAGATGGACTCCTCAGCAAGTGGAGGAAAGAAGAGAAAAGGGACTATGTTTCAAATGTTTTAGTAAGTATAGTAAGGGGAATAAGTGGAGTGAGAATAAATTATTCTACATATATTATGAAGAGGAAGAAGGTCCAAAATCAAAACAGTCTCAAGACATAGATCAAGAAGATACTACTCCAACCATATCTTGTCATGCATTTCCCAACATTAGCACTCCTTAAAATCTTAGGATAGAAGGATATATCAAAAAGAAAAAGGTCACAGTGTTGATTGATTCTAGTAGTACCTATAACTTCATTAATTGCAAATCAACCAAACTTATCAACTGCTTTATATATCCAGCACCATAATTTCAAGTAATATTGCAAATGGAGGTACCATAAATTGTTCAAGGATGTAACATAGTATTAATCTTACTATGGTGGAGTATTTATTGGATAGTCCAATTATTATAATCCAATGGGTGGTGTTGATGTTGTACTAGGGTTCTAGTGACTACAATAATTGGGAACAATGGCTTTTAATTTTTAGGAATTTTCCATGAGATTCTCTTTAGAAGCAAAGGAAATTGAACTCAGAGGTATTATAGGGAAATCCTCTAAAGTGATAAGTTCTAACAGCATGACAAAATTGCTAAAAATGGGGCACCATGGTGTAATTGCACAATTGTGCTCACTAGATGTTCAAGAATCTATACCATCTATTCCAGTGGATCTCCAAGAAGTTATTGACAACCATTCCAAGGTATTTGGAGATATGGCTAAAGGCATTCCACCTAACATTGGACCCTACAGGTTACCACCTAACATAAGATCCTATAGGTACCCGTATCCACAAAAGAGTGAAATTGAGAATATGGTTCAAGAAATGTTATATGCAGGCATCATCCAACCTAGACAAAGTGCTTTCTCTGCACCAATGGTCATGGTTTGCAAAAAGGGAGGTTCATGTTGTATATATCCATATTATATGGAGTCAATAATAAAACCATTAAAGATAAGTTTCCTATTCCTATCATTGACAAATTATTAGATGAATTATAGGGAGCAATTTTCTTTACCAAGCTAGATCTACATTCTACATATCACCAAAAAGGAATGAGGAAATATGTCATTTTGAAAATAGCCTCCAAAACACATGAAATTCATTATGAATTTTTTGTGATTCCATTTGGCCTTACATATGCAGCTTCCACATTTCAAATCTTGATGGATTCTATTTTTAAACCCTTCCTCATAAATTTTGTGTTAATATTTTTTTCATGATATACTAATCTTCAAAAATCCTAGGAAGAGCATGTACAACATGTTGACATGGTCTTAAAACTATTGGAGGAACGCCAACTACATGCCAAGCCTTCTAAGTTTTCCTATGGGGTTTTGGAAGTAGAATATTTGGGTCATATTGTATCTCATGAAGGAATCAAAGTGGACCCTAACATAATTAAATCTATCATGGAATAACCAATTCTTAAAACCTTGAAGAATCTTAGAGGATTCTTAGGATTAAAAGACTACTACCACAAGTTCGTTAAGAATTATGGTAAAACAGAAGCACCTCTTACAAGGTTAATGAAAAAAGATGCATTATCTTGAACTCAAGAAGGAACCAAATATTTTGAAAAACTTAAAGTGGTTGTGTTTACAACTCTTGTATTAGCTATGCATGACTTCAAAAAAAAAAAATTATGGAATGTGATGCCTGAAAGCATGGCATTGGTGCAATTTTAATGCAAGAAAGAAGGGGAAAATCCTAAAGGAAAAAAACTTACTGAAACTAATTTATGAAAAAAATGTTGGCCTTAATACATGCAATCTATATGATTTGAACATGTATAGGTCTAGGTACACAAACTAAATAGATATGAAATGTGAATCAAATCAGTCATCAAATCAATATGCAATAAATGGATAACTTAGATTACTACATAAGAAACTCGGAATGGAAGAGAAAAGAATGATCAAGTTGATAACTGAATGGAGAAGCTTACAATATATAGAGAGGCAATTCAAGTTAGGTTAGAAGTCAATTTGAATTTCCCATGCCATGTTAAATGACTAGTCAGGCTTAACTTAGAGCAAATAACCTCAGTTAATCATGCAAGCTCTCCTACATTGAGTTGAACTATTTTGAACTGAACTAAACTGAACTGACATGTACTGAACTGAACTAAACCGGTATGCATTGAATTGAACTGGAGCGCTAATGTCACTTGAGGACCAGTTAGGAACAATTAGGTTCAGTTAGGACCTCAATCAGTGAGGAGCACATAGTCTTCACTTATTGCCTCCTTAAATTAGGGAATGTGCCCCAAATTTAGGGAATGCTCCCTCAAATCAAGGAGTGTGCCCCCAAATCTAGGGTTTTGGTGTATGTGTGACTCAGGAGGTCGATTTTGGTGTGGTTGGTCCCATTAGAATCAACAGGTTAGGATATAGGTGGGTTATTTATTCTAACACCCCCCATAAGCCTAAATAGGTAACAATAGATATGCAATGTGAATCAAATCAACCATCAAAATCATGTAATAAATGCTTTAACATAGATTATTACACAAGAAATCAGAATAGAAGAGAATAAGAATGATCAAGTTCATTGAATTGAAAGAGAGGTTGAGTACAACATTTAAAGGCAAGCAATTCGAATTAGGGTAGAAGGGAATTTGAATTGCCCATGCTTGCATGAGGTGATTTAGGCTTAACAAGAGATAAAACCCCTTAGTTATCCATCCTAACTCTACTAAACTAAGTTAGACTGAGTTTATACTAGTTAATAGATAGAGCGTTGAGTGAACTGAATGAAAGCTCAGTTAACTAAATGAATGTTGAGTTAACTAACCAAAAAACCCTAATTAGTTCCATGAAGAAAATTTTGGGCAAGAATGGTCTCAATTAGCCATATTAACTATCATAAACTAAGTTATACTAGCTCTAGATTTCACAACAACTAGTTATCTGACTAATTGCTTAGTTACCTGATTGAATATTTAGTTAACTGACTAAGGAGTGAAAAAATCCTAATTAGGTCCATGAAGCCGAATTAGTGTATGTAAGGTCAGTTAGGAGTGAAGTTGCAATGGATCACCCAATTAACAATTGAGACTAGCTACTATTCATGTCCTCTGATTGAGGAATGCACCCTCATAAATTGGGGAAATAGTCTAGTTAAGCTCAGATAATGATTAGGGTTTGTGATGAGTGGTGGTTAGATGCTCTAGGATGACTTAGGTGGCCAAAATGAGTTTGGCTTGGCCCCCAAGAGTCATGAAGTTAAGATCTAGGAGCCTATGATAGGTTTTTAGTTCTAACACCCTCCATATGAAATAAGAAAAGAAATGAGTCCCATCAATTTGCAACCATATTAGGTACTCATGCACAAAAAATAATTCTCTGTAAATTGGAAAAGAGGAAAAAAACCACATGTGAACAAAACAACCCATAATAGAGAATGTGAAAAGAAGACTTTAAGGAGCCTCCTTAGAAAATGCCTTTACTCCCAAAGAAGCTCTCAACTAGGTGAATTATTGCTCAATAAAGGGATTTGTGAAGATCCCTACAAACCTTTGTGAACTCCTTCTTCTTTTGAAGTGCATGTGAGCCCAATCACGAGATCTAAACACTTTGAAGAGCTTGAATGGTGGTTCTTGACCACTCCTTGCTTTGAATGGAGGAAATCCCTTGAAGCCTTTGTGTAGAACTTGGTGAACTGTAGGAGTAAAGGTTGTAGATCTGGAGAATGAGAAGATATTATGGAGGTCTTCTTCAACAAGAACCTAATTGGGACAAGTTCTCCAATGGCATCTTTCATCTTATGAATGTATGTGAGTATGTCCTCATAGGACATAAGTTGTGAAGCTTTTGGGGCCTCCTTCAACAAAATTGGATCAAGCATACTAACTGTGTAGAAACTGAGCTTAGGGGATAGGATATCCATAGCTACAAATGAGCTTTCTAATGGTTGCAAATGAGCTCTTTGATGGCTGCAAAAGCACTCATTAATGGTTGCAAATTAGCTCTTTGGTGGTATCAAGTACACTTCTTTGATGGTTGTAAATGAGCACTCCTTCGATGGTTTCAATTGCAATTATTGATGGCTACCAATGAGTACTATAAATGGTCTCTTTGGTGGCTGAAGAAGTCTTATTTGGTGGCTTCAAAATCCTTCTGTGGTGGCTGCAAAAAGCCTTATTTTGTGGCTTGCAAAAAACCTTCTTCAATCTACAAAAGTAGTGGCTACAAAATCCTTCTTTGGTGGCTACAAAATCCTTCTTCGGTGGCTAAAAAAGCCTTCATTGGTGGCTGCAAAATCCTTCTTGATGGCTGCAAAATCCCTTCTCAACCTGTAAGAGTAGATAACTGACTAAAAATCATTGAAACACTAACTAGTTTAGTACCCCCTATGCTCTAATACCATATAATATTTGAACATGTATAGATCTAGGTACATAAACTAAATAGATATGCAATGTGAATCAAATCAGTCATCAAATCAATATGCAATAAATGGATAACATAGATTACTACATAATAAATGCATAATGGAAGAGAAAAGAATGATAAAGTTCATTGATAATTGAATGGAGAATCTTACAATATATAGAGAGGCAATTCGAGTTAGGTTAGAGGGAAATTTAAATTGCCCATGCCATGCTAAAGGACTATTCAGGCTTAACTTAGAGCAAATAACCTCAGTTAGTCATGTAAGCTCTCCCACACTGAGTTGAACTATCCTAAACTGAACTGAATTGAACTAAACTGACATGTATTGAATTGAACTGAACTGGGGCGCTAATGGCACTAGAGGACCAGTAAGGAACAATTAGGTTCAATTAGGACCTCAATCAGTGGGGCACACATAGTCTTCACTTAACTGCCTCCTTAAATCAAGGAATGTGCCCTCAAATCAAGGAGTGCTCCCCCAAATCTAGGGTTTTGGTGTATGTTTGACTCAGGAGGTCAATTTTGGTGTGGTTGGTCTCATTAGAATCGGCATGTCAAGGTCTAGGAGGGATATTTATTCTAACAAAACCAAGAAATGATTCCCTTTCCTAATAGGAAGACACTTCAAGGTAAGAACATATCATGACGTAATTAAGTACTTCTTGGAATAATGATTATCTTCATAAGAGAATTAGAAATGAGTTACAAAGATGCTATGTTATGAATTTAAAATTATCTTAAAAAATGGAAAACTGAATGTGCCGGTAGATGCACTTTCAAGAAAAGAAGATGACACAGAGGGTTTACTTTGTGTTATTTCCATTATGCAATTTTATTTGGTGGAAGAAGCAAAGGAATAATGGAAATATGATCAGAAGGCATGCAATATAATTCAACAACTACAAGAGGACCCTAGTACATTAAATAAAATTTGTGTGGAAGAATGATTCATTATAGTGCTAGGATCACCTATATTTATGTAAGAATTCTCAACTCAAATAGAATCTCCTTTTGGAAGTGCACACTTCTAACATATTATGCAACTTGACGAGAACCCTCTAGAGTTCTCGTTTTTTGTAAGCTATATTTAGTGGCTATTTTTACCCTCGAATCGAAACGTGGTGCTACCGGTAGCACTTCTTTTTTTTCGGGGCTAAAATTACAACTTTTTTGAAACCCCAGCTTGTGCAATTGCGATCAAAACCCTAAATCAACCCCATAATCGAAAAGTGGTGTTCCTAGAATTGCCCTCTTTTTTTAAGGTTAAAATTATGCCTTGTTTGAAACCATGGCCCTAGGAACCCACATCGTTACAACGAAAACCCCGATATTAGTCCCAGAATTGAAAAGTGGCACTACTATGGCACCCTCATTTTTCTTTTCGAAATCAAAATTACAACTTATTTGAAACCATGACCTTAACATATGGTACAGATGTAACAAAAATACCAGAATCAACCCTCGAATCTAAAACATGTGCTACCAATGATACCACTTTCTTCTCTCGAATCAAAATTAAAAACATTTTCGAAACATGACCCAAAAATTGTAAAAAAATATTTCAAAAAATTACTTTAAAAACAATAAATAAAGACAAATTTTAACAAAATAAAATATTTTTTTGAAAATAAAAACATTATAAAAATGAAAAATACAACTTAAGAAACAACATTAAAAAAACACAAAAATGAAAAAAAATATTAAAAACAATCAAATTCAAAAAATTAAATACATTATTTCTTTAAATTAAATAAAAATATTTAAAAACAAAATTTTAAATTTTAAAAAATAAATAAATAATAAAAAAATAGCATACCTTTAAGTATCATATGTGGTTTGGAGAAGGTTTAAGGGGGAGCAATTTTGAAAATCGCCTCGCTACCTTAAACCCACCCCACCAAGGTGACGCCAACTTGGCGGGGCCAAGAACCTTTAAATTTCCCCAACCATAATATACATTATGTTTTATTTTTATTTTTTTATACATTGCATTTATTTTAAATTTTAAATTTTTTTTATATTCTTTATAATATATTATTATATATTTTAATTATTTTAATTAAAGTTTTTATCTATTCTTTTTAATACATTATTTTATACTTTTTAGTTAAAGTTTATATATATTCTTTTTAATATATATATATATATATATATAATGTTTCGAAAGGTATTTTTTATATGTTTTATTTATTTTGGTTTATTAAAAATGTATTTCACTTCTTCTTTTTTAAATTTATATAGTTTTTTCATTTAATTGTTTTTATGTTTTGTTTGGGTTTTGAAATTTGGGTTTTTTTAATGTATTTATTTTTTATTTTTAAAATTAAATTGTTATTTAATATTTTTTATTTTTAAAATTAAATTGTTATTTAATATTTTTATTTTTCGGTTTTTTAATGGTTTTTTTTTTAATTTCCATTATATTTATCTTATTTTTTCATTTTTATAGTGTTTTTATTTTTAAAAAACTAGTTTTGGGGGGTTAAAATTCTTTTTTATTTTTGTTTTTAAAGTAATTTTTTGAAAAGAATTTTTAATTTTTTTTGCCATGTTTCTAAAACGCCTACAATTTTAATTCGAGAGGAAAAGTAGGTGCCACAGGTAGCACCTCTTTTCGATCTGAGGGTTGGTTTTGGTATTTTTATTACATAGGTACCACCTGTTAAGGCCATAGTTTCAAATAAGTTGTACTTTTGATCTCATAAAGAAAAATTGAGGTGCCATGGTAGTGTCACTCTTTTATTCGGGGGTTGATATTATGGTTTTGGTTGCAACGATGCTAGTTGCTAGGGCCACGGTTTCAAACAATGAGTAATTGTAACCCTGAAAAAAGGCAATTATGGGAGTGCCACTTTTTGATTTGGGGTTGTTTTAGGGTTTTGATCACAACCGCACCGGTCGAATTTTCAAAAAAGTTGTAATTTTAGCCCCGGAAAAAAAAGGGGGTGCTACTGGTAGCACCATGTTTCAATTCAAGAGTTGCTTTGTTATTTTTGACGCAAAAATATGAGTTTTTATGGATAGAGTTCTCATTTTGAGTACAAAGTTCTCGTCAAGTTGTATAATGCATTTTCTCCTATAGGAGGACATTCAGGATTCTTGAAGAATTACCATAGGATCAATAAGGATTTTTTCGGGAAGGTCTTAAAATTGATATCCAATTTTTTTTGGAAAAATGTTTTGTATTCCAACAAAATATGGGAGATACAATCAAGACACCAGGTCTTCTATATCCATTATCCATACAAAGTTAGTATTGGGAAGAGGTATCAAGGGATTTTATCATAGATCTACCAAATTTAAAAGGAAATATTGTCATCATGGTAGTAGTGTATCGACTCCTCCCAAACTCACAAGATGGCCCGTGGGAAAACAAATCACCTAAGTTGTGGAAGCAAGATGTTGAGTGTAACGGTTGGCACTGTCCACAAATCCCACAAACACAAGTGCTTCTGATGAAATCTGTCAATCAAACACATAACATGATGAGTGATGGCCAACATGAAAATATAAAATATAAATTAAAAGTAATAGTCTAAGCTACTTATAATGCAACAAGTCAAAGGGTATTTTCGAGACATTGTCCTCGGCATAATACCTCTTCAAATAGAACCCATTTCTAGGCCCATTAAGCACATTTATGTCGAAATCTTCTAACTCATAGGCTCCCTTGCTCAAAACTTATCTCACAAAGTAAGGATCGAGCCACATAGAGTTAAATTTACCTTACCCTAGTTCATCATTATCTTGGTCGGAAACAAGTATCAGGTCTCCCTCAGAGAAGACACGGGGGAGGACTGATTTGTCATACTTATCCTTGATACGCTTTTTATGACCTCATTTGCAGTAGTTACGTCCCTTCTATATTCATTCAGTTGTTCCAAGTAAACTAAGTGTTGTTCTAACTGGCTAGTGTCAGGCAGGAGCTTGATGGCTAGTTTTAGTGAAGAAATTCCACACTCAATCGGTAACACAACTTTCAATCAATGTACAAGTTGTAATGGGGTGAACCCTATGGAAGTATTGACTAAAGTTTGATATGCCCAAAGCGTTGGATAAAGCATGATATGCCAATTTTTCTTGCTCCTACTAATTGTGCATTGCAATATGGTTTTCAAGGACTTATTGACAACTTCTACTTGTCCATTTTCTTGAGGATAATATGGTGAGGAGAAATCATGTCGAAATCAAAGCTTGGTGACTAGTTCCATCTCATTTTATTATAAAAATGACTGCCATTATCAATGACAATGTCTTTGGGAATACCAAATCTAGCTATGATCCGATTAACTATGAAGTGTGTGGTGGGTTATGACACCTATTTAATGTGGTTATGCATATGATTCATATAGTTAAACATAATTATACATAAATCAATGGCACACAACACAACAACACAATACACATAAATTACCTGGGAAACCCCTCTACCAGGGGAAAACCAACAAACCAGTGAGTTTACCACTCATCTATTCATTAACACACTTAACTAGTGTTTAAAACCATGATTTACAAGACCACAAATCACACTTCATACATCCTTCCATTTGCATAGTCATTACATCTTATTTATAGATGTAATACAACCAAGTGCTCATTAATGGCAATCCATAACTTCCTAACTAATTTCAATTATTTTGTTACATTCGACTTGACTAGGCCAACCTTGGTCAATCACTTGTTAAGAATATGGTCATTATGTCGACTTCTTGTCGACCAGTCATTTGCATTTGACCAAACAACTATTCTGGTCGGCTAGTTGACCAGACTTCCATTGTCTGCTGCCTTCCAAGTCCAATCAACTTATACTAGTCGACTATCAACTTCAATCATCGATATCATGCAAAGAATATAACATTCCCAACATTCTCCTACTTATCATCTTCTTTACATAAACAGGAGAATAAAAAATTCAGCTCACTTAAGTAAGGCTAGCAAGCCCATCATTTCCCTACATAAGGAAAACTTCTCGATCCTCACCAACTTGGTCAATGAGTCTGCAACATTATTCACAATGTCTACCTTCTCTAGCAACACCCTCTAGTTCTCCACCATTTTTCTCACAAACTGGTACTTCACATCAATGTGCTTTATATTTGAATGATATGGTGGGTTCTTTTCCAGGAAGATTGCACTCTCACTTTCACAATCCAACCTAAAATCACGCTAACCAAACCCTACCTATGAACACAATATCTTTAACCAAACAAATTCCTCACATGCATGAGTAGCTACCATGTATTCAACTTCAGTAGTCAACAATGCAATGAGCGACTGTCTCCTACTCATCCAACTGACTGCTCCAGCAAATAACTTGAACACATATCCATTGGTCGACCATCTATGGTCAAGATCACCAGCCCAATCGGAATCGACAAATCCATGTATATTGATTTCCTTGTTATTTTCAGGTTTCCCTTGATAGCAGATTGCATAATCCGCCGTGCCATGTAGGTACCTAAATACTCTCTTGATTGTAGTCCAGTGCTCTTTTCCAAGTGTCGACTTGTACTTGATCAATACTACCACTGCATGGGCAATATCCAGTTGAGTACAGACCATAACATACATCATACTACCTACAACACTAGCACAGGGCACATGTGACATGTACTATGTTTCTTCTCGTGTCTTAGGAAATTGTTCGACATATAAATTAACTCCCACGGGAATAGGAACCCTGACTAGTTTGCACTCCTACATGTTGAATTATTTCAGGACTGTCTCAACATATTTACTCTTATTTAACCAGATCCTTCTACCTGCTCGATCTCTCTTTATTTCCATTCCAAGAATGAAATTTGTTGCTCCAATATCCTTCATGTCAAACTTGTAGGACAACTACAATTTTACATCCTTAATTAGATCCATGTTATTTTTTACGAACAACATGTTGTCAACATACATAACTACATATACAAAGTGATCATCGACTTTCTTTCCATACACACAGTGATCATCCTGACTTCTCACAAATCTCAGCTGTTGGATATACATATCAAACTTCTAATACCACATCTTGGGTGATTGTTTTAGACCGTAGAGAGATTTCTTGAGCTTCCTGACCATCTCCTTTTCTCCTTCTATTGTAAAACCTTCAGGTTATTTCATATAAATTTATTCTTCAAGATCACCAAGAAGAAATGTTGTCTTCACATCCATCTGTTCTACCTCAAGATCAAATGTTGCAGCTAAAGACATTAGTACCCTTATGGAATTTAACTTAGAAACAAGAGAGAAAATCTCACCAAAGTCGACCCCCTCAACTTGGGAATATCCTCTTGCTACTAATCGATCCTTGTACGTCTCGACTTGACCTGCTACATTCAATTTTTTCTTGAACACCCACTTACTGCTGATGGGTTTCCTTCCATTTGCTAACGCAGCCAGACCCCATGTTTCATTCTTTCTCAAGGATTCTATTTCTTCTTCCATGGCCCTTTTTCAAAGTTTACCCTCTATCGATTCAATTACTTCTTTCACCTACTTGGGATCATCTTCTATGGTAGATAACACAAAAGTAGAGTGAAATTCAGTTGGACAATTTCTTTTTGGTTTTTTTGTTGCTCGACCGGAACTCCTAACTATCAGAGTCTATTGTTACACCTCTTCATCAGATTCAGTCGACTCACCTAGAAATCCATACTTTCTTCGTTCATTAAATCCACACTTTCTTCATTCATTTCAAACTCTTTCTATTTGTTTCTTTTTTTTTAACCTCTTCATCCCTAGAAGTACCTCCAACTTCTCTAAAGATCACATATCTACTATAAACTTCCTTCCTTGTGATTGGATTCCACAATTTATACACTTTCACTCCATCCTTGTACCTAATGAAGATGCATTTCTCCAACTTGTTGTTGAGTTTGCCTCTTTTCTCCTTTGGGATATGCATAAAGACATCACACCTAAACAATCTGAGATGTATTATAGAGGGGTTTTTACCATCCCATGCCTCATATGGAGTCTTGTCGACTGGATCCATCGACGAAAACCTATTCATCATGTAACATGTCATGTCAATTGCCTCTGCCCAGAATTCTTGTGCTGCACCTTGACCACTAAGCATGTTTCTCCCTTTATACATCAATGTTCTATTCATTCTTTAAGCAACTCTATTTTGTTGAGGCATGTATGGAGTTGTGTTTTGTCTAGCTATACTGTGCTATCTACAGAAATAGTCAAATGCCTTCCCAAAAAATTCTCCTCCACTATCAGTTCTCAGCACCTTGATCTTTTTACTAGTTGGATTCTCTACAAGAGTCTTGAACTCTTGAAAATTCTCAAAGACCTAAGATTTCTTCCTCAAAAGATACAACCATGTCATTCTGGAGAAATCATTTATGAAAGAGATGTAAACTGTGATCCTCCTAGTGAAGGGACCGACACTAGTCCAAACACATCACTATGTATTAGCTCTAGTATTTCCTTATCCCTAGTAACATTAGATGGGAAACTTACATGACTATGTTTACTATAAATGAAATGTTCATAGAAGTCAACTTCTTCAAAACAGTTATGGATACCTTCGACCATACCTTTACTATGCATAGCACAAAGATATTTCTCACCAGTATGTCCAATTCGTTGATTCCACAACATGGTCGAGTAGACTATACAAGAATATATGATATCATATTCAGGACATACTACATTAACACATTTGTCGGTGTCTTTACTTCCCAATAGCTTCTACATGGTTCCAGTTTGAACTCCTCTCATCATTACCATCGCTCCTCGCACCATTTTGCACATATCTTTCTCAAACACAGACTACACACCTTCATTCCTCATCTTACTAATCAAGAGCAGGTTTCGAGCCAAACCTAGGATATGAATAACTCCCTAAGAAGTGTTCTTATTCTTCCATATTTCAGTCTCGGTCAAACTTTATCTTGTTTGACTATCCTGGTCAATGAATCATCTTCCAAAAGGACATCACCGCCATCGAACTTCTCATATTAACAAAATCATTCTCTGCGAGGTGTCATATGATATGATGTAACGGAGCCGATCAACCAAGAGTCTTGATATGATTGTGTACTTGTGGAGGCCAAATACACATCACCTTTCCCTTCCTGTGAAGGTCTACCGTCAACCAACTGACATTCTTCATACTCTTTTCTTCTCTCAACTTTCATTGTCTTACAGTTTCATCTATAATGCCCAACTTTACTACATCTCCAACATGTTTTCATTGCCAGACTAGGAGATTTACATCTAGTCTTATATCTTCCTTTTGAATTCGATATTCTACCAAAGGTCTTTCCTTTTCCTCTTCCTATTGGCTAACTTCTTACCATCAAGGCGTTGTGGGTCGAACCTTCCATGTTCTTTTGTCTCATCTCTTCTAACAATAGAGATGCCACCACATCATCGATATTCAATGTGGTATTATTGCTTCCAATTGCCACAACCAAGATATTCCAGGAATATGGTAAAGAACACAACAGACTGATACATTTTTCTTCTTAATTGATTTTAGTATCCATGAATAATAACTGACTAATCACAGTGTTGAACACATTTAGGTGCTCTGTAACCGAGTCACATTCACTCATCCTTTGAAGATATAACTTCTTCTTAAGACACAACTTGTTAACTAGAGTATAAGTTCCCTAACTTTTCCCATAGCTTCTTTGTAGTGTCTTCTTCTGAGACATTTAGCATTAATTTAGAATCTTCTAAACAAATTCAGATTGTACTCCTTGCATTTCTTTCATTTTTTTGCAATCTCCCTTCGACACGCTATATGGAATCATTCTTGGGTTGACTACAAACCATTGTTCTCGTCAACAAGGAGGTCCTCCATTTTAAGCTTCCAAAGCTCAAAATTCTTCTCATTAAACTTTTCAATTTCTATCCTCGACGTGTTAGCTATTCTAACTATAAATCAATGTTTTCGAAAACTCCCACTGAAAACTAGTATACACCAAATCAAGGAGCCAAGCCCTAGGCAACAAAGGCGTCCACCTATAGCCAAATATAGCTACGATACCAATTATGGGATATGACACATATTTACAATAGTTATGTATATGATTCATATAGTAAAACACAATTAAACATAAAGCAATGGCACACAACACATCAACACAATACACAAAAATTACCCTGGAAACCCCTCTACCGAGGGAAAACCAACAAACCAATGAGTTTACCACTGAGTCTATTCATCAACACACTTAACTAGTCTTTACAACCATGATTTACAATACCACAAATCTCACTACATTACATCCATCCATTTGCATAGCCATTACATCTTATTTATAGATGCAATACAAACAACTTCTCATTAATGGCAATCCATAACTTCCTAACTGCTTTCATTTATTTTGTTATAGTCAACTTGACTGGGTCAACCTTGGTCAATTTCTCATTGAGCTTCTGGTCGTTCCATCGACTTCTCATTGACCAATCATTTTCCTTTGACCAAACAACTATTTCAGTTTGTCAGTCGACCATACTTCCACCGCCTGTTGACTTCCGACTTTGATCGACTTATACTAGTCGACCATCAACTTCGACTATCAATATCATGGAAATAATATAACATTCCCAATAGTGTCCGGTTGTCTCACCATCGCATGTAAAGGTAGGCATGGCTTTGACCACTTGGTAAAGTAGTCCACGACCACAATGATATACTTATGACCTTTCATTGATGTCAGGTTACAGGTTGTGAAATATACCCCCCATTTTGTGAAGGGTCCAACAGTGATTACAGGATATAGTGGAGTAGGATGTGCGCGCATCTTCCTGGTGAACATTTGACATATGTGACACTTCTTTACTGCTTCCACATAGTATTTAAATATAGTAGGCCAAAAATACCCAACATGTAATATTTTTTGGGTTGTTTCTAACCCTGACAAGTGACCGCCACATGCTCATATGTGGAAATCATTCAAAACCTTCTCGTCTTCTCCGTGAGTTAAACATCTTCTAAGGATTGAATCCACTCCACAACCATATAAAGTGGCACCTATCATAAGATAGTGTTTTGCATGATGATGAATACGTCATTGGTCCTCATGAGAGAATTGAGATGGGACCCTCTGAGTCTAGAGGTACACCGGGATGTTTTTGTACCAGGGGTCATTCGATTCAATAAGGAAGATGTGTTCATTAGGTAACGATTCATCATCAACTGGTTCTTCACCTTCTCTCAGGAGCTCTGACATAAACTCGTCAAACGCCAAGGACTTTTTCAACTTTGCTAATGCAAATCCTAACTCGAACTCTTGTAGAATTACAATCCACTTATTGTATTTTCCATTGATTATTCGTTGGGACAATATATGATGAAATCAATTGATATCTGTAATCATTCTTGTTCATCTCAAAATAATGTATTTTCGGAGTCTTTAGACAACATGAACGGTTTCCAATGCCATCTTCTCAACATGTGAATGCCTCAATTCAAGTTCGTCCAAGTTCATGCTCAAATACTAAACCACATGGTCTTGGTGCAGTTCATCTTCTTGAACCAAAACCATTCTTATGAGTGATTCAGACACTGCTAGATATAATAGAAAATATTTACTATAGTCAAGTGGATTTAGTAGAGGGGCAGACATTAATGCCTTTTTCAATGTGTCAAATGATCTTTGAGTATGCTCATCCCAATTGAAAGGGACCCCTTTCTTCAAAAGGTGCATGGATACTTTTGTGATCTCAGGGTAATTAGCAATGAAATGACGCAAGAAGTTATCCTTGCCTTAGAGGCGTTGTAGTTGACACACATTATGCGAGAGAGGCAATTGAACTATTTCCTCAACCTTGAATGGATCCACTAGAATCCCATGCTTGGAAACAATGAAACCAAGTAATTGACCTGATATGACATAAAAGATGCACTTGTGATGATTAATGATCCAAATGAAGATTTTATGGTATGCATTGATGCCTATAAAGAGGGATTTGGTGGAATTATCACTTATAATGGATATGCAATTTGTTATGAGTCCAAAAACCTTTAGGAACATGAGATTAATTATGCCACACATGATTTAGATATTGATGCCATAGTGTATTCATTTAAAATGTGGAGACATTACTTGACGAGGAGAAATTTGAGTTGGGAATATACCACAACGATATGAAATATTTATTTCAACAACAAAATTTGAATGCCAGTCAAACAATATGGTTGGAATTTTTTGTGAATTTGATTTTGATATCAAGCATATTAAAGGAAAAGAGAAACATTGGTTGATGAAATCAATAGAAGAATACATGCAATGCATGCTACAACCATTATCATGTGTAAATCATGTTCACTTCCCATTATACCCCACCCCCTATATAGTAAGTAGTGAGGGAAATGTATAATTGATAGGGATCACGAGAAAAAAACATAATAGTATTTGTGTAAAATCTATAGTCTATAGTTACATAAATTGTGCGTGAAATTTCAATCAATCAGCCCAAAATGCAACTTTGAAAAACAAAATTCTTGAGGTTGTTATCTCATATAGAACTATTTTTAAGTAGAAGAAGGATTACAACAATAAAATATACAGCAAAAATATGAAGACCATAAAATAGAAGAGGACGGAATCCATATGCATAAAATTAAAGTTTATGTTCTCAATTATTGTGAATTAAGGAATGAAATGCATAATGTTCCATATGCTAGATATCCTAGGTTCCAAAAAGACAATTGCAGTGGTAAGAAATCAATATTTTTAGCTAGAAATGAAAAAGGACGTTGTTGAGTATATATATAAATGCATGGAGTGCTATAGAGTAAAATTTGATCATAGACATTCACTAGGTTTTCTACATCCATTGTCATTACTATAAGGAAATGGGAAGTGGTAGCTATTGATTTCATCACCAAGTCACCCAAAATAATGAAGCAACATAACTCCATCATGGTAATCGTGGACAAGTTAACACAAGGTGCTCAATATATTCAATTAAGCTAACCCACAAGCCCAATAAATATATCAAAAATCTACATGAAATAAGCTATCAAATTTCATGTAATAACCAAGGCATTTGATATTGTATCGAGGATGGTGAAACTTTAAATGGAAAGAAAATGTAATACCCCAGTCTTAATCCTAAGATTATTAATGAATGTGTATATGATGAATGGCTATAAGTCAGACATATGAGACTTGCAATTTGTACATTGAAATAAATATAAATACACCAATCAATGCAATCGAAGTAAAACGAAAGGGGGGCTATGAGTCCACAAGAGGTAAATAAAGGAGGCTTAGGGGACTAAGTGCAAATAATAAATTTTTAATACTATCTAAGTTGTTTAACCTCTATAATTAACCTAATTCCTTATATCTTGATATTTGTTGCCAAAGTGAGGTACATGGGCTTCCCATGAGGGCATGTTATCTTATGTTTCCATGCAAATATAATACAAGAGTTTGGGCATTCAAAAGGAATGATTATCATTTTCGTTCATTTTTTCCTTGTGACTTTCTTATCTAAGATTAGGATACCATAGTAATGTTGCCAAAAAAATAGAGATGAAAATATTTTCTCTCTCTATTTATTTATATTTGATCATTAAACTTGAATATCTATGGATATGGAGTTCATCCTATGATAAGTCATCATCATGGGAAAAGGGCATGCCAAAATAGGCTTTTAATGTTTCAAAAGCCACCAAAAAAAGAAGTTATTGAAATAGTTTATCAATTGATACCAACCTGTAAGAAAATGTACCCACCCCTGGGAATAATAAAGAAGCAAGTGATAATGAAGATAGTATCCTAGAATAGTAGGGGGCGGGAAGTCAAGAAAAGGTAGAAGCATCAAGAAATTGAGAAATACCGATATCCTCCTTCTCCAAGAGACAAAGCCCTATGATTGATAAGTCCTTGCACAAAGTTCAAAATTGTGGAAAGACGACACAGGGATAACAGTAATCTCAAGAGGCGCCTCGGGAGGGATAGTGATGCCGTGGAAATCAACCAAATTTATGCTTCAAGATTACGCCCTTCAAGTGCATTGGATTCATACATTTCTTCTATATCCTGAAACAAATATACAGGTATGTTTGATCAATATATATGCCTCATTTTCATATTAAAAAAATTTGTTTGTCCTCCATCAATGAATGTTTAGAACAAAACCCCAGGAAAAATGTTATACTAGCAGGAGATATCGCTCCTTTTAATAGGGTATGTAATTACATCATCCATACTCCGCTTTGGAATTATGATCACAAGCCGATTTCAATCAACTTTGAGAATTGCAAGGATCTATCACCCATTCCCTTTAGATTCAGTCCCTTATGGATCTCTAGTCTAGGATTTCAAGATATAGTGCAAAATGCTTGGGAGGAGAAAATGCAAGGTTCCCCTTCCTATGTTTGGGAATAGAAGCTGAGGAAAACCAAAAAAACCCTAAAAATTTGGGCAAAACACTCCATTAAGTCCCCAAGTCAAGATAGGAAACTAAGGCAAGACATTCTTGAGTAGCAACAACTAAAGATGGAGAGTATCCCAATAGCATAGGGAGAGATAAGGATAGAAGCTAAAATGAAAATAGATATAAATAAGGCATGCATAGAGGAAGAAGAATATTGGTGACTTAAATTCATAATCCTTCGGATCAAGGGTGGGGATCGAAATACAACATGTTTTCATGAGCATGCATAAGGAAGAAAAAACAAGAACAATGTCTCTAAAATTAAAAATCAGGAAGGAGATACAGTCTATAACTTCCAAGACATAAAAAATAGGCATACAATCATTACCAAGCTCTTTACTCAGATGAAGGAGAGGGTAATAGAGTTGAGAGTGAAGAGTTACTCTCTCATGTCCCAAATTTAGTTACTTTAGAAGACAATACAAAACTAACAAAACACATTTCAGAAAAACAAATCATACAAGCTATATGGGAACTTGAACCGGACAAAGCTCTAGGGCCCAATGGTTTCTCCATTCACTTCTATAGAGAATGTTGGCTAATCATCAAGAAGGACCTTTGCATAATGATTATTCAATCATAGTTTAGGACGAGGTTAGGAGCAAAAATTAATTCCTCATTTCTAGCTCTCATCCCAAAAGAACATTCTCCCTCTGCATTCAGCATATTTTGTCATGTCTCGCTATGCAATGCCTCATATAAAATCTTAACAAAAATTACTTTCCAATAGGGTGAAAAGGATAATCCCCAAAAACATATCAGAAAATCAGGGGGGCTTTATAAGCAAGTGACAACTCATGGACAACATGATTAGTTTAGGAAGCCATGCACACAAGCGGAAGAAAAAAGGACAAGGGAATGGTTATTAAAATAGAGATGGCCAACTCATTTGACCCTATGTGTCACAAATTTCTCTTTCAAGTCATGCATAGGTTTGCATTTGATAAAAATTTCATCAATTGGATAATGCCATGTATAGGAAGGCCTTGTATAGCACCATTGATAAATGGAAGGCCAACCGATTTGTATTCAATTAAGTAGGGGTATAAGATAAGGATGCCCCTTATCATCATTTCTTTATATTATTATGGCAGATGTATTAAGCATAAACTTAGAGGAGGAATGAAAGCAAGGGAACATTCTAGGAATTAATGTGGTGACAAGGTTCTGAGAGATAAATCACTCATAGTTCACCGACAATACCGATAGGGGGCATCAACAACTATTGCTCAGAGATTTGAATCCATTCTTTCATTTTTTTGTAAATCCTCAAGAGGAAAAATAAACAAAATCAAAAGTAATATTTACAAATGGAACACATAATAGAGAACTCTAATAGCTATCTCCAGAATCCTAAATATCCCATCCCCTACAAAATGGGAAAATTATAAATACTTGGGATTACCTATCACCCTCCAAAGGCCAACATCGAAAGTGTGGGAGTCAATAATCACCAAGATGATGAACAAATTAGTTCAATGGGGATCCAAATGGCTTAATCGAGCTGGCAAGCTAGTTCTCCTAAAATCAATTTTCTTATCTTTCATTTGGTCAACTAGAACATAATTAAGAATCCTATAGCATTAGGAGGACTTTAGGTCGTATATCCTTATCTCGTCAATCTTGTGTTAGGCGCAAAAAATATGTGGATGTTAGTCACACATGGAAAATATTGGCTTAATTAAGTTTTAAGCAGGAAATACCTTGGCAAAATAAGTCTAAGGGGCCTTGACAAAAAATTGAAGGAAGGCCATTGCACTCAAACATGGAATTTATGCAAATCTTACTGGGAATTCTTTAAAGAGGAATTATACTGGATCCCAGGAAATGGGAAGAAAATAAATCTATGGACTGATAGAATAATTACAAACCCACCCTTGCAATGTCACCATGATCTAGATAATCTTCGTAGTTGGATGGCATAGAAAGACATAAATAAATTATGGGACCTTGTCAAATGGGAAGAGGAAAGTGGTAATTGGAGTAATTGGCAACCTTTACAGGTTCCTCCCAACTTACAATATGCTTCCTTGAAGCTCCTAAAGCTCTTGGGAAGGACATCCCCTTTAAATAAAAGAAAAATGGATAGTAGAGGATGGGGACATAAAATTGAATGCAATTACACTGAGATAATTTGAATTACAAAGGCATGCAACACATCATTCATCCATGAATTTCATTACCCAATTCATACATAATACAATACTAGTAAACATAATCATAAATAGGAATTCATAAAAAAACATGGAACACCTATCTTTGGATAAGTCGATCAAAGGAAATTGGATTTTGCAGAGCAATTTTCCACCCAACCACAGGAAATCCTATGTGGATTCCAACCCCATGCCAGGATATGAAACCGCTTGGGTGAAAGAAACTAGTCTAGGACACTCAAGTCACTCGCCCAAGCCAATTACTCTCAGGCTTATCCAAATTATTTACCCTAAAACTCTCCAGATAACGCTCCATCCAACCCTACCATGGAATCCCCTTCACTACCCCACTCAATGCAAGGAGTATTTTTCCTTTATTTGCTTAACAATCCCTTAGGAACCTTTTTCCATTGAGTACTCTTTAGTGTATGCAAAAGGGGTCCAATATGTTGTCTACCTTCAATATCAACTCAACAGAGATATCCTAGCTCTGAAGCAAACACTAAGCAAAAATATATAGGGATGATGTATGTGGTTTCTTATCAAACCCAACCTATATGATCCTCTACAACCTTCCATCTCTCTCTCTCTCTCTCTCTCTCTCTCTCTCTCTCTCTCTCTCTCTCCTAGTCTTCTACCGTTCTACCTAGTCACTTACAGGATCAAATTACAATCTCCAACATAGCATGGGATCACACCCTTCACAAATGGGATTCCCGAATCAAATGGAATGGAATAGAATGAAGTGAATGGAATAGTTAATTTGAATTACAAGAAGAGAGTGCATGGGAAAGTATATGGTTTGAACATCCATGCAATTCAAATAATTGTAGAGATGGAGTCTCTTACACTTCTCTAGACTTGTACTCAACTCCCATTCCTTCCTGACAATGGAAGGTAGGCTTCCCCATTAACCACCATCTACATTTAATGATTGGTGGTTAGGGTATTCAATAAGGCACATGGTGAAAAGATGAAGGTTGTGAGACTTTAGTAAAATTAGTAAAATTAGGATTATTTATCAACCCCTTCGACCCCCTTTCATCTCCCCCTATAGTGGACTCATAACCCCTCTTCTACTCTTTCCCCAATCAAACTTGGACCTTTTATACTAAATCTCAAAATAATGTTTGCACATCTTGAGAATACTGAGGTAATTCTTCCTCATGGTATATTGAAAGCATAGTATCGAAAATGCATGTTGAGACCTTGGTCTTAAGCTCCACAATAAGAATTCACACATGATAATTTCTCCATTTACAATCAGGGTCAATTATATAATTTAACTCCCATCGTTATAGCCAGTTATTTACAATTTGGTCCAAAACAACCAAAAGGTCAAAACCGGGATACTACAAATATCACCAACAACAAGCTTAAGAAGCATTCATGGTAGTGATAGATGAATCAAGGAAATAATTCAAATGAAGCTTGCAAGAAAGATAACGCTCAAAAGAAGGATGGGGTGATAAATATATAAAACAATGGATAGAGATACTAGACCTCACCAATCAAGGTTAACAAATGTTGGGCAAAGTCTAGGAGGAATTGAACAAATTCAATGTCAAGGACATTACCAGATTAGAAGAAAAGTCAACCAAAAAGGACCTTCTGAATCAAATCAAAGAAGTATGAGAAAAACTAGTAGAGCATCAAGTGGAAAATATATAGTGGATGAAACAACAAAGAACTTGTTTCCCACAACCACGGCTTGAGTAATGAAAAGCAAGGAAAATATGATACCACAAACAATAGTCAATATCCAACAACAAGTAACGATTCAAGTGATATAATATTGACTAAACTAAGCATTGTAGCCAAGAGGCCATTTAGAGTTCTTGGTTTGGATAATGTTGGGTGTGAACACCCTTTTTTGTATTTAATACCCATTTTCAATAGGTAATGCAAAGTAGTCTTAATAAACTAAGATGACTAAGAAGGGTGCTTGACCTAGTGATTAAAAGTTACAAGGTCAACTAACAATTAGACGCAACTAGAGATTGAATATAGGTGGTTAGGTTGATATTCTTTTTCCTTTGTTATTGGGATATATGAAAATCCTAAAGCAACGAATATAGTGATCAATGTTATAGGGATGGACTAATGTACTATTGGGTTATTTAATATAAGTGTTGCATTCTCTATTTGCAATGGGTTTCCTCTTGATACTAAGGCTTCCCCACTTAAACACTATGCTCTATGGTGCTCTGTGTGATTGGCTTTGATATCTACGCTATTAACATATCATACTAATCATGGGTAAATGCAAATATTGATCAATTTAAGGGATTAACAAGTTAATCTAGAAAGCATGTTATGGTGTTGTGATCTAATTCACTATTTAAGTTTATTAAGTTCTTCTTATTTATTATATCACATTTTGCTTGTCTAATTTATAGTGTCTCATTCATGGTATAATATCACAATTTTTATCTGGATAGTGATTTGAAATAAACTAATATATGGTTGATCCATTTGGTTCAATAACACTTGAAGTCTTTAGAAATAAGATATAGACCTATTTTAACTAAGCTTGCTTGATTGGTAGATCAATGTGGATTTATTTGTTTGTTTTATAGATGGGTAACCCTTTTAGGCCCAACCTCAACTATACATGAAAACAATCCAATTAGGAAACTCGTAAGGGTAAATATGAGGTGGGTACTTATTATCTTGAAATAATAAACATTAAGTTAAACATTAGAGAAATCTAAAGGCATAATGTACATTGAGTCCAATTGGGAGGGGGTAGGGGAACCAAAAATAATTCAAGAAGAAAATTTACATGTGTAATGTCCCCAGTTTGACCCCATGGCATTAAATTGTAAATGATGTATATGGTTTACGTGCTAGCCAGGCACATTGAAATTGTAAATATGCATTATAATAAATACCCACGACTAGCTATGCAATGCAACAAGAGATGGGGGCATGATTTTACAAGGAATTGGGACAAAAAACATTCAAACCCTTGAGCCACTCAAGTCAAGCCAAGTGTCAATGAGAGAACCCATCAAACCCTCAACTACCCATGTTGACTTTTGTACCCAACCATTGATTTCTCCCAAGAGTTGGTTGAGGTAGTTAATGCCTTGGGAATGGAGAGGTATGGCTGTCCAAATTCGGGTATGGGCAAGCCACCCTTCATGGAAAATCGTGTTTGTCTTCTTGGGAAAAAAAAAAGATCCATGAATTGCCCCCCCAAGCCATTACCCACGAACCAGTTCCTCTCCCTCACGAGTGGGGAGCTACCTGGGTGTTTTCCAGCCATGTTTTTATGGTTTTCCTTGATCCTCAACTGGGAGAAGGGCGTTTTTGTGTTGTATACCAGTGGGGAAGAAAGGGAAATCGAATGAGGGTTCAATAGAGACCGTTTTGGGATATTGAAGGCTGAGATATTTGGGGAAGAAATCATTTTTCCTCCCTGTGGTTGTTTGTCCCATCCCACAATCCGTTTTTGGTTAGGAACGTCTTTGGGAAAACCCATGGCCATCTTATTCGTAAATCCCATTGTTTAAAATGTGTATCTATGCCCAATGTTGTGCTTGATATGTGAGAAAAGAGTATGTTGGGGTATGGGTTATGGATATTTATTGCTTTGTCTTGAGCTTGAGTGCAAGCATCCAGGTTTCAAATGTAGCCTGCTAAACCCAGCTGTGGACTGGCTTGGCTCAGATGAAATGATTAATTGGTTGTGTGTGAGCTTGAATGTCCCCTGTTCCTTGTAAGAATCATGCCCAGCTCGGGGGTGGCATTTGTGTTGAGAGATTGATGAACACAACTGGCCTATGGTTGGGAGGAATGTTGCGGCGACATAGCTAGTTGTTGGGACCGCATTATAGTGAGATGAGTATATTCTCTTATGTGTATTTACTTCTGCATTGTTTTAATTAATTGATGACTGATATTGATATATTGAGTGCATATGAAAATATGTGTGTGGATGAATTTATTTCCGCTGTGCATATTTGTTTGATTTACATCTGCACACTTTGTTTTTAACTGTATGCATCTAATGAATGGGCTGAGTTTTATGAAAATCCCCATAGATTGGTAGCATGTTCCTTTCCTTGCATTGGGTCCAAGGGTGGGTACATTACATTTTGGTATCAAAGCTGCGAGTTGCAGCATTGGACCTCTATGGGCCAAATCCAATTATAGTCATCACAGGAAGAAGGAAAGAAGAATCCGAAATTGTTTTAAGAGTTTTTGGAAAAAATTTGTTTAAGTCTGTTTCGGAAAGAATTCGGCAAGTTGGCCCAAAACTGCGGAAGGATTCCGCGAGTGGTTCCGCAATGCGGAAGAATTCGGAAAGTTGGCCCGAAACTGCGGAAGGATTCCGGGAGTGGTTCCGCAACGCGGAAGAATTCGGCAAGTTGGCTAGAAACTGTGGAAGGATTCCGCGAGTAGTTCCGCAACGCGGAAGAATTCGGAAAGTTGGCCCGAAACTGCGAAAGGATTCCGCGAGTGGTTCCGCAACGCGGAAGAATTCAGAAAGTTGGCCCGAAACTGCGGAAGGATTCCACGAATCGTCCCACAATTATGGAAGAGTTCGGCAAATCGTTCCGAAATTTGCGGAAGAGCTCTGCGAATCGTTCCGAAATTGCGGAAGAGTTCCATGAATCGTTCTGAAATTGCGAAAGAGCTCCGCGAATCGTTCCGAAATTGCGGAAGAGTTCCACGAATCGCCTTGCAATTGCGGAAGCCTTCGGCAAACCGCCCCGCAATTGTGGAAGCATTCGGCAAACCACCCCACAATTGCGGAAGCCTTCGGCAAATCGCCCCACAATTGCGGAAGCCTTCGGCAAACCTCCCCGCAACTGCGGAAGCATTCGGCAAACCACACCGAAACTGCTGAAGGAATTCTCTTTCAAAACTGTGGAAGGAATTCTCTTCCGAAACTGCGGAGGGAATTCTCTTCCGAAATTGCGAAGGGAATTCTCTTTCGAAATTGCGGAAGAACTCCACAAGTTGCTCCGGAACAAGGAATTTCAGCCATTTTTCAGGGAGATTTTCAGGTGCCGAAAATGGAAAAATTGTCTTGGAACTTATGCGCCAAATTGCGCGAAATGGAAAGATTTACAAACAAAAAAACGAGGGCGCTGCCCTCGACCCGCCCTGTAGTGGCGGCCACAAGGGGGCAAGCCCCCTTGACCCCTGTCGTCCCCCGGAGATAGTCATTGAAAGTGTGAAATGCACTCTTGGGATGAGGAGCACAGATTGCATAAAGGATGGAATTCTCAACAAGAGAAATTGGTTGTGATATCCATTATGGAAGATGAAAGGGAAAATGCCTCACCTTAAACTATTTCTGTTTATAGCATAAGAATTGCATGTTTGGGAAATAGCAAGAATGAATGATTGCACACATGTATATGTTGAATTGCTAATTCATGATAATGTCATAGCTAATGATTGTTTGTATGCTTGGTAGGGAAGCGAAGGAAAGGATTAGCTATGATGTGGATGAGGAACTCCATGATGGAATGAGAAATTGGGAAGAAATCCTTAACTCCTCTCTTGCTATTGTATTTATATTCTGGAAAAAAAAAAAAAAAAAATAAATAAATAAATAAAAATAAAATTATGGCATAGGGATGCTAGAAATGCAAGAGGATAGATAGATGAAGTGAATATGTACTAGATGGCATATTGCACAGTGGATGTGAAAATGTTTTTGCATATATATGATATTGCATATTGGTAAAATAGTGAGGTAAAAAAATTATGGCATAGGGATGCTAGAAATGCAAGAGGATAGATAGATCAAGTGAATATGTACTAGATGGCATATTGCACAGTGGATGTGAAATTTTTTTTGCATATATATGATATTGCATATTGGTAAAATAGTGAGGTTTTACATATACAATGAGCCACTTAAGACAATAATTGTGGTTTCTAATAATAAGTCGTGTTCACATTGGGTGTAGGACCAAAGACAACCGAAGCATGGCTAAGGATGTGGATGATGATTGTTGCATCCAACCTCATGAAGAGAGGATGGTGCAACAAATCCATGATCATGATGTTGGAAAAAGGACTGAGTAGCCTTGGTAAGAGGCCGACTGATCAGGTAACATCAAGCGATATTAATAACAACCATGCAGGTAAGGGTTAACGGTGCTTAATTGCATGAATGTTGAAAGAGGATTTGGTAAGATCCCTTCAACTACCGTTAAACTATGATGATTTGGTTTGCATGTGGTATTGAGTGCCTAAATGTGAATGTTAACCTACCAAGTATGGTCAGGTGCGGGTAGGTGAAGGCAGCGAGCCTTACACCCTATAGTTTCTAGAAACCTCAATGCATTCATATGAATTCATATCATGCCATTTGTGAATATTGGTTGTGAGTTTAACAACCAAAGCAACTGAGGACTTATGGACCTATCATGGTCAAGCCATAGTATGTTTGAATGCATAGTATTCATGAAATCATGCAAGATGGCATTGAGGAGATGTGCATTGAAATATTCAGTAAATGTTGTAAATATGCGTGCATATGTAGATGCACATGTTGAAATGCATTGTGTGAATGCATGGGTGTGACATATATATGTTAAATGCAGTTAGATAATAGATTAAATGGTGGACTATTGCTAATCCTGAGACCATTCCATAAGCTGCTATGAATGCAGGAGAAGGATTGCATGAAGAAAGTAGACATGTGATGGGCTACCAGAGCACTCTGTTGGAAGGATAGAGCTGCATGGAATATGAAGTAATGAGTATTTACAGTATTTAAATTGCATGGATAGTGTGACTATGTCTTGCAATTTTATTGTGATAATGATGCATATATAGAAATGTATATATATTTCATTGCATTTCAAATGTTAAACAACTGAAGATGTTTGAATTATTGAGTATTATAATTATGAGATCACTTCAGTGACTGTTATGGCAATGAATGATTATGTACATAGATACTCACAACATGTTTGGCTGATTGAAGTATCAGTTTTCAAGTAGAAAAGTCGTGCGTATGGCAATGAGGATAAGTCCATAGTAAAGACCGAGATCTACCATGTGCAGAAACCAAAGAATTGTGTTAGGAGGACATGTTATAGGTGGATGTTCATGTATGGTAGCAAAGGTGAAACCATAATGGGCAGAGTGATATCACTTACAAGAACCAAACAATATGAGGAGAGACTCATTGCTAAGCAAATCAATTTCCGTAGGAGGCAGAATTGTAAATTCATGTTGAATTTAATTATTAATGTTATTGATTGGTTATGGAATAATCATATTTGAAGCTTATTGCTAAATGTTGCTGACTGTTTGGCTATTGATAAAGTGTGCCAGGATGACACATTGCAGGAAGATCATGTGTGATGGCCTGCAAAATCCAAACTAGATGGGAAGGATCCCATGCTTTGGAAATGGGTTTCGGGTGAAACGCCATTGTAAATGTTGATAATGTCTTAGCCGAACTACATGTTGGTAAAGCATGTGAGTGAGACAGTAAATTATGCCAAGAAGGCATGTGTGGGTTATGGCATGTGAAAAGATTGGGGTGGAAAACCGAAGGACTGTTAACTCAAAGAAGGGAGCCCCCATTCTTCACAAATGAAGAAAATATACATCTGTGAAACAAATGAGTATTCGGTAACCCTAACTAAGGATATACATGTCTGGTTATTAGATTTAATATGCACAGCATGTTTTATTATTTCATTATTGTTCCAGACTGCTTGAGTATGACTAAGGCCTACATGGCTCACATCGGAAAGGGATGCATACCTTTCGGGTGATGGGTTATGTTAGGGTTTCAATATTGACTACACCCTAAGGGAATGGACGCATTCCTGGTGTTTCAATACTTGATAATGAATGATATGAAATATGATTACGATTTTTTAGTAGAAATACTGATGAGCCTGCTTATCCTTCTTGTGCTAACAGCTTACACAAATGCAATTTGGTGTTGCACGTTAAGAGGAAAAGTGAAGCAAGGGTGCCGAAGAGGACTGTATGGGCAGTGGTAACCTTCCTACGCTCACACTAAAGGACACTATAAGAGATGGATAGGCCCGAGGAGCTATATTGCAGAAAAGGGGTATCATCCTTGTGTATTGTGAGTGGGTATTGTGGGGCCATGCTTGCCTGCAGTCAAGTGAGTCGTCTATGGAGTTCCTAGAAGGAACCACTGGTTACATAAGAAAAGGAGCCACGTAATCATATTATGTTGTTCATATTTCCTGATAAACCCAGTCGATGTACTGGCTCGGCAATGGTTGTTGTATGCCTGATAAACCCAGTCGGTGTACTGGCTTGGCATTGGTTATTGGGGTGTTGTGGCGAAATGTTGTTGGATGCCTGATAAACCCAGTCGGTGTACTGGCTTGGCATGTTGTTAAATTAATGCCTGACAAACCCAGTCGGTGGACTGGCTTGGCATTGGTTATTTGCATGTTGTGGAGGTATTGGTGAAGGGTGTTATTTCCTGACAAACCCAGTCGGAGAACTGGCTTGGAAATGGTTATTGTATGCTTGATAAACCCAGTCGGCGTATTGGCTTAGCATACTGATTTTTGAAATGCTTGATAAACCCAGTCGCCGTACTGGCTTAGCATACTGATTTTTGAAATGCTTGATAAACCCAGTCGACGTACTGGCTTAGCATGCTAATTTCTTGGGATGCCTGATAAACCTAGTTGGTGCACAGGCTTGGCATTACCTATTCGGATGATGTTGTGGAGTAGCATGTGTGCTGGCCAAGCATCCACCCCACAGGCGATCCAAGGCTTGTAAAGCAAAGAAGGAAACCTGTGGAGTAGCGAGGAAAATGCACAATACAGATAAGTATTCATTTTCATTTATTTCTTGTTTGGAATAATGAAGACTTCAGGTATAAGTCTTATGACAACCAAGCTAATGCATTGTTGATTCTTTATTGGAAAACCTTGGCCATTACAGGAAGCAAGGACCCTGAAAGAGCTATAAATGCTTGGTAAAGCCAGAGAGTAACTGGTTGGAGCTATAAATGCTTGGTAAAGCCAGAGAGTAACTAGTTGGAGCTATAAATGCTTGGTAAAGCCAAAGAGTAACTGGTTGGGCGCTATAAAATTCTTGGTAGAGCCAGAGAGTAACTAGTTGGGCGCTATAAAAATAAAAAATAAAAAATAAAAAAAAATCTTGGTAAATTCATAGAATAGTTGGTGGGAACATTAACCACTTGATGTTGTGGAGCAGCCGACGTCCTGGCCAAACCTTCCCTTAAACAATTGATAAAACCAGTCAACGTACTGGCCTGGCATTGCCTATTCGAATGGTTGTGGAGTAGCCTGCGTACTAGCCCAACATTCATTGTTGTATCCACGGGAAATCCAATGCTTGGAAAGCGAAGAAGGATCCTGTGGAGTAAAGTAAAAACATCCAATACAGATAAGTATTTGGTTATCTTGTAACTCTTGCTTATGAATATACATGTGTATATGATTCAATTATGATTTCTTAAACTCTTGTTTAGAGATAAACCTTATTAAAAAAAAAAAATACACTAAGCATGTGAATTGATTCAATGTTTGAGTGTAGGTACTGCTGGAAGCAAGGACTAGGAAAGCATCTGGAGGATGCATGTGGACATATGACTGTCCTAAAGAGCTCAGTATGAGCAGTAATGAAATATGGTGCTAGTGGAACTGTATGGATCCTAGCAGCCAAAGGTTCTGTAAGCAACAACGGGGGAGGGTTTCCTAGTTGAAAAGCATTAGACAGACCTTAGACACTAAAATGTCATAGCCAAGAGATGGCACGCCAAGCATTCACATTGAAGTGAAAGAGGCTAAGGAGCATAGAACCACCACTGATGGTGTGGCTCCGGATTGGAACAAGACTAAGAGGGGGGAAATTCTTACTCTTCTCTTTCATTTTGACTGATGCATCTTAGAAACAAAGGATTGTTGAGTGCATGTCATAAATGAAAACAAATTGTGTTTCATTGCTTGAAATGAATTGTGAATGCTGAAATAGTTATTTTCTTGTGAAAGGATGAACATGAATGAGTTCATGTGTGTGTGGGAAAGCATGAAATGTGTGGAAGTCTCATGAGTAAAGCATGGACGTTCCAAGTCAATTAGGAAAATAATTGACTAATTTTATTATTGTGTTATGCTTGTCCTAACAGGAATTGCCATGATAAGTCTCACAGGAGAGACATTGAAGGCCATTGTTGCAGCTGTTACTAGCTAAATGATTGCTAGTGAGAAAAGCGAGAGCCAGTTGTGCACATTGATCATAGAAGCAGGCCAAAAGCTATTTGTTTTGGCTGGAAGTCTTCCTCAGATAGTTGTCGGGACAACAAGAAAGATGGCATCCATGAAATTCCAGACTTGTAGGCCAGCTGGAAGGTGAATAAAGGGAAGGGATTGCTCTGGAGCAATGCCCACCTGCAGAGCCGGAAGACCAAAGCTAGCAGGAGCAGCTTGAGGAAGCCAAAGGACTTGATCCTGAAAGTTCAAAGTAAAGAGATGAAACGCAGGACAAACCTGCCCCCAGTTGTGAATTCTGAGACATGTGTAAAGTGGGTATTTATACCTAAGTGTTGGAACACCGAGGACGGTGTTATTTCAAGGGGGGGGGGGAATGTAATGTCCCCAGTTTGACCCCATGGAATTAAATTGTAAATGATGTAATATTGTTATAAAATCGTGGTGAGGAGCTCAAGGCCAAGGCCCCGCCATCGATTTAGTGATGCATATGGTTTACGTGCTAGCCAGGCACATTGAAATTGTAAATATGCATTATAATAAATACCCACGACTAGCTATGCAATGCAAGAAGAGATGGGGGCATGATTTTACAAGGAATTGGGAGGGAAAACATTCAAACCCTTGAGCCACTCAAGTCAAGCCAAGTGTCAATGAGAGAACCCATCAAACCCTCAACTACACATGTTGACTTTTGTACCCAACCATTGATTTCTCCCAAGAGTTGGTTGAGGTAGTTAATGCCTTGGGAATGGAGAGGTATGGCTGTCCAAATTCGGGTATGGGCAAGCCACCCTTCATGGAAAATCATGTTTGTCTTCTTGGGCAAAAAAAAAGAGCCATGAATTGCTCCCCCAAGCCATTACCCACGAACCAGTTCCTCTCCCTCACGAGTGGGGAGCTACCTGGGCGTTTTCCAGCCATGTTTTTATGGTTTTCCTTTATCCTCAGCTGGCAAAAGGGCGTTTTTGTGTTGTATACCAATGGGGAAGAAAGGGAAATTGAACGAGGGTTCAATAGAGACCATTTTGGGCTGTTGAAGGCTGAGATATTTGGGGAAGAAATTGTTTTTCCTCCCTGTGGTTGTTTGCCCCATCCCACAATCCGTTTTTGGTTGGGAACGTCTTTGGGAAAACCCATGGCCATCTTATTCGTAAATCCCATTGTTTAAAATGTGTATCTATGCCCAATGGTGTGCTTGCTATGTGAGAAAAGAGTATGTTGGGGTATGGGTTATGGATATTTATTGCTTTGGCTTGAGCTTGAGTGCAAGCATCCAGGGTTCAAATGTAGCCTGCTAAACCCAGCTGTGGACTGGCTTGGCTCAGATGAAATGATTAATTGGCTGTGTGTGAGCTTGAATGTCCCATGTTCCTTGTAAGAATCATGCCCAGCTCGGGGGTGGCATTTGTGTTGAGAGATTGATGAACACAACTGGCATATGGTTGGGAGGAACGTTGTGGCGACATAGCTAGTTGTTGGGAACGCATTATAGTGAGATGAGTATATTCTCTTATGTGTATTTACTTCTGCATTGTTTTAATTAATTGATGACTGATATTGATATATTGAGTGCATATGAAAATATGTGTGTGGATGAATTTATTTCCGTTGTGCATATTTGTTTGATTTACATCTGCACACTTTGTTTTTAACTGTATGCATCTAATGAATGGGCTGAGTTTTATGAAAAGCCCCATAGATTGGTAGCGTGTTCCTTTCCTTGCATTGGGTCCAAGGGTGGGTACATTACAACATGCAATGAGTGTAGATCAACATATTCTTCAAATGTGAGAGAAAGCATATATTGTGAATAGAAGATAATGTAGAGCTCTGAGCAAGCACATAGTAAAAAATGCAAGCGAAGGCACAACCTAATTCAACATGAAATAAGAAGAAAAAATATGCGAAGAAGAAGTTGAAAGATTTGTAAGATAATCAAAAGGCTTAAGAGAAAGAAATGGCAAAGAACATAGAGGAAGAATCTCATGAAGTTGCATTTAAATAAATATCACTAATAACAAAAGCATAACAAAATGATATCCATAAGTATCTTGTGGTGTGGAATGGAAATACTCATGTACCTTAGCACAAGATCTTTGCCAGACTTTGGGGGAACTATTCAATCACTATGGATTTATTCTACATCACAAGAGGGTTCCTAACCTCAAGAGGGACTATTAAACTACATGGTAGTTAGCTATTAGTAGAAGGGAAACAAGTTCATGCATCATTGTTTCTTAGGGTGGATCTTATATCCAAGAGGATCCCAATAACCATAATTAATGCCAATAAATGGAAAATAAATTGAAATTTGTAGGAAAGAGAGAAAGGAAAGTTATGGAGTTGTAGAAATTAGTTATATAGTAGGGGGTAGAGATTCAAACCCTGAGGTAGAGTTCCATGAAGAAACACAATGTTGGGTATAGAACTTACATTCAAATGGAGTCCAACAAGGCTATGAGGACAATCATAATAAAAGTAGCATAACCTAAACTTGTTTATAAATTGAATAGCCTTATGAGAGGGGTGTACCATGAGTATATGGGAGTTGAGGTAAATGCCTCAAATAAGGAAGCATGAATTTTCATAATGTTGCATATCAAAACTTGAATAATAACTACCAATATCTAGAGGGGGGATTTAAAGAGACAATGAAGAAAATGACAATGTTTTCTACACATTTGGAGAACATTCATGACTTGGTGAAATGTGCATTTTCATGTCACCGGAATGTCCAGGGGATGTCAATAGTTAAAGAAATAAAATTCAAGATAATAACAATAACCACATCCACCTAGGACTTTGAATATATCAATGCCAAGAGGGGTCCCAAAGAACTACTCAAAAACTAGCTTAAGAGTTTAGAGAATTGTATATTTTGATAACACAACGAGTATTGAGGCAAAGAAAAATACTGTAAAACCATAAAAATTCTAGAGTCAAATATGTTGAAGTACACATCTTCTTTGTCAATGTTTGAACTCTCCTAGTAGCATTGGGAACATTGAGGACTTTTTATGGTTAGAGCTATTGTGATCAACTTTTTTGGCATCTTCTACCAAGATAATGGTGATACAAACATGTGTGTTGGATATTTGAGATATATTGGGATCCTTTAAGAAGAAAGTTTGTAAAATGAGAATCATGATGTTATTACTTGGATTCGTAATGTGAAACATGAGGTTGATGATGAAATCATTTTCCTTGAAATAATGCTTATAGAGGTAGAGCAAGACCTCCATTCAAACCAAATCACAAGATAAACGAAAGGCTCCAAAGACTCCTTACGTGAATAAGGTGGTCATTGAACCATATAAAGCAAAGATAATCCCAATAATTGATGGTCAACATACACCCATGGCCCCAAGGACTAATAAAGTGAATGAAGTCATGCATCCTACCATGAATTATATAAGACTTCAACAACATATTCATAGATAGCATGTTGTTCAAAGGTAACGTACTGCTAATCAAAATATGGTCAATGATTTAATGTACATCCCAATAGACATATCATTATATCAAATGAAGATACCTCAAGAGAAAGATATTTTAGATAGGGTGATAAAGGGACATGATAAAGACAATGCACAAATATCTGTTATTGAAAATTACACACAAGCACCCCTAAGCATGTTAGTTCAATTTCGTCCAAAGAAGCTTCCTCCATTTTCCATTATTGTGGATAGTGAGGATTTCCTTATACATAATTACATGGTAGATAATGACATTGCAAATAATGTCATGCATATATATGCCATGCATTCAATGGGGTTGTAATATATAAAATATTATGAAGTTAGATATAGTAGTTTTTCCATTGATTCTCAACCTATCCCTATTGTTTGTGAGGCCAAAGTTATTTCTGCCAAAATAAGGTCGGCCACACAAATTCATATTGTCTTTATTCTCATTATTATGGACCTATGAACTTCTTATGGCATGATTTTAAGAATATGATGGTCCAATGTAACAAGTGTGATTTTAAGAATATGATGGTCCAATGTAACAAGTGTGTACATATTGACAAATGTAATCCACATGATAATAACTTGTATAAATACCACGATGAATATTTTAAGAGAAGTTAAGCAACAGTTACATTTACAACCTAGAAATATTCAACAACAACTTGTCTCTGTATCGGTAAAGATTTCTTATTGGGGGCTTATGGCATATTAGATACCGAGAAAGATTCAAATCCCTCACCCCCTTTTCAATGGAAAACATTTTGGAGATTTTTGGAATATGTATTTCAATGGAGTAAGAGCTAAAACAAGGTTTGCAGCAGTATTCAAATATGAGTATCCTAGAAGCAAGCTTATTCCATTTTCATATATATTGTGATTCAAATGCAATAACAATGTAGCATAATATGAGGTAGTAATTTTGGGATTACAACAATCTCAGTATATGAATATCCTTAATTTGTTAGTTATGGGAGATTCTCAATGGGTTGTAATCCAACAAAGAAGAAAGCACACTCACAAGGATGATATATTATATTAAGATTGTATGCATGTTTGGGAACTAATTGAAGGATTCTTGTTATTCTTAACTAGACATATTCATAAAAATATAATCATAGAGAAATTTCACTTGTTATGTTGGCATCATTGTTTTGTACACATCTCTATATTTCTATACATGATTTTCAAGTTGAGGTAGGATTTAAACTTTCCATTCTCGATCACGATCAATTTCATAATTGGAATTTTTTTTATGATAATGAGTAGGTATTGATATTTATGAAAGTCATGGAGGAACATGAATTTGGAAAAAGTCCCATGCGTTCAAACAATATGTTGATTAAGATCCCTCCTATATGTGAATAATATTAAGCCTACAACATATTGTAGGTGAAAGGAAATATTGTCCTTTTATAAGTGTTAATATCATTAGAATTAATGTTCTACCACGATGATTCGTTTAGGGAAGCAAGATACAAGGATGAACCATCATCTTGAAAGGTGTAACAAACAATGGTGATAAATATGTGAATTGAGAGGAATAATGTAAAAATTAACTTAAGAATAACACGTACGGAAGGAAAAAAGGCACATTTCATTGACCTATTTCATGAATATGAAGAAGCGTTTTCCTAGACCCGTGATTATATGGAGATAGATGATGTGAAGATTATCCATCACATTAACATTATTAAACCAAATATGATACTATTAAGAGAGAGAGATGGAGAAAAATGAATCCAAAGATGGAACAAATGGGCAAAAAGGAAACATAGGAGTTTTAGAATGTTGAGATTATGTTTCTAATGAAAAAGGAAACAGAGGAGTTTTAGAATGTTGAGATTATGGTTCTAATGAAACACTTTGCATGGGTGGAAAACTTGGTCCTTGTAAATAAAAAATAATGGTGATAATGGTGTGTTGTATTAAAAAAATAAAATAAGGTGTCCTCATATGGTTGAGTCAATAATTATGTTATGTTTTGATGGTTCTCTAGTGATAAAAGTGGTGGTGTAAAAAGTTGATAGATATAAGATAACTTTCACCATGCCTTGAGCAACATTTGCATATGTTCAAATGCCCTTGGGATTGGAAAATACTAGAGCTACATTTCAAAATAAATGGACAACATTGTTGATGATTTGATGGGGATTGGTGTGCAAGCATACTAGGATGGTCACCTTATTGTATCATTGTATCATTGAAGATGAGGGATACACATTGTTAACATGTTAGACAAGTCCTCAAAAAATGAAGAAAGTTCGATATATCCTTAAATCTTAAAAAGTTTTTTTTGTGTTATAAAGGGTAAGCTTCTTAGACATATTGTACCACTGAGGAAGTTTATGTTGATCTTGAAAGAGTGAAATCCATTCATGAAGTTCAACCACCCACGATAAAGAAGGTCTTCTTTGGAAAAATAAACTTTGTGGGTCAACAATTTTGGCTTGTTTTTGACAAACAAAACTGCTAAATTTTATGTTTTTCAACTTCGACCTCTTCAAACCCATATCTCCCTTAGGAATTTCAACGTGAAGTAAACACAAATGTTTTAGAGAATTGAATTAGCTTTCTACTCGTATTTTTTTAATTTTTTTTATGGACATATTGTGGAACAAATTTGTTGTCAACCAACTGCATATACTTGAAGATTTTAGGTATAGATAATGAGTGACCTGTGTTGACGTCAGTTTTTTGATAGATGGTTATTCATTTTAGGGAAATAAATTGTAGTTTCATAATCTACACACACTACAGCTTATCGTGGACTATATTTTGAGTTTTTTAAGACTTGGGAACTATTTTTTATTATTTATCGAAACAACATATGTTCATAAAATGGTGCATTATCGACATAGGTTTTTGTCTTCGCATTTTCTTTCAAATGTGACTCTTATTGGAAAAACTAAAAGTACCCTTTTGAAGAGGACGAGCCAATTATGATCTCTGTGAAATTTCAAATTTTTTAGTGTTGCCTTTGTTATGATATTGAATTTTTATTTTGGGTGATTTTCAGAGTAATAAAATTCTTAAAGGATAAGGTTTAGAAAAAAATTATTAATAAATAGAAATTCAAATCAAAATGAACCAATTATTATATCATTGGAAACTAGATTCAGAGATGAATCCATTGCTTCCAAGTCCAACAAATAATACTTAAAATTTGCAAGGGTTTGGGCTTGCTGAAGTTGCAGGTTCCAAAAAGATGCCAGATATTTTCGCAGGTTTTGTTGACCATAAACTCTCGGCCGAAAAATACCTTCCAAACTCTCAGCCGAGACTTTAGTTCAAACTCTCATCCGAGAGTTTTTTTTAAAATGCAGCGCGATGATTGGTTCAAACTCATGGCCGAGAGTTTGAGGTTGACTTTTTTTCCCTTGTTCATCCGCACACCCTCTTTTTTTTTCACTTCGTTGTCACGGAATTGTTTCCCAGCTTCGCGTTTTCACCCGGGATATTTCTACCTAGCTATACATTACTTGTTAAGCCAATTAATGCATTGTTAAAAAGATGCATATTTAAAATGGATGAAAGAAGCTAACCAAGCCTTCGGTAATATTAAGATAACTATCTCTTTTCCCCCTATTTGATCATCCCCACTGTGGAGGATAATTTCATCATTTTTTCATTCACTTTTGAGGATACCATAGGTGTTGTGCTAACGTACGAAGATGTAGATAAAAGGGAATTTCCTATAGCCTTTATGAGTGAAGTATTGAAATATTATTAACTCAAATATCCCTAGTAGAAAAACAAGCTTTGTATTTGATGTAATTTGTATCTTATTTTAAACCATACATCCTCCTAGCTCATATTGTTACATATGTATGTCACTAGTGAAAATGGTGCTCAACTAACCCAAGAAATTTAGTTAACCAAGCTCCAAGGGTACAATTTAGATATTAAGCCATGGAAGGTGGTTAAAGTCCATGGTTTGTGCAAGATAATTACAAAATCATATGCAATTGTAATGGTAATATACGAGTGTTGTTTTGAGATCTTGAATGGCCTTCCATCTTCTTCAACCCTTTCACTCAATCCTCTGTACAATTACATTATTTATTACTTTAAGAATGGGAATATCCTTGATGACCTTAATGAAAATCCAAGGCAATCTCTCAAGATAAAGGATATCAAGTATGCCCTTTTTTTTCATATGTGTTACTCAAAAGGGATTTTCATGGATTATTTCGTAGGTTTTTGAATCTAGCAAGTGTAGAAAGCATGCTAGGAGAGATGCATGAGGGTATCTATGGTGGAAATTTCTCTCCATTAGTTATATACAGTAAGGTTATTAGAGCTAGATTTTATTTGCTTATCTTGTTTGTAGATTCTCATAAAATGGTCAGAGGTATCTTGGACGTCAATTATTTTTTAAGGAAAAATATAGAGTTGCAATGCCTTACAACCCATTTTTGTCAATATATGTTTATACAATGGGCCTTGATATAGTAGAGCTAATTTCTGCCAAGTATAGTAAGGGACGTTCTATTCTAATAGCTACAAAGTATTTCATGAAATTTCAATAGGCTTTTTCCATCGAGGAACCAACATATGCTAAATTCATTGAATACCACAAGGTAAATATTTTGTCAAGATTTGATCTAAAGAAAAAATTCATAACAAATAATGGATATATTTTTGTTTCAAGAGAATATATAGAGATTTGTAGCAAGTATGGAATTTTCTTCAAGCAATATTGAAAATATTATGTTGGAATGTGTAATTTTAATATTACATGTGTAATAATGTCTATTATGATGTCGTAAGATGTCTTATCTAGCAAAGGAAGGCATAAATAACTATAATCTTAAGTAAAATGAGTTATCCCACATGCATCATGGAGAAATATTCTCATATTACCATTCATTATAAGGAGGTTGAAAATCATTTACCCAACATGTATTTTGGATGTTATCCTTCCATGCCTCTAGTTATATAATAGAGGTGAAGGAGAACATTTGGGCATATGTTGAATATTGCATTGTAATATTATTGTAAAGTTGTGAAGCGTATGTGGAGTGGAGCTCAAGCGTAAGATTGAATATTTTTTAAGAATAAGATGACAATACCTTCCCGTGGATGTTTCCCCATTTAGGGTTTTACCACGTATATCTGGTGTATCATTTATTTGCTATGGTCTTTGGTTTCTTACTTTTATTATTGTTGCTTGTATGGATAGAATACTAGACTAGTAGATTCTTTCTTTGCATGTTAGAAATATTGTTGTATGCTTATGCATATTCTCAATATTATAAAATATTATCCATATGACAATGAATTAGTAGAGTCCGTGACAAAATCTTGATCCAAATTAAGAAGAGAACAATTACTTTAAGTTAGAGATGTTCGCACTTGCTTGCAATCAAGACTGTTGAAGTTGGAAACACTTCCTTTCTTTTGTTGCTGATAGAAGTCGGTCTGATGGAGTAGTGATGAGAAAGCCACCACCATTGCTCCACCATTATATCAATATTTGTATTCATTGTATTGTTGTTGTTGTCTTTTAAGTTTTATCTTTATCCCATTCCAACAAAGAATGATTGCAACTTCATTGGGTAAGGGGCTTACTTCCTTCCCAACTCCATTCCTTTGCTTCAAAACCTAGTTTCACATTCAAGTACATTGTTATCCATTCAATTGGGTTATGTATTTAAGAATCTTATTCAAGCACTATAAACAACAATAAAAGCCTCGAATGATAGCATGTGTAAGTAACCTTTTACTCTAATATAGACAAAGGATGTTGTAATGCTAATTCATTTGGAAACTAATGCTTTGGAATTAGCTACACCTATATTACGAGATTAAGATATATCAAGCATGTAAAGTAGATATTGGAAACTTTTAAAGTTGGAGGAAGAATGAGAAAAGGCATTATAGTCACTCCAAGGGAATCATATAAAAATTAAACGTTCTTACAAAAGGAAACCTTAATAAATTTCCAGAAAGGGAAGTTCGTATCAATGTGGGATAAAGAACCAAAGTCCCTTACCGCATTAGAAGTTTCAATCCCTATTGTTAGTCCCCTGTCAAATTGACATTAAAATATTAAAAAATATTTCATGTTAAAGAAGATGGGTCAACAACTAATCAATTTATTCGTACAAAATATTAGTTTTGACAAACCTTAGTTCCTGGAGTCCTAGGTTCTAGCTTCAAGTCCAATCTACTCGAGTCTAAGGCATTTAGGGGTTTTTCAAAGTTAAATAGTTTGCCTTTATTATTTGGTATACTTTCATTTAAATGTATTTGACTTTTGAATCCTTTGAGTTCCTTTAAATTTGACTGGATAGCCCCAATATAAGCTTGTTCTAGGATTTTGTTGTACACACTATACGTACTTTTTCCTATAGCTAGAGCCAATTTTATTTTTTTTAAACAGAAACATAGGAGAGTATATATAGATAAAAGGCTGTGCACAGCCATTCATTACAAAATTTGAAACCAACATTCTGCTTCTAGGAGGGGAAAAATGCAGAATTTGGAATAGTTTGTGTCACTGTAAGCTTTGCATCTAAACTTCCTATAACTTACGTTCATAACATTGGGATAAACCCTTACAAACTGATTACATAGCAGTAGGAAAAAATACATTCAAAAGTTGAAATTCAAAGAAACCTGATGGAAAAAGACATTAACCGAAATTCTGTTGTTGAACCGAGGCAGCATCCAGCATTTCCTGATTTGCAGTTGGGGCATCCTGAACATGGTTGTGTTGTGACTTGCTAATGAAAACAGAGGTATCTTCCTTGATACTGTCCACTTTTCCCATTAATTCAATGATGTTTCGTTCCAAATCATCCATTCTGGACTCTTGGCAGGAGAGCCAGGAGTGAATGTATTTGTTTTCCACTGCCAATTCCTCATTCTAACGAACAATGGTACAAACCGCAGAGTAAGTCCTGCACAGGTATGTTTTTACCTCCGCAGTGAGCTGACTGAGCGTGGTGATAGCTTCTCTTACCCCGTCCATATTGCAGTCAATTGAGATAGACGGAAAAATGGAGGACGCACCAGCTTCTGAGGTCAACCAGGAGTCGAAATCAAGGTCGGATAAACAAAGTTGTCCGAGAGCAAGAATGAAAACTGGAGAATTGGGGAAATGGTCCATCTTTTAGTCTGATAACCCACTACGAGCCTAAAACATTAAATGCTTGAGCATGTGAGCTGAGAGAGCCATGTGAAGAGCACATGGAGGGTGGCATGTTGGCCAAGGAGATGCATGAACTTGACCAACTTGTCTTCCATTATGGGGAATGAGTCGATTCTTTGAGAACCTTAGAGAAGTTAGAAAATCCATATTCCTTGTAACCATTAGGGGATGAAAAGGTGTCCTCTTACATTGTTAAGATTAACTTGCCCTTTTTTCATAGAGGCTCCTATATTTTCCAAGTTGTCTGCTATGGGATTAAGCTCTCCCAGAACATGAAAGTATTTAGTGTCATTGGGGAGAGAGAGATACTTGATTATTCTTCGAACTCTTTGACTCTTGGAACCTCTTGAGGTGGTTCCATTCCTCATAGTGTGGATGACATGCCTATAGTATCCAAAGACCTGTAGATTCCCCAAATTGAGGGTGGAAGCTATTTCAAGGGAGTGATACATCGCCAACCACTCGGATTTATTATTTGTTTTGATGCCTAGTCCACAAGAGAAATCTGCGACTTTATTTCCTCCAGGATCGTAAATGATCCCCCCCACACCTGCCTCCCCCGGGTTCCATTTGGAAGCCCCATCGAAGAATATTGTATAACTTGCTTGATTCTTCCACCATTTTTCAAAATACAACTTGTCTTTCCTTATCTCCCACTCATGGGTTAGATCTTTTGGACTGAAGAGAACTCACTTTGATAAAATTTTGACACCATTGGAATTCGTTCCAGTTTAGAGCTTCCTGAGGAGGAATTGTTATCCCCTTAGCATTCGGAGATTCATAAATAAAGGAGATGGCTTTATTAGCTATTCTGAGCTCGGCATTCTTTTTGTCTTCAAAAACTCTTTTGTTTCTTTCCAACCAGATCTGCCAACATATATTCATAGGAAGTAACTTCCAAATTCTTATCAAAGTTGGTTTGTTCTTGCTTCCTCCCTGAATAGAGTTTATCCATCTATCCATCATTTGTTGCATATGCCTGGGAATTGTGGAGGAATTTGCGAGGGGCCCGAGGACATAAGTCCAAACTTGTTTGGCATAATTGCACTCGAGAAATAAATGTTGGGAACATTCTTCTGCATTTTGACACAATGGACACCTAGAAGTACCTTCAATTCCATGAAGTTTAAGATTGTCTGCCATGAGCTGCTTGTTGTGAGCCAGGAGCCAATAAAAATAGTTGATCTTAGGAATGTTGTCTGAGTTCCAGACTCTCATCCATCTTTTTTGAGTGGGATTTATGTTTATAGTGAGGTATTCATGTCCAGATTTGACAGAGTATCTTCCAACTTTCCCCCAACCTCTGTTGTCCTTAACTCTAATGCTGATAGGGGCTTTCCCATGTAGAAGATGAAGAAATGTGTTGTAAGTTTCTGCTAAATTTTCCAGAGGATCCATCTGCTTCCATTCCATCCATTTTCCTGAGTGCGTCCAATTTACAAAATCTACTAGCTTCTGGATGCCTGAATTTTGTAGCCAAAGCTTGACATTCTGGATTTAGTGGATGTCTCCAAGAGGTTGATCTCCATTTATGTTGTCTTTCCAGAGATTGATTTTGTTCCCATTGCCCAGGATCCAATACAAATTGTCTTTTATTAATCCTGCGGAAGAAGACATAAGATTCCATATAGTTGTTCCTTTTTTCTCTTTCATATTGTTCAGGCATCTTAGTCTCGATCCTCTAGTATACTTTTTCCTCATAGCCTCTTTCCACCATTCTTTTTTTGCCAGTTATCATTCTCCAGACAATTTTTGCCCCCATGGCCTTACTCATTAGAGTTGGATTGCGGATTCCCAAACCTCCTCTTTTGTGATTTTCTTTGATGACATTCCAATTGACAAGATGAAACTTCTTGCCATGATTTTTTCCCCCTTGCTAGAGAAATTTTCTAATCTCCATACAAATGGAATTCATGACAGAGATTGGGGCCATTAATATTGCACCGATGAAGACTGGAATGGATGTAAGGACAGCTTTGATTAAGGTCACTTTTCCAGCCAAGTTTAACCAACGAGTTCCCCAAGAGTTAATTTTATTTTTTATTTTATCAATAGTATGATACCAGAAAGAAGGTGAGGTTCTTTTGTGAGTTATGGGGATGCCCAAATATAAAGCTGCAGAATTATAAGCGAATGCTGGAGCCAATTATTACCCATTAGGGTAAATGAATTTTGAATATTTTGTTAGGATCATGAGTTCATAGTCATTTACAAAATCCATGGAGTTCCTTCAAGTTAAACTTTTTAATCTATAAGTATGCAATATTTGCACTTGCAAGTGCTCAAGTTTCTTGTCAAATATGTATAACTTTAAAGATGATATGTTAAGTTGTAGGTGCCAAATAGTGTTAATGTGCCAAAAAGGGTTTGGTTAATCCAAATCATTAAGACCATTTTGACATTTATACATCATATATTTTCAAGTTGGGAACTCATGCACTAAGTTGTATACATGGTTCAAACTCGCTTCACTTAAATTCCATGTACTTTTTATGTGTTCCCAGACTCCACCCTATGACATTGTTTATTTTGTCTATATTATTACACCACAAACACAGTAGGTGTTTCTTCCAATTAATGCTCCATTTTCATTTTCTCATGCCTCCAAATGTGAGTGCCATCATATGGGGTTTCCTTCATATTAATAGAGGGTGAGGGGGGAGGTGAGATTATGCTCATGTTTTCATATGATGGGATGTTATACATGGGTCCTACCATATGACGGGGGTAGGGTGAGGTGATCCAAAATTTGGATTGAAGAATGGAAGAAGCCAAAGGTAAATTTATGACAAAGGCCGGAGTAAGGAAAAAAAGATAGAATTCAATGAAGGAATTCAATGAAGTGTTGAATAATTAATTGACAAAAGACTTGTTGATATAGAGACTCATCTACAAGGTAATCACTGACATATTATTCCTCAATAGTTGGGTCATCGAAAAGAATCCATGACATTAATTTCATCAACAAAGAGTCATCAATAAGACTCATTGATAAAATCATGCCCAATAGAGGCATGGTTGACAATCCATGACATAGATTTCATTAATGAAGAGTCATCAATATGACTCATCAGTCAAGGCATGATCGATAGAAGCATGGTTGACAAGTAACTCATCAACAAACAAGTGATTAACAAGAATAATCATTGACAAATGGGGGATCAAAAAGCCAATTATGAACTTGAAGTACCATTACAAGCTAAGTTGTGAAGTTGATGAGCATTTATTGACAACCAAATTTTAGTTTCGATGTAAAAATAAGACACTTGTGGAAAGCCACATACAAGGCACATAGGCACCATGTTAGTCATTTTCTGGGTGACGCATGGAGATTCTAAGAAGTAATTTAAGGAAGTTTTACATTCCATGATTGATAATTTTAAGATTGGTCGGGAAAATACCCAACCATCTAAAGCTAGGGCAATAAATTGTCACTATAATGAAAACTTGAAGGGAAACCAATGACTTGTAATTGAATCTTGCAGAAGTACTATTGGCAAGTGAACTAAATACAAAGAAAGGGTTGTTGGTTGTTACAAATTCATTGTTGGTTATTTGATCATAGATCCCCTTAAGAAGGACTTCTCTTCTTTCCTAAACTAATGAAAGCCAAGAAATGAAGATGGCCATGAACTGATGCTAACCGTTTTGGAATAAGAGTTCATTAGTTGAAAGGCAAAGAGGATGATAAAGATGTTGAAGAGCAGACTTAAAGCTCAATAAGCATTGCAATAATATTGATTTCTAAGAGTTTTCTTAAGGGATGAGTGAGAGATTTATTGGTATTGTAGATATGTGGAGGCTCAAAATCATCTAAAGTGACGTAAAATCCATTCAAGGAACTTTGTGGATTCTTTAGTTACATTATTTTCTCTATATTGTGTAAGAGTGTGTGTGGTTGTTATTCATAGAAATTCCAATTACAAGAGCTCGCATAGTAGTATTGAACATGATTCAAAGATAAGACAATTTTTTATTTAAATCCTATGAAAGTGCCATTGGGCGATTTTGACTTGCCCAATAGATTCAAATCAAATGTTATTAGACCAATCCTCCTAAGTTTTTGTGGAATCTCTAAATAGATAACAACCATGGTAAAAACTCTAGAATTGAAAAGATTTTAAGGTTGACACAAAATCAAACAATATAATCAAGAGGAGAATCAAGAGATAAGGAAGACAAATTGATGTTGGGAGGAAAGAACATGCAGCTACAAAAGAAATTTGTCAATAGATTGAAACTCCTTGAAATAACCATGGACAAGTTGGAATACTGTGGAACCATGCCCATAGAAAACATGGACTCCATCTTCAATAGAATGGATAGCCTTGAAGAATCTAATGTCCAAGTCATAAAGCAAATGTGGAAGTAGTTGAATGCAAAGGATGCATTCTTGGTCAAGATTTAAGGAGGACTTGGAGAGGTAAAGAACAAGGAAGGAGAACTTACCATGCCTACTAAGTCCATTGTTGTACAAGACAAAATAATAATGATGGAGGAAAGTCTAGAAAGCAATTCATTATATGCCCTTTTTGAGGTTGAATATTTTGGTAGTTTGAGAGACACGCCAAAAGAGTTGGTTCTAAGTTGTTAGAATAGATCGGATATGATGGATATGGTATAGGAAAGAATGGCTTAGGAATGAAAAATCTCATAGAGGTGGAGTTTAGAGTATCACATGTTTGTTTTGGGTATCTTGGTGGAGTAGTATCAAAGGAGAATGTTGTAATGCAACCCAATGAGAAAGCACATAATCCACCTCTCTAACAAAGTACAACTCAAAGAGCTACCAATACCACTAAGAAGATACCCTTTATGAAGGCTCAAGAAGAAGACTAGGGATCTCCAAAGAAAGAGAAACAAGTAAAGAGCAACAAAGGAGGAGCCACCAATCCACTCCAACAACTTTGTGCTTGCTGCAAATGATATGATCTTGTTGGAAACCTAGCATGGTTGGAATTATACAATTAGAGTAGCATAATTAGTGTAAGGGTGCAAAGGGGTGAAGTTGATAGATAACTTGGTAACTCACACATAATATTTGAAATGTCCATTATATTCATTGTTGGCTCCTTCATTTTTGGAAAGGTCCATAGAAGGCGGAAAAGGGAAGGATCGTGAAAGGAAGTGTGGGGTAAAGGAGAGGGAGTTGCAGAAAGATGCTAATGGATGCAACCATTTTGGACCCACCCACATAAGTATATAAGTAAAAAGGATGGAAGCGGAAAGAGAACATATGAGAAAGATTGAAGCACAGCAAGAAGATCAAAATAAAGAAGACAGAGTTGCAGTCGAAGATGATGTATCTGGATTTTGGGCTTTAGTCCTATATTTTGTATGATACCGCGATGGGTAATTCTGTAGTTGTTGTAAGGCCGTAGAGCCATGAATTGAATGTAACAGATGTTATTGATAATAAGAATGAAGGAATTTTGGGCCCACAAATTTTTGTGTATCTGATTATTGTCTAATGAATCAATTATTTGTTCTTTATTTAAATGTTATGGTTCACAACTTGTTGTTGTAGTAATTTATTGATGAATGTATTTGTGAAATGGATAATAAGATTGAACACATGTATCTTTACAGTTAAGACTCTTTATCACACATAGGTATTGGTTGTGCTTCGGGTGAGACCTTCCATGTTGGGGATTGAAAATGCCAGCACACTAGACTACAATGGTTCCCTTTTGTTGGCCCATGCACAAGAACCCGGTCTCCAATTTTGTGCCAAAAAATGGTTCTATTGTCAGGACCTGGTTTTAACAAGATGATGACAATCATGATGTTAAATTGATGGATACATATGTGACAACAAGCCAGATCCAACTATGGTGGGACAAGAAGATTGACAATTTTGTAACACAAGAAGTCGAACTGTGAGGGTGGGAACTATCAAAGCTTGAACAGTATATTATTTACGGAGGATAGCCACTAGATCAATAAGAAATTTCGTGGGTTTAAATTTCTATAGTACTTACAAAGTGTCTAAGAATACTACAAAAACACTTGAATATCGCCGTTAACAAGAAGAAGGTGTTCATTGGACACAAAGAGATGTGATTGAATTGAATGGCCTAGATTCACCCTTGATTAGATCCATTGGTTTCTAGGAAGAAAGCACTCTTACTGGTTATATTCTGGAATTTGTAGTTGAGAATAACCAATCAACATCCAAATCCGAGGAGGAACTCAAAAGGGGATCCAGGGGTGTATTATTGAAGGAAGTTCCACTATGGATTAGGACCTTGATGGTTGAATTCAGGTTCTTACCATTGCACTGGATTAGAATGGAGGAGTAAAATCCTCTCATCCAAGGGAAAAGGTCGGGGTGATGCTACTATATTGTGGAAGGTCAAAATTATTGTTAATGGAGGGGGTTGGTAGTAATGAAGGTTGAGAGAGAAGAAACAAGGAAAGAAATCCGTGAACAATGGTGGAAAGCACATATGAGAAAGGCTTGAAGAAGAAGCACGCAACTGGAAAAAGAGATGCAAAATGGGGAAAAGAATGAAGAAAGTCAAAATGAGCTACATTACATGAAGCAGAGAGAGGAATTGACTAGCTCAAGGATAAGAGAAAGAGGGATAGAAGTGTCGAACAATCTAGTAACAGGAAGATAGGGAGAAGGCACAAGTTGGAAAAGGGGTTGCGGAACTCAATCACCAAGTAGTAGATTATCGGATCAGTCACTAGAACTAGCCATGGATGCAGCTATAGAACATCTCGAACTATCAGGACCTGTGGAAAATGAAAGTACCATTGAAATTGAACTCCACATTGTAACGGAATTAACACTCCCTTGATCAACCCCCAGGCACACTCACACAATTTGGTAAAAAATTATCATAATCTTGTTTTGCAATTTCCTTAGTACAATCAGATGAGCAGTAGTACGAATAGTTCACAAACTAGTTCACTGGTGGGAGGAAGCAGTAGTAGTTCTTCGCAGATTAGTGGTAACACTATAGCACAATTGAAAGCTCAAGGATTTGTGTTAGTAGTATCCTCGAATGTAACATTGGCTAGAGTACCAATAGTACCACCCCTGAAGTGTCCATAATTTTGGGGAAGAGGAAGAGAATATGATGCGGCACAACATCAGTTACTCTTTGAAGTGATATGGAATGCCAGAGTGACCCCAGCAGCATCCAAACTGATCGAGTTTCAGACAACCTTGCGAGGAAGGGATTTACAGTGGTTCATGAAGCTAATTGAAAGACGAGACCCAGATACACCGGGTCCTAGTAGAGACAAATAAATTATTCTTGGATGAATTTTTGCAACCTAAGTCAGAACAACAAGGTATTGCAGAAATAAGAGAGATCTGACAAATGCAGGGAGAATCTGCCTAGGAATACACACAATGCTTCAGAGATGTATTAACACAACTGTCATTTCTAGTGCATGACGCCCATCATAAAGAATGATTTATCCAAGGATTGTTGCCCTTAACTAGAATTTTGTTGTTGCAACAAGTGACATACTCACCAAGGAGGACATTAGAACAAGATATGAAGATTGAGGCCATGGCTAACTATTCGAACACCACTATAGGGACTTCCTTGTCTTTCGAGGATTTGGCGCAAGTACACAACAGGATTACTGAACTAACCAAGAAACTCTAAGAAATAACTAGACAGAAGTCAAACCAACCACAATTTTGGTGTACTAGATGTATGACTGAAGGGAACCATGCCTCAGAATTCCCCAGCACAAGGGGAGGATCAATCCTACTAGGAGGACTGTTTGGTGGTGGACCTAGTGCGATTGTTGTGCAAGTTGTCATGGAAAACCATTTTCATTCAGCGTAACAACCAATGTACCCCATTCCACAAAGCTGCTCTCCAAACGATTACTGTGAGATCTGCAAAGCATATGGCCACCCTCCACGACTCTGTGCAACCTTACAGAAGTATTCCACTACAAGGAAAAGAGCATGTAGCGGATGTCATAACAGAGGTTTTTAGTGTTACAAGATTGGCCAAAATTGTCAAAAAAAAACTCCGCTATAACCTTTGTTACTGGTACAGGATGTTTTAGCAGAGGTTTTTACGGAAATTTTTTATAACTAAAAAAAAATAGTAGTTGGAGGCTTTAGAGGAGGTTTTTTTATCGGTGTGCTTTATTCAAGAACACGCAGTAGTGCTAACAAACGAAAAAATGCATCGGTGCTAACAAATGAAAAATGCACCAATGCTTGTTAATCTATATAGCACCGGTGTGCACCAAGATTTTAAACCGAATCGATGCTTTATAACAATATATGCATTGATGCATTATACCAAAAATATCACCAGTGCTTACTAACTATATAAATGCACTAGTGCCTACAAACTATTAAAACGCACCAGTGCTGACTAACTATTACAAAGCATCGGTGCAATAAGTGGAGGAAAACGCACGTTGACTATCGCTATATTTTTAAAATTTAACGTGTAGTTAATATACAGTAGCATCACACCGAGGTGAACGATAAAAAAACACTAAGGCATGCAATGAGTATTATGTTGCACCAAGTCTCTGTTCTTTTGAGTGCGCAAGTGCTACATTGTCTCCAATGCACCAGTGCTACATTGTCTCAAACACACCAGTGCGATTGAAAAGATCGAAAGCAATGGAGATTATTTTCAATTTGGTGAATAATGACTACTGACATCGCACTAGAATATCAATATTTTATTTTTATTTTGTTTAATTCCATTATTCATCATAAATTGGAATATTTTTTATAGTAGTATTCATTTGAATTTGAATTATTGCATTTGGATATAAAGTTTGGATTAATTTATTATATCATAAATTTTCTCATCTATTGTAATATTTAATCATCCATATATTTAATTAACGATGTAACATTTCACATGCAACATTTCACAACGACATTGGAGAATGCAATAGAATAAAAAACTTTATTTTATTATATATCAATAAGAGGCCCTTTGTCATACAAAATGAGACAATCTAAAGTCCACAACAAACAAGGTGTCGACATGCATGTAATTGTTACACTTATTGGTAACATGTTTTCTTTCAATTGGGACACTATGTCTAGTACTTTATACAAAATGTCGAATTTTCACGGGCAATTATTTCAAAATATGCAGCAGCTTGCATTAACATCCAAAATATATGGGTCATCATTCTTCATTGGAACCGTTATCAGTGCTTTAGCCACTTGCATGACTTGGGTTATTTGCTTGAGTGTTTTGTTGATTGCCTCAATTGTTTTCATCTTCTTCAATTCCATCTACAAACATAAAAATAAAGTGTAATGAGTGTATCTACATTGTCGGGAATAATGAAAATTAAAATAGATAATATACATGAATGAAAAAGAATTGAGTCCTAAACGATACACATTCTTTCAAAACCAAATATCATGCCTTCTCTTAACAACTCTTCTATTGGATCCACTCCATACCTTGTTTCCTACAAGTTTTATACCCCATAACAAATCATAGATTTAATTAAAGGATTTTTGTTGTTCTATTACTTATAAAATGAGACAAGTAAAACAACATAGATACTTACAAATTCCACAATTAATTGTTGATACACCAACATATACTCATAACCCTTACTTAACCCAATGTCAATCAATCCTTCTGATGGCTCTTCTTTGTATGTTAACACTTGTTTGAAGACATCCAATGATGGTCAATGTAAAACAAATTTAAAATATAAATATCACAACCAATATGGAATCTTAAGTTGTTATAAGGAAATCACAACTACTCACAAACTTTGCTATCAAACCTTTTTTCCCTTGTTGTCATGTCTTATGTGTTGAATTGGTTCCATTTTGTTTTATTTTCTACAACAAAACAATTGAAAATTAATATTTAGTGCTAAATTAATTATTTAGATGTACATAATAGAAAATTTCAATGATTTCATACATTTGAAGCATGTTGTTGAGATGGCTCCTCCTGCAATGAAATTATGTCCATTTCCTAGACCATATCCTTATACACTTCTTTGGACATCCCTATAACATATTTCAAATATCACCTCGTTCATCCTTTGGAATTTTCATAATCTTCTTGAAAATGTAAAATGACATTAAACTATTTTTATGCTGATATAAAAAATAAATATAGCATAATTAATATTAATAAAGGAATACTTTGTAGTAGTAGATACATATTCTATAAAAACATGTTTCGGAATATTACTTTTTGAATGATTTTTTTTGTTGTTGTATGTTTTATTGTTGCAAGTCTAACAGGTCTCATTAACCATTGCTCTAGAAATGCCTCCTGTAGTTTAGATATAATACGATTCTTGGAATCATTGGACTGATTTTTGTATTGTAAGTGGAATGTACGTCTATACCTTATTTCCACTAAATACCTCATAGTTTTATATAAGTGTTTCCCCCTTTCATTAACTTTCAGCACCACCCCAGATGAGCTAATGACCAATTCATCATTATTTACATCTTCCATAATCTATTTTTTATTATGATGCCATTCCCTTGTGTTGTTGTCAGTCCCTACATAACATTCAACTTATGTGAATTAGATGTTTGAAACATATTAGTGAATATTCTTAACTACAATATTACTCAAAGTTCAAGAAAAAATCATATTGATTTCTTTTTTATTCACTTGATTAATCCCTCTACAACATTTCCATCAAAGTTTTACGCTTTTCTCAACTTAGATTGCAAAGAATCTCATCGAGCTTCCTCATTTTTTGCCTATGCATGTTACACATTAACCAATACATATTAGTTAAATTTACAAATAATTCAAACATATTAATTTAATACAAAAATTACAAAGAACTTGCGTTCTTCGCAATTTTGGATGTGCTCCCATCATGTCGACAAGATTTGTTGTTCATTGAACTTTTATCATGCATTTTCTATCAATAAAAAGCCTAGACCATTAAATAGAGAAGCTATTAAGTATAGTATACAAATAAATTACATATATTCAAAATAAAAATAAAAATAAAAGTATGCCATTTTGGTGCATTTCAGTATACAAAACGCATTGATGCTTCTCATACCTGAACGCACATTGATGCTTCTCAAACCTGAACGCACTGGCGCATCATACTTGAACGCATCGTTTACCATAACAAAGTAAAAAAATCATATATGCATTCGTCGGTGCAATTTATTTATTATAACGCGTCGGTAATCAAAACAATGCACTTTGCATATAACGCAACGGTGCTTTATAACAACTCAACAACACATAAAATGCGTAAGCGTTTTTTAGGAAGGAAATTAGAAAACAACAGGCCTAACATTACCGGTGCGTTATTACTATAAATGCGCTAGTGCATTTAAACAACTCGGACGCATCGAACACTACTTAAGCATTTTTAAAAAAAACTAGCAGGGCCAACAGGGTTTCAGATTCGACCCAAGAAGTGGTCCATCGCATCCAATGCCTTATATATAAAACTACAAACCCCTTAAATCTAAAATCCCTAAAAAGAAAAATCATAATTATGAAACAATAGAGGGATTTAAACACTAATGTAAAATTTTGCAATCACATAAAATGAAAGGAAGCAACAAGAAAATAAGGGTTCCAATGTTGAAGGTAATTATGCTTATTTTTTAATTTATTTAAAGTCTAAATACAAAAATAAATACATCATGCATTGTGATAATAATAATAATTTGCATACTTGAAATTTCTACTATGTAGGGTTTTGTTTGATTCACCATACCTTACAAATTTCGTTCTTCGTAATAATCTGGTTTCTCCAAACTCCTCTCCGTTAAGTCTCTCTTCCAAAACTCTCCCATCAAAATTTCAACAAAATAATGAAATAGTGATTAGATTTTCTTTAATACCTTATAGAATAAGTTTTTGAAATTGACATTTATGTTCCTTTTTTCAGTTTATGGGAAAATAATTCGTGCGATTTTTTATTTTTTATTTTCCGTATTTCGGTGCACTATTTACACAGACGTACCAGTGCATCATAACAGGGTACACACCATAAAGATATATTTCTAATTTTTTTTCCCGGAATAGCGGTGCACCAAAAATATATGAATGCACCAATGCACTACTCTTTTCATCGTGCACCATAAGGGCATACAATAATTTTTTTTAAATATTGTATTGCAGTGCATATTAAAAATATGGTTGCACCAATGCACCTTTATATACTTAGCACACTGAAGTCAACAATATTGAAAATTGCATAGATACCTATCTACTATCAAATATAACGAATATTTTATTTTGCGAGGTTTCTTTCAGATGTTCCAACACAGTGTGTACGTGGTTTAGCCACACCAATGTGTCCAGTTAATCAGGACGCACCGATGCGGTTGTATTATTATGGTGCGCCGATTTAATTAAAATACCGATAAATTTTTGTTTCAACTTAAAATGATATATTCATCCCAAGTGTTCTTTTAGGATTCAACCACACCAAATACTTCATAATATACATATGTTGCTTAAACTCACCTTATTCTTACAAAATGATTTCGAAACTATATTGAAAGTTAGATTGTGATATGGTTCTCAAAATTTATTTTAAGACTGTAGACACATATTGATTGTTGATTTCGTTGAAATGTAGAGAGAAAATGTTATACCATCAAATGGCCAATTCTTCAAATTCCAGCTCATTGCATATTCTTCAAAGTTCAACGAGTTCTCCCTTTTCATATCCAATAAGTTCAGATTTTATTTATATTTTGATTATCTAATTGAATGTATGTTACTTATACATGTGAATCTGAATAACAATGTATTATATTTTGCAAGATCTCGATTCAGGATCGAGTTCGAATGCACAAGATATTCCAGCAGTTGCAAAACGTAGTCATCTCTTATTAGGAACAAGATACCGCAGTAGTTGGTAGATGAAAATGGGCAGCCACTTTACCCCACCAATAGTAACATGTCATCTTCTAGCCACAATCATGAGTCATCGACGATAATTTGTTGTGAACTGGATCTCTTTTATGACACCCCAGCAGTATGTGGTTGTTCAAAATGTCGTTGAAGGAAAACCCTCAGCGTGTCACACTCACCCATTATACTCGACTACCCAATGTTAATGGTATAATACCCCCTACTGCAGTAAAAAATTCAATAGGTGATATAGAAAAGACATAGGAACACTTCCCTTTGCTCATTTTTGGAAAATTTTGAAGCCAAAACAACTATGTTTCGTCCTAAATTAACCAACCCCTCTGCTTTTGTTCAGTCAACTAAAATTTCTAGTGATCCAAAATATAATATCAATGCCACCCAAAACATATATATTAGGAGATATAAAAAGTTGCATGACTTGAGAGCAAAAATGTCCAAGTACACACCAAGGTCGGTCCAATTGTTGGAGGGTAGCAATGACTTCTCTCTTCCCATTAATTTGCAAAGTAAATATCAAACTTGTTACAACCATGCTTTGTATGGTGCTTGTCCATCTTCTCTACCTGATCCTGATGTTGAACCGAATTATCCATTTGTGTTAATAGTTTTATGATCGCCAAGTTTCATATAGTAGCACATATGCCATTTTGTGGCCCTATCTATTGTCGGTTGGATTACTTGAATATTGTTAAATACAAACATAGTAATTCCATGAATAGTATGTGCATAAATGATTGTGTTTCTGGAAAATTTAATAGGAAGAACCTGTTATATATCAATGTTCATCCACACACTCATGGGAACATTGCAGGGTTTATAAATAGTTCTAGGTGCTCTTTATTTTCAATAAATTGTTTGTTTGAGGAACACTTCAACGACCAAGAGTTCTTTATGAAAAGGAAAGTGTCCATATTTGTTGTTGTTCATGCAATACGTAGTTTGTCTCGTGGTGACGAGTTGTTAATAAACTATAACTTTCTTAGACCACCAACCGCTCATCAAAGACTCCTTGCATTGGGACTACCTTTAGATGTCCCCTTGGGGCATAAGACAACAAACATTGATTAATTGTATTTTTTAATTTTCAATGGGATTGATGTTAATGTATTGCTCAATTTGAACTTTTGTTTTATAAATTGTTTGTGGTTAAACATTTACTCACTACAAGGAAAAGGCCTTGTAGCGGAGGTTTTTAGTGTTACAAGATTGGTCAAAATTTTCAAAAAAAACTCCACTACAACCTCCACTAATGGTACCGGATGTTTTAGCAAAGGATTTTACAAAAATTTATTATAACTAAAAAATCTTAGTGGCCGGAGAATTTAGTGGAGGTTTTTTTCACTGGTGCGCTTCTACCAAAGATGCACCGATGTGCTTCTGCCAAAGATGCATCGGTGCTCTTCTGACAAAGATGCACTAGTGCACTTATGTCAAAGATGCACCGGTGCGCTTCTATCAAAGATGCACCAGTGCACTTCTATCAAAGATGCATTGGTGTGCTTCTGCCAAAGATGCACCGATGTGCTTCTTCCAATGGTGCACCGGTGCGCTTCTGATAAAGATGCACCGGGGCATTTACACCAAAGATGCACCGGTGCGCTTATACCAAAGATGCACCAGTGCACCTTCACCAAAGAGGAGAACCGATTTTTTTTTGGACAAAACCACTCTAGTGCACATTCGTAATGCAACACCAGTGCACCTACAGTAAAGAAGCATAGATGCACTTTTACCAAAGATGAGCATCGGTGCACCTTAACCAATAGTGAGCATTGGTTTTCCCATACCAAAGAGGAGCACTGATGACAAAAAACAATTTGTTGTGTATAGAAAGCTTGTGAACATGCAAATAAAATTATTTTAAGACTGTAGACAATATTGTGATATGGTTCTCAAAATTTATTTTGTAGGATCCCCATTCAGGATCAAGTTTGGATGCACAATATATTCCACTAGTTGCAAAGCGTCATAAGATCTTATTACGAGAAACATACCGCAAGCAGTTGATAAATGGAAATGGGCATCCGTTTTACCCCACTAATAGTAACATGTCATCTTCCATCCACAATCCCAAGTCATCGACGGTAATTCGTTGTGAGTTGGATCTCTTTTATGACACCCCAATAGTATGTGGTTGTTCAAAATGTCAAGGGTTGAAGGAGAACCCTCGGCATGTCACAATCACCCATTATACTAATAATCGACTACCCAATGTTAATGGTATATTACCCCCTACTGAAATAAAGAATTCAATAGGTGATATAGAAAAGACACGTAGGAACACTTCCCTATGCTCATTTTTGGAAAATTTTGAAGCCAAAACAACTATGTTTCGTCCTAAATTAACCAACCTCTCTACTTATGTTCAATCAACTAAAATTTCTAGTGATCCAAAGTATGATATCAATGCCACCCAAAACATCTCTACCAGGAGATCCAAAAAGTTGCATGAGTTGAGAGCAAAAATGTCCAAGTACACACCAAGGTCAGTCCAATTGTTGGATGGTAGCAATGACTTTTCTCTTCCCATTAATTTGCAAAGTAAATTTCAAACTTGTTACAGTCGTGCTTTATATGGTGCTTGGCCATATTCTCTACCTATGCCTAATTTTGGAACCAAATTCTCCTTTTGCGATAATAGATTTATGATCGCCAAGTCTCATATAGTAGGACGTATGTCATTTTGCGCTCCTATCTATTGTCGGTTGGATTACTTGAATATTGTTAAATATAAGCATAGCAATTCCCTGTATGGTATGTGCATAAATGATTATGTTTCTGGAAACTTTAATAGGAAGAAACTGTTATATATCGACGGTCATCCACGCACTCATGGGAACATTGCAAGGTTCATAAATAGTTCTAGGTGCTCTTTATTTTCTGCAAATTGTTCATTTGAGGAAAACTTCAATGACTAAGACTTCTTTATGAAAAGGAAAGCGTTAGATTTGTTGTTGTGCATGCAATATGTAGTTTGTCTCCTGGTGACGAGTTGTTAATAAACTATAACTTTTGTAGACCACCAACCGCTCTTCAGAGACACCTTGAATTGGGACTACTTTTAGATGTCCCTTTGGGGCGTAAGACAACAAACATTGATTAATTGTATTTTTTAATTTTCAATGGGATTGATGTTTTTTTTTAACGGAAACGTATATTGTATAAAAAAAAAAGTCATGGTTTTGAACCAAATCGGCAGAGGACAATTGATGGCCAAATTGCCAGTGAATATATTTCGGCATCACCAAGTTGAGAGCCTATAGAGGCCATTATTGATTGAGGTAACAATTGATATTCTGCTTGGCTTTCATCATGGATTGATGTTAATGTATTGCTCAATTTGAACTTTTGTTTTATAAGTTGTTTGCGGTTGAACATTTACTATTGGAAAAAAAATTCATGCTTCCATAATAATTGTTTGGTATAATGTTGGAAGAAAAGCTTCATCTTATCCATGAAATGCAAAGAATATCTTTTTAATCTTACAAAACAAATGGTGTGCCCGTTATCTTTACCATCAGTCTATGATATCTAAAAGATATATGTATGGAGTATTGATTATGGAGAAGTTCCAAACATCATATATGAGGTACACTTGAACTTCACTAAGAGAGTTATTTTCTCTTAAACTTCATCTGTAGTTGTGCTTAACTCAATATTAAGAATGATTCTATCATCACTCCTAACAATCTTGTGATTCAGATGGAGACAACTACAACAGAGAGTAGTGTCTCCTACTAGTATAATATTTGGTCCCTTCCTCCTCTATTATCTTAGATAGTGGAGAATCTTTTTATTTTATAACACTAATACTATTTTTATTAACCAGAATTAGAGACTTAATTCCCAACCCTATAAAATTTATTTGTATATTTGTTTTTTAACACAGATGGTTGAGTAGCTTTGATTAAAAATAAAAACCGAGGAATACATAGCGCAAAGGCAGATTGCTCCTTTAACAAGGTAGCATCCAGTACTCCCTATTCATCTTTTACATTCTTACAGCTAAGAAACAACATTCCAGGTCCATGAAGGCTGTAACTTTTGACAAACTGTCCTAGGAGTCTAATACAGAAGAAATACATAACTAAACTGATAGTTTTTAAACAAAATGTTGAAAGTTGAAACTGCCCAAAAGGGTGTTTTTCGTATGAAGTTCTCCCATCCCATCACTTTCATATATACAGATCCGAAGCCAAAAAAATGATAAAGATGCATAACAGGCAAAAAGGTGGAACAAACCATCAAGCAACTAGGGGGTGCCGGTGTTCATGACTGCTCCGCTGGAGCCAACAGTCCCATTACTGTCTTGGCTGAGGTCGACAAAGTTCCCATCTTGAGCCATGATACTCTTTAACTTCTCCAGCTTCCTACGAAGAGTGACCAATTCATTGCTTTCACCACCAGAATTGCTTTTTCTGTGAAGGTAGCCGAGACCCAATGTCTCTTCCAAATGCTCTACTTTCTCTGCCACCATAATGTTCGGGTGCTTCACCTCAATATGTGTTGTTTATGTCAAGGAGTAGAGGCGGATAAAGACCTTCTTAAATCCCTAGTTTTCATTCTGTTTCAGCCTGACTTGGCCTTCCAATTCTTGTAGACGGCTCATCATTTCCAGTTCAAATTTCGTGGGACCGTGCCTCACTTCAAAATTCTGAGAACTTTTAGCCCTATCCTGCCTGCGACAGGGGCCATGCACATGGTGCCTACTATCCGTCGAGATGCCCAAGTCCTCGTCAACCAACGGAATTTCCCTGACGCAAACAGCGTTCGGCCCTCTGATTGCCTTGTTGCACCTGAAGCATCTCAAATATAGGCTATCCCTAGCCTGTGAAAGCGAATTCTCCATGCTGTTATCCCAAAATATCACACACCAGAATGAAGACGAGAGCAGACCTGACCAAGCACTTCGCACAATCCAGAAGGGTGAGCAAGCAACGGGAATGCAAAATGCAACCGCTCTTCCCCGTCTTAACCCATGCCTCTCGCTTTGCATGATGGCCAACTGGCGAGCTGGCCATTCACAATAAATGTTGGCGTGCTTCCAAATTTTATGGGGAATGTGTAGACCGCCGTTTTGGGTGGTGAAGTTTTCAAAAACCAACAAAATTCCATCTCTATAGTTTGAAATCTTGAAATTAGAGGATCTCATTTGGGGATTGAGAAGGCTCAGAGTACCAGGGGGGGACCCTGAGCTAGGGGATCCAAATGTTTTTGGAGATGACATTATCACACTCGAGGTATCCATATGGGAGTCTAGCTCCAGAGTTTGCCATAGCGTCAGCTTGTCCATTGAGATTTCTCAAAAGATGGTAGTAGGAGACCTCTTTAAATTCTTTACTAATGCTGAGAAGGAGGTGATGCAACTTGGAGGTGGGGTCCTTATTTTTATTGACTATATTCCTTACGTCTCTAATGACGATGAGAGAGTCTCTGATAACTCTCAGGTTCTCAATGCCCAGAGCTGAAGCAATCTCTAATCCTTTGATGAGCGCGAGCCATTCCGCGCCATTGTTCGTGTTTCTCCCAATATCCTAGGCATACTCTTTCTTCTGATTCCCCTTGGAGTCAAAGAGCACTCCCCCCGCACCTACCAACCCATAAAATTTATTTGCATCTATCTTAATAGAAATACACCTTATTTTATGGCCAAAATAAGGGACTTTCCCTAAACTCCTCTCTAGAAGAGTTTTAATTGCAATGCCTTTTATTTTATCATATTCATTTTATTTTATCATATTCATTTTATTTTAAGATTTTATTCGTTATTTAGAAATCTCAAAGTAGATATTTTTTCATATTTAGAAAGCTCAAACTTTGAGATCATGATTGGCTCTCTAGAAAAACAGGAAATATAAAATAAATATGATGATGAGCAGCAGTCGAAACCGTGGGTCGTAAGCATTATTATATTTAAAATAAATGTGACGAAGATTTCAGGAGTCACCTTCACACCACTTTGCCTTTTAGGTCGTCGTTTGCATTTGGCTTCACCCAAATTCCAACTCCCAACATTGAGAAAATCATTGATAACAGTCATTGTATTTAATGATAGCCGCCATTTCTATGATATGAATTTCTTGTGATTCGTATTCCTTTCCAGGTGAATGATGAGCAAGGCAGGTGGGATTAGTGTGACAAATGTGATGAATCAAATGATATTTTTGGTTTTTGATTGCAGTGTAGGACAAACGCCCCAGGTCTTGCATCAAATTAAAACATTTATCCCATTTCTTTCTTTCCCTCTCGTCTATTATTGCTCTTGGAATCAACAGATTCTTTAGGAATTTCACGAAGAACCTGATTTTAAAAAAATTGAAAGAGAAAATGGGTAGACTCAAAACAAGTGAGAGGGAGAAGATGAAGCTGAGAGAGAAAAATAGGCAAGCTATAATGATCAAATTATTTCAGGGTCTCAGAAAACATAGAGGATACAATCTCCCTCCTTATGCAGACATTAATGAGGTTCTTTAAGCTTTGGCAGAGGAGGTTGGCTAGGTTGTTGAACCAAACACCACCACTTATAGAACCTAGGTATATACAAATCTGCCCTACTCTGGACAATGTCAGAGCAAGGTTTGGGGCTTAGGGCGTATAGGGTTTAGGATTTGTACACAAAATATATTAGTTTGAATTTTAACATTATTGACATTCAATTGTGTGTTTATTCAATTGCAAACCCAACTTCAAGCACATGACCTGCTCTTCCCTACCCTTGACAATGGCAAAATAATAATGGCTTCAACTCTAGCTTAGTTAAAGATGGTTTTTTAATTCAGTATTGTTTTTTCATTTCTAGTGCGCCAAAAACTAGAACAGTACCCCACTGCGGTTATGGATAACTATCGCACTGGAAAAGAAAATAAAAAATAAAAAATTGATTTAACCCATGGTTTTTTTAATTTAGCCCTTTCACGATGCGCCAGAAGATAGAATGCCCCGGTGCATTTATTGAGAACAACCTCACCGAAAATGAAAGTTAAAAATACAAAATTAATCTGATACGTGGTTTTTTTATTCAGTAATTTGTTTTATTTAACACTTCCACAGTGCGCCCGAAACTAGAACGCCCCAGTGTAGTTTTTTAGAACGACACCAAAAATGAGAATTAAAAATAAAAATAAAAATAATTTAATATGTGTTTTTTTTATTCGATAATTTTTTTATTTAACCCTGTTATGGTGAGCCCGAAACGAAAACGCCCCAGTGTGGTTAATGAGATGATCACATCGGAAATGAAAATTAATAATAAATATTTAATTGTATTTTTTAATTTTCAATGGGATTAATGTTGATGGATTGATCAATTTGAACTTTTGTTTTATAAATTGTTTGCAGTTGAACATTTACTATTAGAAAAAATTCTCATCCTTATTGAATAATTGTTTGGTATAATGTGGGAACAAACCAATTGCATTGTGCTTATTAATATCATCAATGTAATGTTTGATATTTTTTAAATCAATATTTTGATGATGAGCAACCTATCTACCATCTTTCGTCGCACCCCACTACAATGTCAAATCGAGAGAAGGCTGCAAAAAGAGTGCAGCTCGGAGAGGAAGCATACCAAGCTTGGTTGAATCAACCACCTATTCAATTCCCATTGCATCCAAACTCACCAATTAGGAACGCCTACAGTAATAGTAGTTTTTCACATGTTGGCAATGGAGCCAATAAAATAGAGGTTGTTATGGTTGAGTTCTTATGACATACGAGTGCCATGGATGCAACGTTGTTAGATGCATTCTAGGACAATGAGCTAAGGGATGATGCTCATATCACCATTACCTTCTTCCAAAGCCTTAAATCAGCTTCCACCACCCCTCTCTTTGGACCTGGCTGGTCAAATTCTACCCAGTTGGGGATAACAATGTTATTATACACATTGAAAGCAATCTATGGCATGTCAGATGTGTGTTTCTCGACACTTTTGAGGTAAATGACCATCAACTCCCTTATATTTTGAGTAATCTTGTCACACAATCACCATTGAAAATGGTCGATTTTATGAACATTAAATGACATTGTACATTTATATTACCCACTAACTGTTGGTTATTCAAAGATACGGTACTTTCGAGAGATAATGTCTTGCCCGACAGCTATGAAGAGGCAAAGCAAATGTTGAAAATGTTGGGTGTTGTTTACATATCATATCATGCATGTACGAATTATTGTATTCTATATAGAGGTGAATATGCAGACAAAAAGATATGTCCAAAATGTGGGCATGACAAGACTAAGGCACATGGTCCTCCTCATAATATATTGAGGCACATGCCTCTAATCCCAAGGATTCAAAGGCTCTTTCATTGCAAACAATTAGCTATGTTGCACGGATTGCATGCTTCACACCAAATTGAGGCAGGAGTTATGCAAATCCCAATAGATTCAATGGCCATGAAGCATATAGAGGATACATGGCCCGATAAATTTAAGGACGAAGTACAGAGCCTTCGATTGAGCATAGATATGGATGGCGTCAACCCATATTCCCTCCAAAACAAAAACTATTATGTTTGGCCTATAGTAGTCATCAATAACAATATCTCCCCTTGGTTTTCCATGAAGAATGGACATACTATGCTAGCTGTTATAGTCCCTAGTAGAATACAAGTGAAGAATATGGTTGTTTACCTACAGCCATTGATCGATGAATTGAAGGAATTATGGGAAGGGATACATGTATACGATGTATCAAGACCCATCCCAACATAGAGGAGTTTTACGTTGTATGGCATATATGTGTACACCTCACATTATTATCTAGGATTAAGAGTTTGCTCTTGTAAATATGTGTTTTGATTTGTTTATATTTGTAGCAATATTTTTTGGCATATTCAATTCAATGAGACTGTATTGATCTTCAACACTAACCTACTCTGTATACCATAACACCGCAAGTCTTGTAACAAAAGGGTATCATGGATGTAAATGTTGTGGACCTTCAATGAAGGCTAGGTGGACCTTCATTGATGTCAACTAATGTCAAAGATGATTTCAACTGATTCAGTCTGAGTCATTAATATCAATTGAATTCAAAGTGGATACATGATTCTTGTAGAAGTATGAAAAAGTAATAGAAGCCACTTTGAAGTAGTATATGTGCAAGATGAAGAATAACATGAATACCAGAAGTATATGTGCAAATGGTGAAGGTGACAGATATGAATGCTTGAATTTGAAGTATATCTAGAAGTGCATTTAGTCTGAAGATGTGACTCCAAGGATACATCATGCATGATGAATTTGAAGAAATACATAAGAAAGATACATCATGCAAGTCTAGTTAAAGAAAGAACAAAAGTAATGTATCATATAGCATGTGGTCATTGCGCAAGTCCACCAAGTCATAATCTTTCATGGTAGCGGTCAAAAGACTCGGTTGGACAATGGTACATGTGTTCAAGCACCCAAGGATATTGGTTGAGCAAATGGTACAAGTGCGCAAGTTTGTTGGAATGCACAAGCAAGCCTGAGCATTGCTTGGTTAATGGTTGTAAGTGCGCATGCAGTTAATGGTTGGACAATCATGAAAGCGGGCAAACTTATCTGATCAAAAGATGCTTTCAGTAAGTGGAATGCGCACAAGGTCCTAGAAGGGTACATCAGTTGAAGATCATCTATGAGCAAATTCCACAACCGACAGTACAATAGGTGCACAAGTCCCACAAGTGATGACAAGGTATAAGTCAAAGTCCCACCAAGTAGAAGTTGGTGTATGCGCAGAATCCGCAAAGTATCAATACACCAAGCGCACATTACCCACAAGTGATGAATCAACAAGGGTCATAATTCCACCAAGTAGAAGTTGGAGAATGTGTAGGTTCCGTAAAGTATTAATATATCAAGGGCCCATTACCCATAAGGGATGGTACAGCACAGGTCATAGACACATCAAGATGTAGTGTAAGATTGCACACATACCTTAAGGAAATGGTACATCAAGAGCGCAAAGGTACACCACCAAGGTGTAAAGTCTCACTAAGTTGTGAATCATGAGGGAGCTTCATACACCAAGGATGACACATCAATAGCGTAGAAGATGACATGTGGCATATGCATAATCCGTGAAGTATGGAAGAAGGGATGCCACGACCAACTTATGAACATACAATCCGTGCAGGACCTGTATAAATCGAGATGCAAGTTGGAGATTTGATGTAAGCTTGATGGCGAGAGCATAAGAGCTTTAAGTGTAAGTTTTAGTGTGACTTTTGGGGCATCAAGGATCTTATGGACATAACAGAATGATCTAGCGAGGAGCCGAATGCGCACATGCAATGAAATGAATTTTTGATGGTGCGTGGAATGATGTTGTAGATCTGTGACAAATGCATGAGTACTGAAAGGAGGAAATACTGAAGTATGCGCAAGTGCTTGATGTTTCGAAGGACATTATTACAGTTAGCACGCCAATAGTCACAGATGATGTAAAGACAGAAGTGCAAAGACAAAACCGAAGTTTATCAGACAATGCATAGATGTCTAGCTGATGCATATGAGCAGAAGTGAAAGTGTGGGAAGTTGAGAACTTCATTTGATGCACAACAACATAACAACAACAAAATCCTATAAGCGCATCATGATGTAGATGATCTGAGACAAGTGCGTTAAACAGAACGGATGAATCATTTGATGCACAGGACGTCGTAGATTGTCTGAGAGACTACAACACTTAATCAGAACAGACACATCAATAAGTGTGCAGTTCCATCTGTTACTAGTGCTTCATTCTATTTCAACAAACTATCAATTGAAAGCACAGTATCAATTGGTTATCGCAATCACGCATACCAGAACGTTGAGATAACCAGTAACGCAGACTACAGTATCAGCAAGCACACAGTATATGAAGTAAGTCATCAACATAAGTATATTTGAGAAGTTTGAGAAGTCAAGTGATGTATGCAATGCAGTAACAAAGTATAGATTGCATACGAAGACAGCGCACAACGGAATCATTAGCAAAATATCATAAGGGTGCGTGGAGTTGAAGTTCAGTAAGATAGAAACACATATTGGACATCAGGGAGGTCAGACGGAGCAAGTATACAAGGAGTTGGAGCTTCCTTTAGGTTGGTTCCTGTAAGACAAAGAAGACAGGGGGTCGGTGCCTCCTTCTCGTTGGTGCTGGAGAAAACACAGGGATTTGTAGCTTCCTTCAGGTCGATGCCTATAAAACCAAGGGGTTGGTTCCTCCTTCCAGTCGGTGGTGGTAAACATAGGAAGTTGGTGTTTCCTCGAATGTATTCTTTCTCATTATAAAGAAGCATTCTGTGGTTTTCTCCCATTTGGGTTTCCACGTAAAAATCATGTGTGTTATGTGTTGTTTATGTTATGCATGTATGTGGATGTTTATTTTCCGATGCATAACTAAAGATAAAGATTAAATAAAAGGCTAATCTATTGAAGAAGGTAAAAACTTTTGATAACTGCGCTAATACTGATTCACCCCCCCCTCTCACTATTAAATTGATTCCAGCACTTCTATGAAGACTAGGTGGTCCAGCCACCTACGAAAGCCGGTGTATGACTGCTCAAGGGTATTCCTCCCAGAAAACCACCCTTATAGAAGAGAAACATCTGCTTTCAATGGTAAACTAGAGAGAACCCAAAGTCCTAAAATAATGACATCGATTCATTGTCTTAAGGCATATAACAGAGAGAAGGAGAAGGAAATTGCATAAATGTTTGATTCAAATGGGGAACCTATATTCGATGATCTTGATTTCTTCGACACCTATATTGAGAAAATGCCCATCGGGATGAAAAGGAAATCAATATTTTATGAGCTCCCATATTGGGAGCATATTAATATTTTCCACTTACTAGATCCCATGCATATATTTAAAAATGTTTCGTCGTCTTTGTGAAGGAACATATCATCGAAAGAAAGTGACATGTTGGTGTTGATGTATATGTAACTTCGGAATGTATTTCACATATATGTATATTGTATTCCTATAGAGATGTTATTATTCCTCTATACGGAAGTGTCGTCATTTATATTATAAGTGTCGTAACTTATACTTGATGGGTTATTAGACCACCTTGTTGGGGTCGGCCCTGTATAAGTCATGTGGGTCAAAGGGTTATTAGACCACCCTATTAGGGGTCAGCCATGTGGGTCAAAGGGTTATTACACCACCCTATTGGGGGTCGGCCCAGTCAGCATTATGTTATGTGGTTAAGTTCGAGCCTACATGAGTTAGGTAAAAAGGCAAGTCAAGTCAAGTATAAATAGAGTGCGGGAGGCACTCTATTTTCTCACTCACTTCTCTCTCATGCACTCAAGGAGGAGTGGCGCACTTATGGAGGAGGAGGATCTGCTTCTAGGTTGTGTCTATCTCTTATGGTTGGTTGTATCATTGCTCTATCTATCTCTGAGGAAGTTATTGGGGTTTTTCACCTTTATGGTTTTCCCCGAGTAAATCTTTGTGTCTCTTGTGTGCTTGCATTTTTGTCTCCATGATTGATATGCTGTAGATATGCTGTACATGTTGTTCTCTCAATTAAGATCCTAGATCAGATTGAAGTAAATTCTGAAAATTTAACAGTTGGTTGTAAGGAGAGATCTTATTTCTTAAAATACTAAAAAGAAGCATTGGCTAAGACAATAAAATAGAGGAGAGGTCGACCCCTCTTGGTCGTCTAAAGAAGGTGGTGTCCCATGGGTTTTGAAAAAATATGATATTTCTTTGGCAAAGGAAGTTATATTAGGTGTGAAGGTGCCTCTTTATATGGGTCTACTCTATGGCGTTGCTTCACTATAGACGAACATTTGTCGGGTTTGAAATAACATGACAATTTGAACCTTCTAAGGGTATGTATGTCAAAAAAATGTTTTTATTTTTTGTTTTTATCTTTTACCCCACAAGTTAAAAAGCAATTAATTTTTTGTGTTCACTTTGTAGTGTCATTATCATTTGCTCGTGCGTGGGTGTGTGAACCATGAATCTCCCAAGGACCTGCAGCATGCCATGTAAAAACTATGTACATTTGTATGATGGATCACATCAAAGGAGATTCACATGGCTAGCATTACATGGTGGTGTCAAGAGATAGTTGAGATTAATTGTATGTTTGAGAAGGAACAACCAACGAGTTTCATGGACTTGCAGGTTCATCTTCTAATTCACCTAATTTATGAGGTTGAATTAGTCGGGGTGGTCTCATGTCGTTGGATGTTCTTCTTAGAGAGGTACATGACAAAATTGAAGGGATTTGTTCGACAAAGGGAAAAACCCGAGGGGTCTATGGCAGAGGGGTATATAGTATACGAGTCCTTTTATTATGACAGTGAGCATATCAAGCAAATTGACCACACACCAACCATAATGATTTGGGATGATGAATGCAATGAGTAAAAAAGGGAATGGGAGTTACTCCAAACGAAAGGAAAAAAGTGCATGATAAAGAGTAAGTCACTTATATTTCGTCACATTTCCACATAGATGTAACCATTCACAATGAACTTCATAGTCTATATTTGATCTCAAACGTACTATATGTCGATTTGATTTCATGAATACATCAACGAATTCAAAAATTGATGCCATAAATAAATTCATTCTTTATAACGCGGAGACAACACAGTTGTGAGTTTCATTATATGAAAAGAAGAGGAGGAAATGGAACATTGACACGAAAGAATTCAGATGGTTGAACGGTAGAAGCATGCCTTATCCTGATCATTTAAAAGATAATATGCCAATGATCTATCCCAATAGTTGAGTTGTTGAACAAGTCAGAGAGAAATATGGTGCATCTGGTTGCTACCCGCATGCTGAGGAGAATGCGCTAAACATAAAGATCGGGTGAAGCGACTCGATAATAATCTCTTTTTGTACATTTCTAACTTTATAATGCACCTTTGAATTATGACATCTATATTTTATATATAAATGGTTGGGTTACTATACATATGACATTTTTATTTGTTCACTTTTTTACAGGTGCATTTGTTCCCATCTATGTGGGAATATGGGCATCATTTTCGCACCGAGGATGTCGATGATGGACGTCTTAGACAAGACTATGAAGTGGAATTCGAGTTCGAGCAATCTTGTCATGCTAGCCACTGTGATCAAAACCTAACTAAGGGGAGAAGTTGGATTATGTTGGAAAGCTACAAGAGATCATTCAAGTGCATTTCTCATCTTTCCAATGTGTTATATTTAGGTGCAAGTGGTGGGACACATTCGACAAGAATAATGTAAAGGAAGATCGTGATAGTGAGCTTATATGTATCAACTCTTGAAAGATGTGGGATGAAACTAAGGAGCCTTATGTTTTCCCAAAACACTGGAACCAAGTATTTTATTACTCAGATGTGTTGGATAGGGATTGGTGGTTCGTATTAAGACACAACCCTAGAGCTAAACATATTTTTTAGAACGACAGTGCTATCATGCCAAGTGAGGAAGGTAATCAGGGTGATGGCAACAGAGAGTGATATGTACATATTTTATTTCGTCATTTATAGTGTTGATATATCATTTTATTATTGTTATCTTTAATTCTCTAATTATATTGTTTATTTTTCATGTTATGACAGTGAAAATGGAAAGTTGATTACTGGATGTTTTTAAACAATTTTATATTTAAACTTTTAAATCCCTTCACGATTAAGAAACTCAACCTTCTCAATCATTTTACAATTTTTATAAACTTAACATTAAGATGGATAAAATCAATATTGTGATAATTAAACCTAAGAGAAAAAAAATATCATCTTATTTTATATGGTGGTATCACCCTACATAGGCATCAATTTAAATTGTCATTTAAAATAGAAGGACAATAGTGAAATGATTAATTTTTTTTTCAGCAGAAAAAAACCGTACTACTGGTATTCATTGGAAGAATCAAATAGTACAAAATCATAAGTTGATGTAAAATCAAGACTTATGCAGTAGGAAAACATGATAATAACCAAAAATACTAACCGGATTACTGAATGATCGATAGTAATCCATCATAAGTTCGAAATGATCATGAAAATGTCAAGTCTTAGTTCAGTACAACAAAATAACAAAAGGATATTCATGGTCTATACAGCAGACCCAAAGTCGAAGATAAAAGCTACAGATTAGACAAGTAAACTTGGTCTGAATCAAGTAGTTGATTCTCTTGAAATTCTTCCCATCTGATGTAGCCTTCATCACCCTCATGTGCATCTTTAGATAATGAATCTGCCTGAGAATTATGCTGCCTATATATGTGTTCAAAGGTAATAATCTTGAAAAAAATTATTACTTCCTTGATTCTGTAGCACCATTGCTGTAGTGAAATCACATTGATATTAAATTCCCCTTGATCCCATTTGATCCTCACCCGGGAGTCACCAAAAGCTGTGATTTCATGAAGACCAAAATATCTGGAAACTGTAAGAACACACCACAAACCTAGCAATTCAGCCTTGGTATTGGTGCCACTGCCACAGTTGAGTTTCAAAGTATAATAATGATCCATATTGATATAAATCACACCTCCAATAGCACAGAGTCTATCTATGGATGAACCATCAAAGAAATGATTAATAAAACGAACATAGATACTACAAAGATTTTATAAATTATAAATTCTATGTTCAAAAATATTTTCCAATTTTAGGTGCATAAAGAACAAAATTAATACTGTCAAAAATAGAACCAATAGGACTCATAACCTACGTAATGAAACTACTCAATAATCTAACCAAAAAACAATAGATCGAGATGGCTGATTTTGTAAAATTTATGATAAATAGGAGGTGAGGAAAGAACATAATTTCCTTTTCACATGGCCACACTTAATACTATAGTCGGAAACTTTACTTATATTTTATATTAGTTTCTCTTTTTCCTTACCACGATCACTATGAACTTGGTATTTCCATTTCTTATTGCCATATGTATCGTGTTATTGCAAAATTGTAATTACCAGCCTAGATCCAAATCCTAGGCTCTATTAAGCGCCGAGAGGGTGCAAACCTCTCCTCGAAAATCTCCTTGAGTGCAATACCTGAGAAGAGGTTTGCACCTCGGGAGATTTGATCCCTCTCGGCGCTTGATAGAGCCTAGGATTTGGATCTAGGCTGGTTTCAATCGTGGGCGATGACACAAAACTAGAGTTTGATCAGCATTGTAAGGAACAAGTTAAATTGAAAACACAGATACATTTACAAGGATTATCATAATGTAAGTAATAAGTATTAAGGATTGAGTAACTTGTTAAACTAGAAAATAGAGACAATAATTTTGTAAGGATTAAATAAATGAAAATATGGTTCACATCATGATCATTCTCAATCTATCTTCTTCATCTTTTCTTATCTTCACACCTGGTAGTTTTGACATCTTCTCATATCGATCATATGAGAATGGAGGTTGAAATCGTAGACCTGCCAAATCTTTAACTCAAGATATTGTTGTAAATGTCATACCTTGCCTCTCTTGCTTTCCAATACTAATAGTAGCTTTCTCCAATGTCAATCCTTGTGACTTATGGATTGTTAAACCCCAAGCGAGTTTCAATGGAAGTTGTTTTTTATTACCTCTTTCGATAGGTGTAATAGGAAAAACTTCAATAAACGATTCATCCCATGGTCGCCCCACATAATTATCAAATTTTATTAAAACATACGTGGGTGGTTTTGGAGGCAAACTTCCAAGGTTATATACAATTTGTTGCATAACTCCAAGAGCACCATTGACGAGTCCTGCATCAGTCCAGAGGTTTGATGTGAGCATTACCCTTGCTCCTATGGCTATAAGTAATTCAAGTTCCAACTCTTTATCATCTCCTTCCATAGAATAGTTGCTTCTTACAGATGTAGCAATACTGGTCGCAATGGGACAGTTTAGGCTTCTTATTAAATGCTTGTTATGACAGTTTACATCATCATTTGTCGCAAACAAATGTATCACCTTATCGAAGGACCTTTTCATTGTAGCATGTAAGGAAGTATCTGTACGAGTCATCAATAATTTCCAATCCTCTATTGTTGGAATTGCATCTCTAATACTCATTAACACATTACAAAAAGATATTTGTTCATTGCTTTGTCCATTCTGTCGAAACACAGTATTGAGGGTCACCACTGTTGTGAATGTGTTCCACAATTATTTTGCAATACCTTCCGATGCATATACAGGCTTATCCATGACAGGTGTCAATTGTCCCAAATCACCGACCAATATAATTGATCTTCCACCAAAAGGTATATTAGCATTTTATGGGAATGCTTGGCGAAGTCTTGAATCTATTTTGATTAATAGATTTTTTCCAATAAAACTCATTTAATTGATCAAAATATATTTAACATTCCTCAACTCTTCTCATAAGTTAATTAAAGTCGGTCCTCATAAAGGATTAATTTCTTTGATCAATATATCAAGTGCAGAATGAACTGTTCTTGCGGATATGTTGAAAGCTGCCACCCCCGTAGGAGCCAGAAGAAGTAATGGACTTTTCCCTAGATGAGAGAGATTTTCAAGTGTATTTTTAATGGCTCCAATCAAATATGACTTTCCGGCTCCTGTAGTTCCTTGGATTATCATGCGTAGTGGATGAAAACTCGTTCTATAATGCTCAAGGATAACATCATATGTTATTCTTTGCTTATCCCCCAAACTATCAATTGAGTAAGACTTTGCATGTTGATTAGTAGAATTCGTTTTCAATTTTCGCATATCAGAGATGCAATGAACTGCACAACTGGAGGTCTCTTCATCTACAAAAGCAGTGTTCCAATCATTCATACGATCAAGATCCCTACGTCCAAGCATCTCAAACTCATTATAATTTATAAATTGATTTTTATATAATCCACATATGATCTCCCATTCATGCTACATGGAATCTCTCTGTGGAATTGGATGTTCTTCTTCTTCGTTGGATTCAACTCGAGCATCTGTAGGCACAGGTTGGCGATCAACCTGCCAAGGTATATATTGCAAATTTTTCCAATTTTGTACTATTTCATCAGATGTGTGGCCTATATCTCTTCGAAAGTCACGAAATGTCTTGTACAAAACCAACTCGGACCAACAGAATTCGATAAACTTCTCATCTTTTCGACTAGGAATAGAGTTAAATCTAGGAAACACACGTACAATAGATGCATTACTTCGTGGTAACCATTCCCCCCCCCCCAGCGACGTTTGTCATATGACCAATATTTTGCAACATCTATCATTGTAAGTTGCTACATATTCTCCGGCCGCTTAGTATATGCATCAATTAGAGAGTTATCATTGTCGGCATTATATGTTTCAACTTGTACTTGTTTCAAAACCTTCATACCGACATTTAGAACCATAAAACGATGGCTACATTCTTAAAGAGGAAGCTCTAGAAGCATATGGCATGTCTCTTGTGCACCAATGTCCCTATCAACAATGGATTCACACAACAAACTTTTATATGCACATGCTGCTGGTTCGTTCGGATTCTGGATAGAAGAGACCCGCATCAACATATTGTGGAAAGTTTCAGATCCCTTTTCTGATTTAGCAGTGTATTTTGCTATGTAATTAGTAATGACGCACTTGGAAATTACATGCTGCCAATCTATATTCTCCCTCCACATCATCAGTGTTTCATGATTGTGTGTATTCACTCTGTCATCATTTCGTCTAGGTTCATATTTTTTTCTCCTTGTTCATCAATGCAAAGTTTTGACTGGTCACATAGATCCCATCGTGAGTGGTACCGACATACAAATTTTCCTCCCTTCTTTCGAAGACAACTTCTCTCATTGCAGGTAATATGACGCTCAACACAGTTAAGAAGTTCTTCATAATCAGTCATTGAATCCGATTGAAATATTTGTTCGGTTCCTTTTACACAAGGATGATCATCTACATTATCTCCAATTTGAATCTTTCGTTGATGTCCCTCACGTGGATTTATTGCATGCACACATCGGTCGAAATATTTTTTTGCAGATAACACTTCTCTAGGATCATCCCAATTCAAAGTGTCCATGTTGGGAGCATTTTTTAACCAAAGAAACCCATGGACATGAGGAGATCCACGATGTTGTCATTTGTAGTGACTCCAATAATCTGTAGCCTAATGAAAATGTTCGAAAACCTCTTCTCGAAACATTGTATGTCTCAAGTGCATATAATGTACCACGATGTGAGGATTATCAATTACATTTTGACATCGCCATTTTCTCACTTCACGTGGATCTGTAGGACTTGTGCCTAGCATTAATTTATGCAAATCAAGCCACTGCATATCCGCTGCACTTAGGGTGAAGAATATTGTCGGACAACCTATCTGTTGAATCAAGTCAGATAACTCTTGACGACACTTGCTCCAATATGCACGTGTGCCTCTTAATACCGTTCCAAATCTCATTAATCTTTCTCCCAATCTTGAATCTGGAATATTTTGTAAATGTTGTCATAACTCTTCCATTGTCGTGGGTAGTTCACTAATATTTTTTTTGACAAAAACTGTAGATGAAGCTTGAGCACGATGTCTCATTATGATATTTAGTAAAAAATATCTGAAGCGAGGGTGCCTTCCAAATCTGTTATCACAATATCTGAGAAGATGTTTTGCGTACTCATGTAGATGGACATTTCGCATTCGCGGTTGTAACCAATTTGCCTCTCCTGTAGGGAACAATGTTGGAAATTCCATATCAAATAGTCCAACAGTGTTATACTCGTTAACCGGAGATGAGCCAATGCCAGGCCAGTTAAGCACATCATTCGATTCATCATTTGCATCATTTTCATCCGGATTAGGATTATTTCCCTATACTCTAACAATTTCTATCTCTCGTGGTGCACTTGGAAGCCTTGATGCAAAAGAAGTTGTTTGTAAACCATCTAACATGTCATCAACTCCTGGTATCCCTTCCAACATTGCAAATTTTGTGTCATCGTCAATATCGGGAAGAGTAACAGAATTAAGCATATGTGAGATATCTGTTGCATTTTTTGGTAACTCTTCTACTGCGTCATAATCAACTCGAACATCTTGATAATATGGATCATTCTGAATCTTATATAATAATGCATCCATAACTCTTTGTTTTCTAACAGTGAAATCATAATTGGATCCTTGTTGTCCTTTTTTCCGCACAACGACCATTAAGTCCAAGTTATTAATATGTCATGGCAATTTCTTGGCAACATCTCTAATCTCCTGTGGAAAACTAATGGTGTGTCCTCGATATTTGTATTGTCCACCTATTGAATGCATCACCTACAAAATTGTACTTGCACGTGCTATCAACATCTCTTCAACTTGTGTGAAATCCTCAAGGACATGAGGTTGAGTTCCTGGATCCATGTGGTTTCTAGCTGAGAATCTGTGATTAGATACCTCTCTTAGACATCGCACGCACATTGGAACTGTACTTGTATTACGTACTTGTATTCCAGCATATGACTCTTGGCAGACATGACACATTTGAACTTGTGCTAATCGATCAATTCGTTCACGAAATTTTCGATGTCTAGTATACATTTCTCCAGATGGTACTGATATATTGTCGTCAATTTCATCAACACGTAGCTGTTTGACCGTTACACGTTCAGCATCTCCCACAGTTGGTTCTTCGGGTATATTGGTCGAACATTGTCTTTGTCGGTCAATGTTTTGTTTTCTTTGTTCTTCTCCTACTCTTGTTGTCAATTTGTCTAACTTCCTTTTTCGATATTCCTTTTGTTGTTCTGCGTTTCAATTTCTTCGTTCTTCTCGTTCTTCTGCTGTCATTTCGTCCAACTTTCTCTTTCAATATTCTCTTTGTTCTACTTTTCGTTTCAAGACTTCTTCTTGTTCTTTGGCTGCCATTTTGTTAGATTTTCTTTGTTGAGCATCTCCCACGGTTGGTTCTACGAGTATATTGGTCGAGTATTGTCTTTGTTGTTCTACAATTTGATTTCTTTGTTCTTCTGACTGCTTTGACTTTCTCTTTCGATATGCTCTTTGTCGATCTGCGTTTCTTTTTCTTCGTTCTTCTCGTTCTTCTCGTTCTTCTGTTGTCATTTCGTCCAACTTTCTTTTTTGATATTCTTTTTGTTGTTGTGCTTTTCGTTTCAAGTCTTCTTCTCATTCTTTGGCTGTCATTTCGTTAGATTTTCTTCCTTGATATGCTTTCTGACGTTCGACGTTCTGTATTTCTTGTTTTTCTCCTATTTGTCTCATAGCATCTTTCACGTGCACATCTTCCATTTCTAGTTCAGACTCTATATAAAAAATGTCAAACATTAACATATACACTAAAATCTATGCAAAGATAAAACACCAATTCAATATTTTCAAAATTTTATATATTTAAAACAAAATCAATATATTTGCAAAAGTCAATATATTTTCCCAAAAATTAAGTAATCTAAGAGGATCGAACCTCGGACCTCGGACCTCGCACCCATTATCCCAACACCCTTACCACTATACCACATGTAATTCTTATTTATATACTTATAATAGAAATATTTAGCTATAATCCCCATAAAATTAGTTTAACTATTTAATTATATTAAACATTGTTAAACTAAATGTTGATCCTAATAGTTCCTAATTAGGATTAAATTAGTTTAAACTATTTAACTGTAGTATACAAATAAGAACTACATGAGGATTATAATATTTAACTATTTAACATATTAAACATTGTTTTTTAACTCGTAGACCTACATTGTTTTTAAAAATTTGAACAATGTTTATTATTTTTAAAAAATTTAACATTGTTTTTATTAAAAATTTAAACAATGTTTATTATTTTTAAAAATTTAAACAATGTTTATTATTTTTAAAAATTTAAACATTGTTTTTATTAAAAATTTAAACAAAACAATGTTGTTGTTTTTTTTTTTTTTTTTTTGAAATAGGAGCCAAAGGGAAGGCTGGGGGGAGGACGGGAGAGAGGCGACGTGGAGGGGAGAAGGAGCAGGAGGGAAGGCTGGGGGGAGATGGGGAGAGCTGCGTGGAGGAGGACGCAGGAGGGGAGCGGATCGGAGAGGAGGACGCAAGAGGGGAGCGGAGGGGAGGTTTGTGCAGAGGGTGAGCTGCATGGAGGAGCTGGGAGGGGAGAAGGATCAAGAGCAGGAGGGAATGATGGTGGGAGTTGCGTGGAGGAGGACGCAGGAGGGGAGCGGAGGGGAGGATGCAGCTTGCGGAGGACAGGGGAGGAAGCAGCTCGCGGAGCGAAGGGGAGGGGAGCGGAGGGGAGGATGCAGCTTGCGGAGGACAGGGGAGGACGCAGCTCGCGGAGCGGAGGGGAGAGAAGCTCACGGAGTGGAGGTCTGCGCTGGGGAGGAGCCTGCGAGGAGGGGAGGTCTGTGAAGGGAGGTGCGTGGAGGGTAGGAGATGGGAGGTCACGGAGGATCTGGAAGGGAGGTCTGCAATGCTGAGGCTAGTCATTAAAATGAAAATTATTAAAACTAAATTTACCTGTTCGTAGAAATTGCTCTGAATCCCTCTCTTTGTTGGTTCCCTTCTATTTGCCGCAGTCGTTTGTCTTTGGTGGTTCCCTCTCTTTGCTTCGTGTATAATATAGCATTTGTTTCATTAAAACAAAAATACACGTCTTTTTAATTTGGCCAACTTAATATGTTTTATTTGTTTTTTATTATTTTGTGTTAAAGACAAACGGTATTTATGGACGACAATATTGACAAACACTCGACTTACAAGATCTCCCTCATACAAATGTTATTTATGGCTGACAATATCGACAAACACTCGACTAACAAGATCTCCCTCATACTGGGCTGTAGAGCACCTCTCGACGCAATAAGAGTATTGTACGAATGTACACTTGCAATTGAAACTAAAATTTGTAAATTTGCAAGTTTGTATTTTTTAATTGTAATTTTGCAATTTCATAAATTATTTTATAATTTTGCAATTTTGTAAATTATTTTGTAATTTGTAAACGTAATTGCAAATTTGTAATTGTAATTTGCAGTCTCTGATTGTAACTGTAATTGCAATTTGCAATTGTAAATTTGTAATTGTAATTGTCCAATTTGTAATTTGTAAATCTAATTAGTAATTTCTTATTGTAATTGTAATTGTAATTTGTAGTTGTGAAATTGTAATTATAGCTGATATTGTAACTTGCAGTTATAACTAAGATTGTGTACAATTTGTAATTATAGTTATAGTTAATATAAAAATATCGACATAAATAAATAAATAAAATTGCATCACGCACATGAATCATACTCATCGACATAAACAAAATACATCATACACATGAAGATAAATATCATAAAATAATTTGACATCCCATTAATTTCATAAAATGATAAGTCCATATTTATATAACAATAAAAAATATTACAATGTGATCATCAAATCAATAGCCACCACCACCATGAAAAGATACTTTAATGTCCTATTGTCGATGATTGCTCCAAGAAGTGATTAACTTTAACGGTCGCTTGCTTGAAGTTTGAAAGACGAGAATGGTGCAGTTGCTCAGGGTGAGTGCAAGCAGGATGGTACGAACTCAGGGGAGGGGCCCTTCCCCTCCTCCACTGCAAGAGAATGCAAAGAATAAAGTGATTACGGCAGTGCAACTTCAAGAGGAGGGAATCGGAGGAGAGGGTTGCAGTCCTCAAGCTGATAATTTTGCTTTGGATCCAGGAAACACGGGGCAGAGGTCCTGTATCCCTAAATCGCTCAGTACTCCAGCCATATCGGTGAATCCTACACGAGTAAAGGAGCGAATCCAGCACATGATGGATCATGCATTAATTGGGAAATTCATGGGTATCTGGCCCTCTGAGAAGGCTCTAACGTGGTGGATAAACTCTACTTGGAAACTTAAAGGTCACTTCGATCTCCTACTGGGTTCTAAGGGTTTCTTTACCGTGGTTTTTCTAAATGTGGAAGACAAGGATCGTGTATTCGAGGGAGGACCTTATTTCTACTACTCAGCTCGGTTATTCTTACGAATGTGGAAAGATCATTTTAGTCTTAACAAAGAAGATCTGTCAATAGCACCGGTTTGGATTAGACTTTATTCATTACCGACTGAATACTGGGACCCCGACATTCTGAAGGCCATTAGAGGCACTCTACGGCACTTTGTGAAAATCTCTGATCAAACCAAGCAAGGAAGGTATGTGTCATATGCTCGTCTTTGTGTTTACATAAATATTTCTAAAACCCTACCAGAGAGGATCACATTAACCTAGGAAGAATCTGAGTGATTTCAAACCCTAGATTACGAAAAATGTACTTTTTCAGTGCTGACGATGTCATACCCATGGACATGTGGCTCGAGATTTCCATCTTAACCTCCCTGTGGAAATACCGGGTAACAAACCTCAGGAGCATCAAGATTCAGAAGGTTTTATCAAAATCCCTAATGGGCGAAGAACAGGAAGGAGGCATAATGGTCTAGAATTGAGAAATAAAGTACTGAGTACGAATTGCTTTGCAGCTTTGGATCCCGATCTGCAAGAACCTCCTATACCTCTGGTTACTCAAGAATCTCCTTGTCCTGAGGCTGAAATTTTAGCAGTTGTAACTGAGATCAGTAATAAGAATAAATCTGCCAGGAAAAACCCTCTAGAAACAGAGCATTTGGAGGAAGACTTGGAGGAGATGGAACTAGGAGTCTTGGACCTGGATAGCATCGAAGAGGCTTGTAAAAACATTGAGGTTCATTCTATCCCTGATAACCAACTAAATCTATTGAAGGACGTGATTCTCAAAATGAAACCTACACCTAGTCTGGGGATTGGACCTCTAAAATTGAAGGAGAGCAAAAGGAAATTCAAAGGAGGATCGAAGAGGGGGAGGAGATCCAATAGGGAGCGAATCGAGGAAATTGGGGCTAGAATGGTTGATTCTGGTCAGTACCCCACGATCCAGGAAGCTCTTCTCTCTGTGAGATATAGTGCTTGATGAAAATTGTTTCGTGGAATATTAGAGGGACTAATGGTCCTCACAAAAGGAAAACTCTGAAAAGTAAGATTCTGAAGGAAAAACCTGTTGTAGTCTTGTTACAGGAAACTAAGTGTTCGGGAGCTCAACTTGAACTAAATGCTCGTAGTATATGGAAGCAGTGTAAATGTATGGCATTGGATGTTGTTGGCCATTCTGGAGGAGTGGCTGTCTTGTGGGACCCCTCACGGACTTTCTCTCTACCAAGTTTAGTCTCTCTAATGCGTTTCATCTTTTAGGCTCTAATGTGCGGGGTATTATTACCAATGTGTATGGGCCGAGTAGCTACCCTGAAAAGCGTAATTTCAATACCAGTTTAACTAAGCTTAGGAGAAGGTTTGAAGGGACTCATTGGATTGTAGGAGGAGATTTTAATTTGATCAAGTCACTGTCTGAGAAAAAAGGGGGCAGAAGAATCTTGACACCTGAAAATACCCTGTTTGATGAATTCATTGAGACTAGTAACCTGATTGATGTTGATATGGAGAGCAATGGGTTCACCTGGAATAATAGAAGAGGAGGGGAGTATTTGGTGGTGGCGAGGCTTGATAGGTTCCTCATTTCTGAAAGCATTATTCTTTTAGGGGGGACTTTGAATTCTCGCTCGATTGCCTCTGCAGGCTCTGACCATTGGCCGGTTTCCCTTATCTGGAGTAATATTGGAACTAGAATGACAAGGCCTTTCAGGTGAGAGAGATTTTGGCTAACCCATGCAGAGTTCCCAACTCGTGTGGAGGAATGGTGGAAAACTATTATTCCCCCTCAGGGTACTAAGATGTATTGTTTTCAACAAAAACTAAAAATGTTGAAACAAAAGATCAAAAGTTGGAATAAAGATATCTTTGGGAACATTTTGGTTGAAAAAGCCAAGATTGAATTACAGATAGAACATGTTCAAGAAAGCATCATGCGGATAGGCTTGACTGCTGAACTAGCTATGGAGGAAAAACACATTTCTGAACAGCTATATCAGAGACAGACTCAAGAAGAACTTTTGTGGCAAAAGAAATCTAGGAACCATTGGTTGAAGGATGGGGATAAAAATACGAAGTTCTTCCACAGAGCAACTATCCAACATAGACACCAAAATCAGATCTGTAACCTCCGTACCTCGGAGGGTGTGGTAATTGATTCTCATGAGGATATTGAGCAGGAACTTATTACTCATTTTTAGGAAGTGACTAAGGAACCTCAGGTGGACTGAAATGAGGCTTGCAGGGAGATCAAGGAGATTATTCCTAGGGTTATTACGGAGGAGCAGAATGAGATGCTCATTCGACCTATTGAATTCCAGGAAGTCGAGATAGCCATTAACCAAATGGAGGATAGAAAATCCCCAGGGCCTGATGGTTTCACTGTTAATTTCTTTCATTATTTCTGGGACTTGATAAAAAATGAAGTTTGGCAGGTGGTGGAAGAGTCACGATGAATGAGGGGGGTTCTCCCTGCTTTAAATTCTACCTTTCTCACCTTGATTCCGAAAACTCCTGTGGCTGAGAGGTCAGACTTGTTTAGAACGATTTCTCTGTGTAACATAATATATAAACTCATCACGAAAGTCTTGTCTAATCAGCTCAAACCCCTTCTCCCTTCTTTGATCTCTTTGGAACAAACGGGATTTGTGGAAGGAAGACAAATCCTCAATGGCATTATACTAGCACAGGAAGTCTTACACTCCTTAAAGAGCACTAAGAAAGCAGGGATGTTACTGAAGTTAGATTTATCCAAAGCTTATGATAAACTAAATTGGACCTACATGAAAGAGATTATGAGCTCTTTCGGTTTTAGTGAGGTCTGGATCAAGTGGATAGCTAATCTTACATCCACTGTGTTCTTTTCTATCCTGATCCATGGGCATCCATCTGTTGTCTTTAAACCATATTGGGGAATCCGACAGGGAGATCCTCTCTCTCCCTTCCTTTTTGTGATCATGACTGAAGGACTAGGAAGGCTCATTTCGCATCTTGTGGAACACGGGAGAATCAAAAGTCTCAGGTTCCAACCTTTTGAGAAAGCTATTACGCATCAAGAGTTTGTTGATGACACTCTCTTGATGGGACACTCCTCTGTTTAGGAAGCTAGACAAATCAAGAAGGCTTTGAATGTTTTCTTATGAGCCTCAGGGCTTACTATCAATATGGACAAATCCTTGATTTTTTTTTTAATACTCCTCTTGCTAGTCAAAGGAACATTGTAAGGATTTTAGGTTTCAAAAAGAGTTCCCTTCCAACCAAATACTTGGGTGCCCCCTTGTCAGATGTTGTTTTAAAAAAAGCTTCCTGGGAAGAACTCTTAAGCAAAATGCAGGAGAAATTTCTAACTGGATGCTCAGAGCTTTGAACTTCCCTAGAAGAGTTGTTCTTATTAAAGTTGTTCTACAAGCGATGCCTCTGTATCTTTTATTAGTGTTATCGGCTCCTAAGTATGTTCTGAAGGACATCAGAAATATACAACGATCCTTTCTTTGGGGCGGCACTAAGGAGCACAGAAAATGGCCCTTGGTGGATTCAAAGACATTGTGTAAATCTAAAACTGAAGGGGGTTTAGGTCTACGGGATCCTGAGAACCTTAGTATTGTTTGTGGAGCTAAAATTTGGTGGCACTGTCTTAATCATACAACTGAGCAATGGGCTAGCTTCTGGGGAAAGAAATATGCTCCGGAGTTTGATAAACAGGACTGGGTCAGGGTGGATGGATCGAAGCAAGGTTTGCATATTTGGAATATGGCGAGGAAGGGGCGTGATTTGATTAGGAAACACACTTTTGGGAGATTCGTCAAGGATCCTTGGCTAATCTATGGTCTGATGCATGGCAACAAGAACCGACTCTTCTAAATATGGTGAATGATATCCCCCTGGACTCACCTGCTTTCAACCATAATTGGCATACGGTTGAGTATTATTGGTAGGAGGAACCAAATGATCGAGGTTTTCATGTTTGAAAACCGCTTAACTAGTGGACGGCTACCTATGGGGAGGATATAGGCAAGCAAATACATGAATTATTACAACAACAAGAAGTTAAATTTCAAAGGGGAATGGACCTTCTACGATGGGGATACCGACCTAAAGGTATGTTCACTGTGAAGGAAGCTTACTACATCCAGGGTGGACATGATGATCACATTGCAGGAAGTGAATGGAAGCGCCTCTGGGGAGCCAAATTATGGCCTAAAATCACTCTCTTCCTCTGGTTGGTGATGAAAGGTATAATTCTGACGTGGGATAATATCACTAAGCGGGGCTTTGAGGGACCTTCTTTCTATATTGTTTGTGGTCCTCATGGGGAAACAATTGCTCACCTTCTGGATGAGTGAAGTTTCTCCTCTAGTTTATGGGATGAGGGAGCTTGGATATTCCGCTTGTCGAATAGAATTAGAACTGACCGTGCTGCAACGATCAAATGTTGGAGAAAGGATCCCTTCCAAGGTAGAATTTTGAATAGAATTTGGGAGCTTCTACCAAGTTTTCTTGTTTGGGAAGTGTGAAAAGAACGTAATAAACGAATTTTCACAAGAAAACATCAGACTTGCAAGGTTATATGGAGTCAAATACAACGAGGCATAATAGAGACTCTACAATTAAATTCTTGAACAGAGCATGATATGAACATACCAGGGAATGAAGTGAGTATTCTACATCAATGGATAATTAGGGCGCCTCCTAGCCACATCGGGAGCCTTCGTCCTCATCGACCATCTCCTGATAGTCTGGCGGTCTGGTCTCCTCCATTACCGGGTTGGCTCAAGCTTAATTTCGATGGGGCGTCTAAAGGTAACCCGGGCACTGCTGGTTATGGAGGTGCAGTGCACGATGACAAAGGGACTGTTGTGTATAGCTATTATGGACATCTGGGCAGGGAGACCAATAACGTGGCCGAGTGTGAGGCTATGCTGCAGGGGTTATGCATGGCAGTTCGGCGTGGCATCAACTGTCTTAACGTGGAGGGTGACTCCAAACTTCTCATCCAATTAGCCACTAGTCTTTGTAATGGGACCCGTGCGAGCAAGTTGGCACCTTCATGGAGGTTGGCGTGGCGTATGACCTGTCTAGAAAAAATCATTACGTCGACGAACTTCATCACCTTCCATCATGTGCGAAGAAGTGCGAATTGTTTAGCGGATGTGCTCACTAATCAAGGTGCCCTTAACCATGATGCTGGATGGGATGGAGAGGCCCTCAACATGCCGGTGGGAACATGTCGTGCTAAGTGTCTGCAAACTCTGAAAATGACAGATGTACGATGGATAATATCAATGGTATGGTTTCGAAGTAGTGAAGTGATGGTTTTAACCAGCGATGTACTACTGTGTGCAGAGGTGACGGGAGGCATTATGGTTATTATTTGAAAGGGTTAAATGCTTGTCCTTCACTCTGGTCTTCATCACCTATGTTAATTATGCTCAAAGATCTTGAGCTTGAGATGGAAACTGGAAATCGACCTCCCACATTTAGATTGGAGGTTGTTGATCAGTTTTATGATATTATGATGATTGCCAAGGACAAGGGGAATTACTACAGAGCTCGACTCATGATGGTGAATTTAATGGTTGAGAGTGGATTCTTTCTTTTATATTCCTTCACTAGGGTCAGCTTTCGACATCTTTGTCATGGCTCTGAGAAAATCTGAGCCGTGTTAAGTTGTATTGTGTTTTCTTGCTGGTTGGACTGTGGTAGTATTGCTATTGTGATTATGCCTCCGAGAGGTCAACCTGCCAGACGGATCCACCATGCTCAAGGTGAGTCGAGTAATATGAACAAGGGCATGGAGGCCCAGGCTGGGCCTAGCAAGGAGCAGTGGAGAGCTGCTTCCACTGCGATTTTCTTTCAACGCCTTTTTCCTCAGGCATTGCAAAGTGAGTTGGAAGAGATGGAGGCGAATTTGTGGAGAATGGTGGGGGAACAGGAGCTGTCGTCTGAAGCAATGGCTATGGCCGATTGGATACATGATCCTGGTAACACCAGGGGATGTATGGCGTTATACAACCGAGAGGTGGTCATGTTTTGGGTAACCAAAATGCTTATAGACCAGACCCTGGAGGCCAGGGTGGATATTTTGACGGATTCTCAGCGTATGAAGAAGCTAGAGGAACGTTGCAAGGAACATGCGGATGAAACTGACTGGATCCATATGAAACTTGACGCCATTGCGGTGGAGATGGGCATTTCGTTCTTGACTCGTCCCAAGAAGGTGGATAACCCGAAAGTAATTGATCTTTGTGGCAAGGTTGTGGGGATGGAAGCACCTCTGGTCATGAACATTGATGATGAGGCTGGGCCGGGGGGTAATTCTCTCTGCTTGCGGCTGGGCTGGTTCGGCTTGCTACTGTTTCGTTACTACGGGGTCTTTTTCTGGTTGGTGCCTCTTTGTGGCGTTTGTTATGTAATGGGTTGGAGAAATTTTGTTTGTTTGGGCACTGTGGGTAGTATTGTTAGTTTTTTGTTTCTTTGTCGAGCATGGATAGGACTTTAAACTCTGCTCATAACTATTTTGTTATGGTACTATGATACTTTTTGGGATGGTTATGGTGTGGATATATATGGGAACGGGACTCTCTAGGGCTGTTGTTTAAGCGCCAAGTGCATTGTAAAAACTTTGAGTGTAATCTTGTCTTGGATGGAATAGAATGATGTTTTCTTTTGCTTTAAAAAAAAAATAGCCACCACCACCATCCCCTAACATCATGTAGTGTTCCATCATCATCATCATCATGAACACCTACTTAACATAAACAATATCTAACATAACCATCACAAACATATGACAAACATAATCTAACATACACTTATATCATCACCTATCAAACATAAGCACCATCTTACATACACATAAAAAAATAGATAACAAAATCTAACATAAACATCAAACATAACCTAACATACACATGTAAACATTACCTACCATAATCTAACATATACATTTAACAAATTTAAACATTATATAGCACACAAATCCAATCATAACATCTAACAAAACACAAGTTGCATTATCTAACATAACTTGCATCGTGCACCCATCTAACATACACATATATCAAGCACACCTAACAAATATATCTAACCTGGCCTAACATACACATCACCATCAACATATAAACAAACATAAACATCAACATGAAAAATGTAGTATGTGTGTGAACAATAATATCAAACTCATGATACATGCTAAATATAAATCTACAGTCCAATAAATGCTATGAGATATCCGGTCCACCTCTGGAACCAGGGGCATCACTACCTATTCCAATAGAGCCAAAGGCATTGACACCTCCACCAGTAGAGCCAGAGGCATCACTACCTATGCCAATAGAGCTAGAGGCATTGACACATCCACCAATAGAGCCAGAGGCATCAGTACCTATGTTAGGAAATATAGTAGCAAAGAGAGCAACATAATCAATATCTCCCTCATGATGTATCAGCTCACCCAGTGTGATCGTCGTATATGGACCCTAGGAGATGGGTGGAGAAGAATATGGTGTATGGTCGGTTCAGTGAGGAGGAGAGGTCGGTCGGTTGATCTATGGATCATGAGTCAGAGATGGTGGTTGGTCGCCTGGGTGTGGAAGAGTAGATTTTGGTTGGTCTTCATGGTCAATCGGAGAATGATGAGGAGGTGGATCATGTGATGCCAAGGCTATGTCATGGTGAGGAGGAGGAGGATGAGGATCACCGTCCTCATCAAATGACATAGAATCCTATGGCCTCCAAGCATCTATAAGAATGGATGCATCCATGACATACTGCATCAAAGACCTTATATCATGAGGAATCATCCTCCATAACTCTATAAGATAGGGTCTTGGATGATCTTTTGTGCCCGTACAGGTTGGACTCCCCATCGAGCCAACAATGTGGACAACCTATCCACCACATCTTGTCGAAACCTATCATCTGGCCTACGTCGTAAACTAGGTCTAGGCAACGCAAGCACTTTGGGCTCCTGCATATCTTCATCATCCTGAACGGGTGGAGGCCCCTCCCCATTGAACGTGCCAATGTCTACAAAATATATAGTACACAACAATAATTAAACACTTTCATTAAAAAATTGAATAAAATAATTTAGAAAATATTTAATTTGCATTAAGTACGATAATAAAATGCAACTAGATTAATTTAAACATAATGCTAATATTACTTCTATCATCCGGTGGCTCAGCCTGGGTGAAAAAGATGTTGGGACATGCTCTCCAATCCAACCCTGTGTATAAATATGGAACAAGGTCCAATGCATGGTCCTCCTCGCTAGATATCATCTCCAGCACCTCTGATACGATCCTAGTTGGGAACTCAGACTGACCCCTCTTGGGCATCATCTATCCCCACATGTGCATACGCACTTCCATCATTATCCTAGGAGAGAAACGGTCAAATAATGGCCTTGTGGCGAGAATCCTCTCAAAAAAATAAATAAATAAACTTTGAACCAAAAGGGAAGTTGGACCTCCCATCAATCTATGCAAGACATTTATCCAAAGCAAAAAAAACCATTGCAAAAAAATGGCGTACCACCTAATGCATCTAGGTCTCTGCACTAAAAAATATACATAAAACAAAAGAGGGCAACTAATGCATTGCCCATCAATGGTGAGGTGCGTGATGGTCATCACCATCACTAAGAGGCATCTAACCTCCTCTCCACCAAAAGCAAAAATTTGTAGTTGTCCATCGTGCACCTGAAAAATTAGTAGGATCAATGACGTGGTTAGCGATATATCTCTGGAAATAAGCGAGTTGACTCTTTGCTGCAACACCAACTAGCATATCAAGAAATTGGGGAAAATCCTCTCCTCTCCTAGATAGCCTAGTGATGAAGTAAATGTCCTCCTCAGTGAGATGGAACCACTGATTGGAACCAATGTGAAAGGCCTATCTGCAGTGATCCCAAAGATGGATCAACTATACCAACAAAGTTGAGTTCCCCTTGAGGGATGTAGCATCTTGATATATCTATGAAAGTAAGCGAGTTGACTCTTGTTTCTAATAGATAATGGGGTGAGAGTACAAATCCCTCTCCCTCTCTCTAGCCTCCCACTCAGGCACAAAGTTGTAATGATCAACTCATGCGTGTTGTTGTTGAAAAGACTCTCACCGCTAACGTCTCTGAATTACATATAACATCGATTAGTCTCATAAATAGACATAAAAAAAACATTAAATATTTAATTAAATGAGCATGTTATTTATTAACACCAAATAATAAATGTTTTCTCAACATAAATGAATTTGACAAGCGATGTGCCTAAATTATAGTAACGCATTGTTAATGGTGCTCTTATAACACAAGAGCATCACACACTATGCGCTACAATAAAACAAACACACTTGTTATGTAAATAAAATAAAATAAAATTTAAATCATATGGATGACCGATGCATTACAATGATAGAAGCATCATGAACTGTGTGCTACAAGGACCCTTACGCACCTTGTGCCTATTTATTTTTTAAATAAAAAAGGTGCACTTTTGCATTCAATGCACCAGTGCATGTGTGCTTTTAAGATGCACTAACAATTTTCTAAATTGTAAAAAGGTGCTTCCATCAATAGAAAACACTGGTGCGGTATCGACACGTCCGCGCACCGTCAACGGTGCTCAAACCTGTTTAAGTCATGCAGTAATAGGAGCACCTATTTCTGAGTTTTATAATTATTTTTTATTGGCATAATGATGCATTTTTTACATGACAACACACCGAATAATTGATGTGGCCATGTTAACAAAGTGCACCGGTTAAGAATTGATGTGGTCACGTTTGTAATGATTCATATATATTATTGCACAACTGTTCACGCTTGATTTAAACATCATATCTTGTTAGCTTTTGCACTTAGATCTATGAATTCCCAAATTTTATAGCATCACATAGTAAATGGTGTACCAATATTTATAGAGCACACAGTAGTAGGTTATGAGTTTGATAATTCTTTTAATCAGGATCATGATGCACCTATTAAATGACAGCGCACCGTCTTGTCGGTGTGTTCTTATTTACAATGTGCACTAGTTAATGTTGTGATTGTTTTAATATAATTTAGTTTAGTGATGCATTATGAACATCATAGCGTACCGTGGTTGCAGTGCGCTACACACATAAATGCACCAACCACGGTGTACGTTGTAAATTTGCAGTGTGCATCGTGTAGCGCTACAATTCGAATGGCTCGAACACACCTTGTAAATTTTTTGAATTTTTTAAAAAATAAGGGAAAATAAAGCTTAATTTTAATTTTTAATACATTAAAAATTAAAATTAGGAGGTAATAAAGAGTTTACCTGGTCACTTGCGCGTCGGGGAGGCATGATTGCTTTGTACACCAAATTTTAAATTTTTCCCATCGTCTAGCGAATTCAAAATCCACTTAGCAAGCAACAAAGGCAAGCAATGCAACCACCTGGATCATCGATGGTAGTGTTATCACTAACATTGACCATGTTAAAAAAAAATGAATTGAAGTCAAAATTTTGCAAAGTTTGCCTCACGGTCTATATCTCAGCTGGTGTATGTCGTGGGAGATCCTCATCTTTCTGTAGCAAAATCAACATATTTACATAAGCATTCGTTGCAAAAAGTTTCTACAGCGCCATTTTAAAACAAAACTTTGTCAATGCGCTACAGAATTTTTGTAGCTTCAAATTTGCTCTGTCCCAGGTCAGCATTAGGATCAATGTGGATATTATTTTAGTCAAATTAGTTCCTTTTTAAGTGGATCTCAGATCTTAAATGATTTTGGGCCTTTAAATGTTAAATTTGTAAATATTTTAATATCTTTGGATGGGATTCAATCTATGACTTTTGGATCTAATATTCATTTGGAGGTAAACATGTAATTATAAATTAAGAGAGAGATCTTCCTCTCGAGAGGAAGCAATGGGGGGGGGTTTGAGTGTCTCCCGCACAGAGTGTCCATGTAAAGATCGAATTGTGTTGAACCAACTACATTACATGCTCGAAGATCAATTGCTTTAAAGGTTAGACTATGTTCTATGTATCTTTGTTTTTTTTCTTCTTATTTTGAATACAAAGATGATTTTTGGGATGCATTGATTGTCATGCATAGTTCATATCTGATTGCAGTAGAGATTCTTTTGTTCATCACTTGTAACTTGTAATTTTCGTTCTGATACATGGTTCTCAATTGAAATGATGTTTCAATTCTAAACATCTTCTAATGAATATATGGTTGCCATCCCATATGTTTATAGCCTTTTCTTCTATTTTCTTTTTATGTTCATTTGGTGTCTAACTTTTAAGGTGTATGCCTTTGACCTATGAGGTGTTGCCTTTCAATTTAATGCAAGCTTGTAATTCCATCCTAGACACTCGTTTTGCTCGATCTGCTTAACCTCCTTATCAATCTTTACAAAAAACTCTCTCACTATTCAAGATGTGCTAGGCATGTCTTATTTGCAGTCATAGGACATCTTCTAATTCTAACAGGTAGGGTGTCTAAGCAAGGAAGGTACATCACCGGTGCTCGGGGGGTCAAAAGCACTGTAGAGATGGTAACAATAGTTTTTTCAATTCAGTATTTTTTTTAATTTAACCCTATTACGGTGCACTCGAAACCCAATCACCGCGGTGCGGTTAGGGAGAACTAGCGCACCGCCAATGAAAATTAAAAATTAAAAATTAAATCAATAAGTGGTTTTTTAATTTGGAATTTTTTTATTTAACCCTAGCATGGTGCCCCCAAAAATATACCACCCTCGTGCATTAATTGAGAACAACTGCACCGACATTGGAAATTAAAAATATAAAATTTAACCTAACATGTGGTTTTTTTAATTCGGTAAATTTTTTAGTTAACCCTTTCAAGGCATGCCCGAAACTTGAGCGCCTTGGTGCGGTTAGTGAGAACTACCACACTGAAAATGTAAATTAAAAATAAAAAATTAATGGAATCTGTGATTTTTTTATTCAGTAATTTTTTAACCCTAATATGGTGCACCCTAATCTTGAATGCCTCGATGTTGCTAGTTAGAATGACCACACCGAAAAAGAAAATTAAAAATTAAAAATTAATCTAATATGGTGCCCTCCGCTATCCGTTTACCCTACTTCGGTGCTTTCAAATCGATTTCAGACCAGTGCGCTTGAGTTATATAAACGCATCAGTCGTAAAATTTTAGATTTGTTTGCTTATAGTGTTTCTGACAGCGGTGCCACATTATTTATGTCTACAACAGTGCGTTCATGTCAGTTACGCACCAGTGCATTTGGTATGTATAAAAGCACCCCAAAAAAGCATCCACTAAAACCTTCGTCTACTCGCCTTCGCCAGTGACCTCTGCTATAAACATATATTTGGGATCTTTTTAGAGAAGCATATGTTATAGCCTCCACTACAGGGCCTTTTCCTTGTAGTGTTCTTCAGTGAACAATACAATCTATTGTGAATTTTGCGGGTCTACCATGCACAACACCGAGAAATGCAAAGCGTTGGACGCATTAATATAAAGGTTATACCTCTCCATATATTGGGTAGGAGATCAACCCTCAGAAATAGGAGGAAACAGAGGACGAGGAAGAATCTTTGGAGTCGGACGAGGAGGAGGTCGCACAGGGTTGCTTCGTTGTTACAACTGTAACAAAATAGGACACCTTTCCTGAGATTGCACACAGCTTAAGAGACCCTAGTGCACATATTGTTGCATAAACACTCACATTGTTGAGGAGTGTCTAAAACGTATCGCCAAATGGGAGGACCGTGCAAGAATGTCGACTAACTTTATTAACTTAGAAACACAAGAAAACCACTATGTAGCAAAAACATTAGTTACCCGGGGAGGGATAGGAATTGAAGCGAACCAACGTAGGTTGACCTCACCGATAATAAGAAAAGTAGCTCCAAGGAAGATGAATTACATCTTAGTCCAACATAAGGAAATTTAACGTAACACGACCGAAATATTCAGACGGATTCCAACCCCGCCAGCCAAGGATGACGTAGGACCTTCTTACTAGTATAGAAGAGACGATACTCTAGATTTTGATACTAAGAAGGTAAGGGACCATGTTTCTATGTGGTTTTCGCTACTAATGGATATCTTAGAAGATGATAGTGCCACTCATAAGATGCACAAGACACTCCATGGGATATAGGAAGTTGTGAAAGCTGACATAGATATATGTGCCCCACTACATGAAAGAAATGTTCAGATGGTACAAAAGAAAAGAAGGAAAATGATTGGACAAGAATTCCGATTAGATGCACAAGTGCACAGTTATGACATCAAGAATGTGATGTTAGATTTGGGGTCTGATGTAAACATACTTCCAAATAAATCTTGGGAAGAAATGGGGAGGCCACCTTTGGTCTACTCTCCTATTCAGCTGAGAATGGTGAACCAATATCGCATTTTCCTGATTGGCCAACTGAAGAATGTTGAGATTGATATAGGAGGTGTCAATACAATCATGGATTTCGAAGTAATTGAGATCATGGGAGGAACTAATCCTTACCCAACACTATTAGGGATCGAGTGGGCTTATGAAGACTACGGAGTAATCAATTTAAAGAACAAAATGATGACCTTTGAGACTAATGGTATGAAGGTAACACAACCTTTAGACCCACACCAAGGATCGCAATATACTGAGACATTGTAGGGAAATATGGAAAGGGATGTCCTGGATAATATATACTCCTTGACGATAGGCAATAGAGAAGATTTTGTGAACCCGACAACGGAAGGCTCAATAAGTTGGAGGAGTATCCACTCATTTGATAGTGATTTTGAAGAAGCTCGGGAGAATGGCAAAATGGGAAACACGAACTCTCTTTCAGGCATTGTGCAACGATTAAATCAGTCTGATGGATCCAGGATGAAGTCAGGAATCCGCCAATATATGATGGCACCAATGGATTGGACAAGTTCCTACAGAAAATGGATGCCTCAGTTGCAGAAGAATACTGCATGGGTGTCATGGACATAGTGCTTAGAGGAACTCCCGTAAGATGGTGGGCAACGCATAAAGATGATATTCTTGACTTGAACACAACCCATCTAACATGAATGCTTAGATTCAAACCATCTACACGGGCCAATAGAGTGGCATACGTTTATATGGGGAGATTAATCCCTACACCCACACTAAGATGTGTGAACAACAATGGGAATCAGATAATTTGCAGCAATAGTTTTGGTTCATTAGTTTTTCCATGAGCTGGGACCTATCCCTAAGGCTTGGTACCTGCATCAGAGAATGATAGATTGGATGTTGGAAGAAAATGTGCACCAAGTTTTATTGGGACTTTTCTTTTTCCGTGACTATTGACTCAATAATAGGATCAATGATAGCAATCAAGAGAGCTTGCGAAACGTGGGACAATCATACATCTATCCCTCCCATCAAGTACTATCAGAGATCACTTTAGTGAACCCTAAAGTGATATCCCTCTCTGTTTTGCAAAGGTGGAGCGAAAGGACCTAGATCCAGACAAATTAGAATACTTACAACATTTAACTTTCAAAGAATCTAAAGGATCTAGGGAAGTGCACTTGACAAAGCCAAAGGAGACCGGACCCCTTTACACACAGCCTCTGAAACTGAAAAAATTCAATATTGGCATAGATGATAATCCGAAGACGACAACTATCAGAGATTATTGGGAATAAGAAACTATATCAGAGACAACATCTCTCTTGAAGGAATACGATGAACTCTTTCCAAAGAATTCCACAAAGATCAAGGGAATCCAAGGGGATTTGGGCAAAATGAAAATTGCACCGAAGCTAGATTCCAAACCTGTAAAGCACCAGCCATATAGACTGAATCCCCGAGTGAAACAAAAGGTGAAAAAAATAAATTGATTGTATGCTCAACATCGGTTTGATCTTTCTCGTAAATGAATCTGACTAGATCATCCCCGCCGTAATCCAGAGCAAGAAAGATACAGAGGATATTCGAGTATGTGTTGACTATCATAGCTTGAATGTTGCATGCCTCCACGATCCATTTCCAACACCGCTCAGTGATAAAGTTCTAGATCAAGTGGCAGGAAATGAAGCCTACACCTTCACAAATGGATTTGTGGGCTATAATGTCATGTCATGTCTTTTAGATTGAAGAATTTCCTTTTTGTTTTCTCCCAGATAGTAATCATGGCCTTCAGAGAGTTCCTCCACAAGTTTTTAGAGGTCTAATTAGACGATGGATACTCTACAACTTGCTCAAAGACAATGTTGCATTACTATGATTAATGTTGGATCGTTGTCGACAAATGGGGATCTCTTTGAACTTATGGAAGTGTATTTTTTGCGTTCCTTTTGGCAACTTACTTGGACATATTGTCTACACTGATCGAGTTCTGGTCCCCGTGAAAATTGCAACAATCGTAAACCTACAAGCACCAACCTCCGTAAAGTAGTTGTGATCCTCCTTGGGTCATATAGGGATATAGGGTACTACAGAAAGTTTATATGCAACTATGCCTCCATCACAATGCCTTTGGAGCAGTTGTTAAAGAAGGATGGAATTTTCAAGTGGGCCAAATATTACGAAAATGCATTTGCAACACTAAAAAAAGAATGGTCAATGCCCTTATTTTGGCATTCCTCGATTGGTATAAGGATTTCCACATACATGTTAACACATTAGGCATCGCCCTTGGCGCCATATAAGCTCAACTGGGGGAAGGTGAGATGGATCACCCAGTTTATTTTGCCAGTAGAAAGTTGTCACAAACTGAGCACAACTATACAACCATAGAGAGGGAAGGGTTAGATCCCTACATAAATTCCACCACTATCTGTTAGGAGGACCCTTTTAGTTCTTCACTGATCATTCATTTATGAAGTACTTGGTTAACAAACCTTTTTATAAGGTTGTATATGCAGGTGGCTACTTTTTTTCAAGGAGTTTCATTTTAAGTGATAGTCAAACTCGGGAGGCATAATCATGGACCTGATCACCTCTCGCAAATAGAGTCTAGAGAAGCAGATGGACCCCTTGATGATCAGCTACCAGATGTAGCACTATTTAGAGTAAAAGCAATTCCATATCACCTAAAATAGATCACATTATTTTTTACTATCGGGAAGGCACATGATAGTTATTCCGCCACGCAGAAACGCCACCTAGTTGTATGAGCTGCAGAATATCCATTGATCATGGGACAAATCTATAAGTTGGGAATTGATAGGATTTTACAACGTTACATACTAGATCAGGTGCAGTAGAGCATTTTTGGGGAATTCCATGTTGGTGTTACAAGTGGACATGTAAGCAAAAAATCTTCATGACAAAAGATACTTTAAGCAGGGATTTGGTGGCCTACGGTGTTCAAATATGCTAAGGAATACGTGAGGAAATGTGATGTCTTCTAGTGGGTCAGTAGAACATCTCGAAAGGATGAACTTCCACTCCAACCAGTGTGCGCCTTACAACCATTTGAAAAATGGGCGGATGATTTTGTGGAACTTATTACTCCACCAATAAAGCGTTCTAAAGCCCATTATATCATCACTACAACCAATTACTTAACCAGATGGGATGAAGCAGCACCTGTCCATGACTGCTCCACAAAAACAATAGCCCAATTTATCTACAAGAAAATCATCACTCGGCTTGGGTGTCCCATAAGCCTCACAAGTGACCAGGGTAACCACTTCTTGAATACCAGCATTGAAGCATTAACAGGGGAATTTATGATATAGCACCACAAAAGCAATCCATATCACCCACAAGCAAATGACACATCAGAAGCTTTTAGTAAAATTTTAGAGATCGAGCTGATAAAAGTATGCTACACAAAACAGGATGATTAGGACGATCACATACCAGCTATTTTATGGGCCTACAGAACCACTACAAAGAAATTGGATAAGTAGATTCATTCTAGCTAGTCTATGGGAGAGAAGCAGTTGTTCCAACATAATCTATACTTCCAAGTCTCTATATCACACATGCAACACACATGATGAAGGAAGAATAAATTGTAGAACGTCTTACGGAATTGATGGAACTTGAAGAATCATGCTTCTTGGATGACTATCACGCAACAGTTGAAAAAGAGCGGCATAAGGACTGACACAATAGGCATATCAAGCAAAAACAATTTAACAAAGGTTGACCAAGTCCTACTATATGACAACAAGTTTATGAAGCACCCAAAAAAACTCCAAATGTATTGGTTAGGTCCTTCCATTATTGCCAAAATCAAAGATTCTATAGTTGTTAAGCTTACGCAACTCGATGGTATCCTACATCCAGGCTGGGTGAATGGCGCACACCTAATGTCCTATATCTCTGCTCAATAATTCCGCAAGAAGAGACTCCTGTTATCGGGTGTGAGTTAGTTAGGAATTAGGTTCTTTTTTCAGTATGGTGATTTTTCGAGTTTCCATTCTTAGTTATCTCTCCCAGTTCAATTAGTTGGTAGTTAGTTCAAACCATTGTGGTCAAGGATGGACCCACATGTAAATCCATTTACCGCCAATGCCACACTGCAGAAGTACAATTGTCTCTTTGGAATTAAAGAGCTATTAATGACTAAATCCACCAAATTGGAGCTCTCCCATGTGAACTTTCAATCGATTGATGCATTTAAGGAAATAATCATACCACCCCTCCACTGTGTCCCGACATTAATGGCTCATCCCCGTGGTGTGTGTTGTCTATTTAAAAATAGTTATTATTCAAGCCCTCCCCATTGTGAAGAACTGAATGATAGTCGAACTAAAGCCCTCAATACGCAGTAAGCTTTGACTATCCAAAAGACCATCTATCTAGTTCGTATACCAACGTCAGACATCAGGGATGGGAAAAGTAGTAGCAACCATAGCAACCTTTGGTAGGGCGCAGTCCAAGCAGAAAGAAGTGGCCAAACCCGACCCTGTTGATCCAAGGATCAATATTTTGGGCGAATTGGAGGGAAAGGTAGAGAAGGCGCGGCTCACAGATGTTGATTTTTTTTATGGTGACCTGTATCTAGACATGTAGTTCAACATGTATATGAATTTCCTCCCTGCTAAAAATGGGAAAGTTACTCCAGAATAGAAACATGATTTCGTATCACTAAGGGATTCAACCTTGATGAACCTGAACGACCTGTTAGTCTTCAGCACCATGACAAATATAGAAGTGTACCAAGTTTCTAATTAGTCGCATGTATGGCTACTCCTTGTGGTACGACAAATTTGACTAAAATGAAACATAAACCAACTCATACTTCCAGTAATACAATGGGAGGATCCTTTCAGCAGGAAAAATATGAATCGATTACTTCCTATAAATCTAAGTGAAATAGCTACAATACTAGCCTTTCAGAATCCCTGTCTCCACCTGACACTACAAGAGATCTAAACATAAACATTACTCAGAGGTAAAGGGTGAATTCAAAAAGACAAAAGCACCTACATTTGATGGTGAACAAGAATCAAGAGAGAAAGTAGAAGAATGGCTGCTTGGAATGTCAAAATATTTTCATGTATATGCCTATCCGAGTGAGATGCGAGCTCGATTAGCCATTTACAATATTAAGGGGAAAGATGATCCTTGGTGTAGAGATTTGAATCTCACCAAAGGAATCAAAGAAAGTAAAATTAATTGGTCAGAATTTAAAAGACTATTTAAAGAGAAATACCTTTCAGAAAGATTCCATGACAAAAAGATTAAAGAATTTCATGAGTTGAAAATGGGATCCATGACTATGGATGGGCTGATTACTAAATGTATGGAACTGTTGCATTATGTTCCTTACATCAAAGAAGAGAAAATTAAAATTCAAAGATTTCTAAGTTGTATGCCAGATTACTATGCAAACATAATAGAGTTTGATGCCCCTAAAACTTTAGATGAGACCTTATACAAGGCTAGATTGTGCTATGAGCATAGTCAAAGTAGAGCAGAACAAAAAGAAAGGACCCGAAATATTAAGAAGACATTTTCTAAACGTAGAAAGAAAGGAAATAAACCAACACCTTGTCGAAATCAAAGTGGCAGATTTCCTATGAACAAAAATTTTCAGAATACAAAAATTGTTACTAAAAGTGAGTATCATTCAAATATTACAGCTCAAAGTGGTACAAGACAAGCAAACAAAACAGTACCAGGGACGGTACAATGTTGGGAATTTCAGGGACCTCATTTCCTTAGAGATTTTCCTAATTGGAAAGGAAAATTTTTAAACAATTTACAAGAAGAACCTACTGTGAATGATGTGGCAAGGACTCCTCCAATTTGTGCAGCATTAGAGGACCATCAAGCTGAGTTTCAGCCAACTATGATATAAATAGAAGGTAAAATCTCTATGCATTCTGTTTCTATTTTGATTGATCCGGGTGCATGTCGTAGTTACATCTCCCCAAAAATAGTAGAAAAATGTGTTTTACAGAAAATTAAACACCCTAAAACCATGGATGGTACAATTAGCTACGGGTACTAAGAGAAGAGTTTCTGAGATAATCAAAGATTGTTTGTTAAACTTGAATGGTCTGGAAACTACTGCAGATTTGAATGTTTTACCTCTTGGTTCCTATGATGTTTTGATTGGAATGGATTTGCTAGTAAAGCATCATGCAATCCTAAATTGTCTAGAAAAAACCATCACATGTAATGATGATGTAGGAAATTTTGTCTTAGTAAGAGGGAAGCCTAGAAATAACACCGTGCGACAAATTTCTGCTTTACAATTTAAAAAAAAAAGTATTCAAAAGGGTTGTAAACTGTATGCAATGAGCATTCAAAATTGTGTAGGTGAAACACCACAGAAAATAGAGGACTTTCCTATATTGATGGAGTTCAAGGATGTATTTCCAGATGAAATACTGGGACTGCCACCTAAAAGAGATTTAGATTTCTTTATCAACTTAGTTCTAGGAGCAGTTCCTATCTCAAAGGAACCATATCGAATGAGTACCCCATAATTGGTAGAACTCAAAATTCAATTACAAGATTTGCTTGAAAAAGGGTACATTAGGCCAAGTGCATCACCATGGGGAGCACCTATTCTTTTTGTGAAAAAGAAAGATGGAACTATGTGGATGTGTATTGATTACCGTCAACTTAATAAATTGACTGTTAAGAATAAATATCCTTTGCCAAGAATTTACGACTTGTTTAATCAAGTCAGAGAAGACAAAGTCTTCACCAAAATTGACTTAAGATCTGGATACCATCAGGTAAGGATCAGAGAAGAAGACATTTGTAAGACTGTCTTTAGAACCATATATGGTCATTATGAATTTATTGTGATGCATTTTTGCTTAACAAATGCGCCTGCAACATTTATGTGCATGATGAACATTGTTTTCAATCAATATTTAGATAAATTTGTTCTTGTGTTCATTGATGATATCCCGATTTATTCAAAAAGTGAACAAGAACATGAGGAGCATCTACAAATAGTGTTGCAAACACTGCGAGAACACAAGTTGTATGCTAAATTTTCTAAGTGTGATTTCTTCAAAAAGGAAATCCAATATCTTGGACACATTATTTCTGAATAAGGCATAGATGTAGATCCGGAAAAGATTAAGGCAATCATGGATTGGCCTACTCCACAGAATGTCTGCGACGTGCGATCCTTTATGGGACTAGCTAGTTATTACAAAAAATTCATACAAAACTTTTCTAAAATAGCATATCCTATTACTTCTTTACAAAAGAAAGAAGCCAAATTTATATGGAGTGATAAATGTGAAGTAAGCTTTCAAAAGCTTAAAGAATTGCTAACAAAAGCACCAATATTAAAAATTGCAGATCCGGATAAAGATTTTGTAGTATGCACAAATGTGTGCAAAGAAGGCTTAGGAGGTGTTTTGATTCAAGATGATCATGTAATTGCTTATGAATCATGGAAACTCAAAGATTGTGAACGAAACTATGTCACACATGACCTTGAGCTAGCTGCAATTATACATGCCTTGAAAATGTGGAGGCAATATCTCATGGGGAAGAAATTTCTGCTAAAAACTAATAATATGAGCCTTAAATACATTTTTGAACAGCCTAACTTGAATGCTAGGCAAACACGTTGGTTGGCCTTTAATAGTGAATATGACTTTAAGGTAAAGCATATTAAGGGTAAGGAAAGCAAAGTAGCATATGCCTTGAGTAGGCGGGTTCAACTACTTTATGAAATTTCCTTGAGAAAAATAAAAGAAAACTTGGAGGAAATCAGAACAACCTTGAAAAATGACATATTTTATGCAGAAATAAAAGAAAAAATTGCAAAACAATGGCTTAAAACAACAAAATCAAAATTTTAGCATTCATGCGAAGGGTCTCCTTTGGTCAAAAGGAAGGTTGTACATACCTGAAACAACAAATTTAAGACATCAAATAATGGTTGAATTTCATAAACATCCTTATTCTGGACACCCTGGTTATCAGAAAATGATAACAACTATTCAAAAGCATTATTTCTAGCCTAAAATGAAGGTAGATGTAGCAGATTTCATAGCAAAGTGTTAAGAATGTCAACAAATCAAATCTGAACACCAACATCCAGCTAGTCTACTTCAACCCCAACCTATACCTGAGTGGAAATGGGAGGTGATCAATATGGATTTCATTACCGGTCTACATAAAAGTAAAAAGCAAAATGATTCTATAATGGTAGTTGTGGACAAACTATCAAAATCTACACATTTCATTCCAGTAAAATCAACTTACAAAGTTGTTAATATTGTTGAAATCTTCTTGCGGGAGATTTTCAGATTGCATGGAATTCCAAAAGCAATCATATCTGACAGAGATTCCAAATTTACAAGTAATTTTTGGAGAGCTTTGTTTTCTAGTTTGAATACTCAATTAAATTTCAGTACATCTTACCATCCGCAAACCGATGGTCAAACATAACGTACTAATCAAATCCTTGAAGACATGTTGAGGATGTATGTTATGCATAATCCCTCACAATGGGAAGACTACTTGCATTTAGCAGAGTTTGCCTACAATAATGGATATCAGACTTCCACGAAGATGTCACCTTTTGAGGTCTTATATGGCAGAAAATGCAAAACACCAATCACATGGGATGATCCGGTAGACAGATTGATGCTAGGACCAGATCTATTAAAATATTTGGAGAAACTAGTGGATAAAGTCAAACAGCACTTGAAAGAAGCCCAAGATCGGCAAAAGAGTTATGCCGATGGGTTTTGAAAAGAAAAAGAGTATCAGGTGGGAAATCATGTATACTTGAAGGTCAAATCAAAGAGAAGCACTCTCAGATTGGGGAAGTGTAGTAAATTGGCTGCAAAGTATTGTGGACCATTTGTAATTTTGGCAAAGATAGGCCCGATGGCTTATCATTTGGCATTACCAGCCCACATTAAAGTCCACAATGTGTTTCATTTTCTCTTTTAAAGAAATATGTATATGATCCTAAACATGTTATTGATTGGAACTTATTGTGGGTAGAACCAGAGGGGGATTTCCTACCAGAACCACAATGTATACTAGACCGGAGGGACACTCGGGTTAGGAATAGAGTTATCACTCAGGCAAAAGTGCAATGGAAGCACTATGGACATGAGGAAGCTACTTGGGAAAAGGAAGAGGCTATGAGAGAAGCCTATCATTTTTTGTTTGAATATAATTGCACCGGGGCGGTGTTGCTTTAAGGGGGGGTGGGATGTAGCATCCCAAGAGTTTTACCCCTATGTAAATAAATAATAAATATGCATGTAAATATGTTTTGAGACTTGGACCTATGAATGATGTAAGGCATCATGGACAAATAACACTTTATGAGATTAAAGTGGTTTATTATTTCTTAAATGTTCTACCTACTTGCTATGGGACTACTTGTTAAATGAGAGACCAAGCTCACTAGGGAATTAGAACCAGAGAGTAATTAAAATTTAAAAAGAGAAAAGATAAATAAGACGAGAGAAATGATAATTTTGATTTTCAAGAATTGTGAGGAAAATAAAATAAACCCTAACTACACTTTCTTGAAAGTGAGAAATGATAAAAGGGAAAGGAATCAGAGGGAGAGGCTGCTCTTTGTTTTATTTTTCTCTTTAATATTTTTTGAGCCGTTAACATCTTTCTTGAAGCCCAAAATGGAGAGAATAGCCATTCTTGAAAATGAATTAAGAAAAGGAAAATGAATTGTAGATAAGGGAGACTACAGAGGTAGGTCTGCCCACTGCCACAGTACAGGTCCAACATGGTTTCCTATTGAGCTCAATGATGTTTGGTCCAAGCAGAAGCCTTGGAGTGTGCACTCCTTAAACAAAAAGAGGAAACTATTTCAGGAACCAGAGAACTGATTAAAGAGATTCTATTGGCAAATCTACATTAAAGAAGAGTACACACATAAAAACAACCCTTGGTTTTAGTTTCTTAGTGAGCTTGGTCTGGCTCGGGGGTGATTATCTGCTCAAGTTGAAAGTTTATGAACCACTGCAGTAATCTATGGTAGGGAGGAACATGGCAATTCCATAGCAAGTTGGTGGAAGCACAGGTTTTCAGATAAGTTGTTTAAGATATTATGTTTATGTTTATTTACTTTTGTATTATTTATTTAATGACTGGTTCTGTTAAAGGATTAAGATAATGATTTATATTTCCTATTTGCTTAGAAAAGTTTAAGATTACTAACAGTTTGACTTGGTTATCCTATTTTGAATTCTGTTGTATATTGATGATGTGTTTTTATTAAGTTTTATGATCAAATTGTGAAGAAAATTCTAGAATTCAATGGTTAAATTTGTTCAGTCTCATTATTTGTTTATATAGATTTTTTTCTGAGTTTTATTCTATGTTCAGATAGTTATTTTCAAAACATAATTGTTTCTTAAAGTAAACATAAATTATTACTAATTATATACTAAATGACTTATAATGACTTATTTATATATTGGAGAAAGCTCCTATATTAAATCCAAATCGCGATGGAGCATTGGAGGATCCCATTTGCAACCATGCTCACGATAGAACGAGAACTTTTATATTATATATATATACATGATAAACATATTATAGGACAAAATAACGGAAAACAGAGTCATTATACTCCTTAAGGGAGCGAATGACTTACTGATATAGTAAATGAGACATATGGTAAACAAAGTACAAATATATATATTATAAGAACAATGCCATGAATGGGCTAACAAAACCTTTTATGTGGGCGAGTAATGTTAACAATACTATTAATAAGATAAACAGAGTCATGTTTATGTTAATACAAAGCAACAATAAAAGAGATATTGTTTGCATCATAAGCGTGAACAGACTCATCACTAAAACGAGCTCTACATAAACACAACGAGCCACTATAGGATAGCAAGCTCTTTATACTAAGAGAAGAATACATAATTTTGTTTAAACATAAATGAAAATAATAGCAAACGGAATCCATATATCCACAGGGGTCATGATGTCCATGTCGTTGAACTCATAAAAGTGAACACGTGATCTTTTACAGGAGTCACAAAGACAAACGATTATTTGCTTGAGTAAGAGGACCGAAGCCATAGCTAGGGCTACGGCCTCATAACTCGTGGCCAGATTCTTAACAAATGCTTTGAACAAAATCAATTTATATACATTTAGAACAAACAATATTCACATTTAAAAGAGAAAAACGAATTACTCTGTGCATTCTCAAGTCAAGCCATAGCAGGGTTAAACCCTTGCTTTGAGTTATTAACAATAACTTGCACGGCAAAGAAATCAGTTAACCAAGTTTGTATATCAACAAACAAGATTTAAACCCTTAACACAAAGGGCACGAGGGCTCTATAATAATTATACCAAATGAAATTTAAGAGAGTGAGGGATATGTAATAGTGATACATGTATTATATTGCAAACATTAAACAGAACCAAGATTATAATAAACAAGAAAAATCTCACAAACAAGGAACCAAAAGAAAGGGATACGCAGTCCCTACACATATTTATTCATAATAATCTTGAATTTTTACACAGGCACGAAGGCCTGAGCTCACATAGAGCGTAGAACAAAAACCAAGCTTCAACAAAAAATATGACTCGACCTCCATTGTTTAATAATCAGAGAGAGGGAGGCTTACCATTGGCCCATTCCCTTGAACCTATTCGACACTGTTAGTCATCCCATGTCTCGAATGGGTAAAACCTATAGCAAAACAATTGAAAGAGCGTTAATATATGTTCTGAAATAAAAGAAATGAAGGGCTAATGTTAGTCATCCCATGTCTCGAATGGGTAAAACCTATAGCAAAACAATTGAAAGAGCGTTAATATATGTTCTGAAATAAAAGAAATGAAGGGCTAATGATTACAAGAAATAGTAAAGCGATATAATCACCTTAAATGTTCTTGAGCTTCAACGCTGCCAGTTGAACTCAACTCGAACCAGGTTCAAAGATCACACTCTGATAATGTTTAACTTCTCCCACGACTGAATACAACAAAGCGAATGTGTACTAAAGTAAAGACAACTCGAGGGTTGCATGAGATGCTCTCAAATCTCTAAGCTGTAGAGAGAAACCCTGTGTTCTTCTCAGACCAACAATAATAATGAAAATGAAGTCGAGAAGTTTCATTTGGGAGGGTAAAACCTTCGTTCCATTCTTCGAGGTCTTCGTAGAGGCTAAATAATATCACATTTAAAACCTTGAACCACCATAAGTCACCACGCGGCTTGTACTGTGATAGTGGTTGTAACCATCAATGGAGAAACGTTTACATATCTCCATGATGGTCATATTATTCACCTACCAAATTGATGTGGAGCCTGAACCTTGCGAATTGAAGTCGAGGGTACGAGTAGTGGTAGTTGCCATACGATTAACACCTGTACACAATTTAGAGGAGGAGTTAGCATATAGCTAAATTAAACCTCCCTTGAGCAATTCTACTAAACGATGGAAGGCATAATCATATTAACAATTAATACCATTGTATACATAATAACATACATCGTCTAAGTAGGGTCAATCGCAGGTCTCGTCTCTGTCTTCTCTGAACGTGCTATACCTTTCCAGACGGTGGTGAACCGGTTCTAAATTAACGCTGACCCCGGCTCGAGATTTGTACCCGCCCCGCCCGGTCGACGATGCTCACTGGGGGATCTCGGATAGTTCCTCGGATATCAAAAAATAAAAAAAAGGGTCGAGAGATCCCATGAAGACTCGATGCTTTGTTCTATAGTTAACAAATAGAGTGTGTAAGTTATTTTGATTACATATATGAGGTATGTAAAGGTTAAGAGTTGGTATAACTCATAGCCATGTAATTAGCCATACCATGAATAAGAACGATATCCAATGGAATAGAGAATACATGGTTAATATTTTAAATAAATGCTCAAATTGATATAGTGGAAATATATGACTCACAAACATATAACCTGCTAAGTGTGTAAGACATGCTGGAAACATAAACACTTGTAAAAGAGCTTATATGAGTAATTAACAGACGAAGAGACTTGAACCATTGAAAGAATACAATTACAAATGTCGACTAAGGTTAATATGTCTTACTAAATGACGAGTAAGAGACATAATGATGAGTAAAGAGTTCTTGACAATAAACAGGTCTATAGCCATAATTATGCTTAAAGGACAAAAAAAATGTATGTACTCATCAATAAACTGCAAACAAAAAATGATAGCAAAAACATAAGTTAATTCAAAGAATTAAGCACAGAAATGCGTGCATAGTAAACTCAGCTACCTTGAGTTTATTTGGGATTTCAATCTAGTATATTTTGAATATAATATTATACGTTCTCCACAAAACAAAACAAAACAAAATTGTGTGTAAATTCAGGTGAATAATTTGGGATGTTACAAAGGTGTTCAATTGAATTGATGCAAGTTTATGATGGATGAGATCTTCCAAGCATGCACAAAACTTCGAAGGTTACTTCATCTTTGGCTACATGTTCATAGCGCTAGATATGTGGAAATGGTGGCCACCACAAGGTCGAACACTACCACACATCAATTTGAAGCAAAGTATAGCCCAACATTACTCCCCATGGAAGGCCCGTCGTGATACTACCAATGTTATGTTCAATAATAACACTTTTGCATAATGGTACCTAGACCTCAAGAAAGCCACGATGGACTAGATTCATAAGACCTTATTAAGAAATTACACTTCTAGAGAATGGTTTGGGATCAATTGTAATAACACTTTCATTTAGCCTCGAGAATCTAACCATGGTACCTTCAAAGCACGTGCCCTACCATTTTGCTTACTTCCAAAGGCATTTCTCAAAGAGGTCACCACTTGGCCCAGAGTAAAAGTTGTGTCAACAGATAAAGGTACTTCTTATTTGTTTCCCCTTTCTTTAACCAAGCAGAAAAGAAAAGCATAACTGACCTAGGAAGAATATTTTGATGAAACATCTCCACCTACTATAACCACAATCCCACACCATCCACTTCCCTCAACACTGGAATCCCTCGTAGACGTTGCCATGGTCCTCACAAAGCTGTTGAAAGATGATTTTACTAGTTTGGGTGCACCAAAGCAAGGACGCATCATCCAACCTCTTGTCGCATCACCGATGACCACAACTTCCACCATCCAGACACCCATTTACACAGTCCCCCCCAAGTCACCCAAACGCTCCCCACCTCCAAACCCACCACAATCCCCCTTCCCACGAAGATTGCTTCGTCACCCCTCATGACTAGTACAATGAAGCCAACCATTATTGGCATTGTTGATGGTCCCCCATAAACCATCCATATAATGCAAGGATTCTGAATTCCTCAAGAAGTTCCCCGACAACATCTCACCTCCCATGAGATTGATGAAGGATAAGAAACCTCAACAGATTTAGAAGCCACCATCGATGACCAATTATTGTAGCAGGTTTCTCTATAGGACGATCCCCCAAGTAACCCTGAATCATAGCATTCTTTAGGAAACATCTCCACCTACTATAACCACAATCCCACACCATCCACTTCCCCCATCACTGGAATCCCTCTTGGACACTACCATGGTCCTCACAAAGCTGTTGAAAGATGCCTTTACTACTTTGGGTGCACCAAAGCGAGCCTGCATCATCCAACCTCTTGTCGCATCACCGATGACCACAACTTCCAACATCCAGACACCCATTTACACAGTCCCCCCCAAGTCACCCAAACGCCCCTCGCCTCCAAACCCATCACAACCCCCCTTCCCATGAAGATTGCTTCATCACCCCTCATGACCTGTACAATTAAGCCAACCATTATTGACATTGTTGATGGCCCCCCATAAACCATCCATGTAATGCAAAGATTCTGAATTCCTCAGGAAGTTCCCCAACAATAACTCACCTCTCATGAGATTGATGAAGGATAAGAAACCTCAGCAGATTTAGAATCCACCATCGACGACCAATTGTTGTAGCAGGTTCCTCTACAGGTCGATCTTCCAAGTAACCCTAAATCGTAGCATTCTGATTCACCTCTGTACTCTAAAGATGATCACGCATTACTCTGGGATATTCCAATGATAGATGCACAGGCAGATCAACAAATAGGAATGTTGGAACACCCACCACCACCTCCAGATGCTGAAGCAATCACCATCCAAGAACAGATCATGCAGCTCATACACAACCCAGATTCTTGTAGAGCCATCCTTTAGATCTGTCAAGAACACCACGACATTGTTCCATTTCTATTTGAAGAGACCCATCATAAGATAATTTAGAACACAACAGTCCCACAGGAGACAGAAGCACAAGCATGAGACCGACCAGCACAATCCATCGCCAATAGTTAGCCATTGCAATCTCTACCACCTGGCACAACAATCTCTGACCATAATTCATTCTCTGCATAGCAGTTGTTTGAATAGATTCATAGCACCACAATAGAAGCATAATGATGTCTAGTGTAGGCCGAGACAGAGCATGCCAATCTCAAGGAAGTTTATGACGACGTCCGCATACAGTTGATGGATGTCCTTGAAGCAAAGGCGAAAGCACAATAGGGTAGAGCTACTATGGAAGAAAATATTACAACCCTTTGTGACTGGATGCGCACAACGTGGCCCCAAGTACGACCATGTGAATGTATATTAGTTGATGGAAAGAAGCTTAGATCATTGCCTACCCAGAGATATGATAGGCCCATATATTGTTCCCCTCGCTTGGTTACTTAATTCGTACTAGAGATGAGAACATGTTCCAAAGAGAGAATCCAACCAATATATTTTAGAGTTCATATGGGTTGTTTCGTTCAGTTTTTTGTATGACTATTGTTTTAAAATTCTTTTTCTCTACTTTCATTGTTTTTGTAATCTTCCTCAAGTTTACTCGAATCAAGTTCCCCAAATGACGAAAGCTTCTCCTCCTTTTCGTATACATGTTACTTTTTGAATGATGGATTTGGATGGGAGCTCACTTTGTTCTTAAACAAACTTTTATTTCAATTTCTTCTTTTCATGAAATGTTTTGATGATCTTGTATATGGGCCTCTGTAAAGTTCGAATATTTTTTAATAAAAAACCTTGGGGAATTTTGTGGAAACTCTATCTTGATCATGTTTTCTTCTACATATAAGCTCTTATGTTTTAAAGAGGATGCATGGAATGAAAGCTTTGTATTTTTAGCAATATAATAGAAATAAGTGCATTCTATTCCCTCATTCCAGGGTTGAATTTGTGTTTGTTGTACTTGTAGTCTTGTGCCAAGTGCTTCATCCTGTTTTTTTTTTAAGTTGACAAAATCCTTACCCTGATTTCAAGACGTGTCATGCTTTTGAAAGATATGGTTGGGATTAAATTGATGCAAGTTGTTCATTTGATCGTGCATTTAGGAAACTTATTAAATCTATATGGTTTAAATTTTTTGTATATGAACAATTTGCTTTACACATTCCAATGAGATCGCTTGGTTTCCACTTCACAAATAGTAGGTGTGCTTCATTGAAAATTTTTCATCTCGAAGTATTATAATGATACCTATTTGTCCATGAAATTAAATGTTATTTGATTTGGAACATGATATGTATTTATAGTTTATGGATTTGTATGTGATTTGAAGAATGTTTGTAATAATATCAATAAACTGTAAAGTTAAAATGGAGTACCACCCCTAGAAAACAAAGGAAGGAGTTTCCTATGCCCATTATGTCTGGCATGCATTGACACATTTAGTGGCATTAACCCTAATAATATAAAACACATTAACACATCATAAATGGTGGATACTTGTGTTCTCTACTTTTGAAAGAACTCATCCCACCTCAACATATGTTTTGCTTAAAATTGCTTAAAAGCATTTGCAATTCACCTCAACATATGTTTTGCTTCAAAGTACTTAAAAGCATTTGCAATTTTTTTTTTTAATTTCTTTGAGACATTAACATAGATCATTTTCTTATTTGCAATACTAATCTCATTGTTTGCAGTGAGGAATGCAAACATGACACTATAAGTCCTTCATATTTTTATATGCTAGTATATGTATCTTGCTTTCGTGGTCCAAGGAAGTGAGTGGTGTGCCATTGAAGTGAAACATTATTATTGAGATTGCAACGGGAACATAATTGTTAGAATGCAGAGTTTCTAAAAAATAACGAGGCAAGCATAGGATGGTTGGATTAATGACTAATGGGTTGAGAATGTTGGTCATTCAATAGGATTCTCAAGGTACTTTGAATTGTGGACGACACTAGCTAATCGAAATAAGGTAAAGCCGACTCCATTTATTTGGTTGGTATCATGCAAAGCATAAGTTGCTATTTTAAGTGTATATGTATATGTACAAAGAAAACTAACCCTAGCATGGGCATATATGCATCATGGTGATACAGTCATGATCCATGTTGGTCACGCTTGTAACAATGGAAGAGGAATTTTGCTTTGGGCCTAGACATTATGCACTAATTTATCACCATTATTTGCTAGGATACTAATGGAGAGAGTCAAGAAATTGCATCAAGATCTCCATTTTCATTGTTATAGTTGCTTGAATCTAGAAGGCTAAAGACATGGGAAATTTGGGCAAGAGGAACAAAACTAGAGTGCTTTGTGAATTCCCATGTGTTGTGCCACAAATCTTTGATGGTCCATTGAACTAGTTGTTCTTCAATTTTGAAGTTTGGAAATTCAAGGCTCAAAGAAGGCCAATAACCAACATAACCTAATATATGATTTACCCTATAGATCATTTGCTTTCAAGTGGTCGTTGGTTTGCATGGTATCATACTATTCCTTGCACACAATGTGCCTATTATGGCACTCGAGGCATCACTGATTACATAGTAGAGACAAGTTACAAGGGACTCACATAATTTGCAATGGGGATCATGAACATATAACATATGCTGAATTGGTGGTGTGAGTCAGGTAGTTTGGTACAAGCCAAAAGCACTAGAATAATGGAAGTGGAAAGCTAAATGTTGGAAGTTGGAAGATGGGAGCCAAAGGGGCGCAATTATGCTGGAAGCAATGGACACTTAATCATGTGATGCAAAGTTGCACATGTAAATTTATAAACACAACAAACCAATATGTGGAAGATGATAGGGACGTTGTTTGTGGACAATCCGTTAGTGTGGACATTAACCGATCTCCCTAGTCCGAATGGTTAAAATTTAGAACAAAAGTAGTACAAAACACAAATAGCTTTCCTAGATTAATCAAATTACAAAAGGTATAGGAAGATAACTTACCTTATGAGCGTAGTGCTATCTCCTTGTGTGTAGCTCCTGATCTTCAGATCTTCAACTGCAAAACAATTATAAGAAGTGGAAACAAGCAAGTACTAATAATATGCAAATATAGATCAATCTAAACTAGCAGTCAAAGAAGCCAATTCTAAAGATCTTACAATAATAAGATTTTTATGGAAAGAATCTGCATTAATGTAAACATAAGAAGTACATAGGGAGAGGTTAAAACCGAGCTTTGACATTCTAACTCCTTCCAAATGATCCTAGTCTCAAAGATTCAAGCTTTTGCCTCCTAATGGATGAAAGGGAACCAACTCTAGCAGAATTTCACCAACATTTAAGTGCTCTATCTTTTTCTTCCCAACCATGGAGAGGAGGTTTGTATTTATAGGCCTAAAGGGATAGGAGAGGTTGAGGATTTGTACACAGGAAACTCACGTCTTTGTAGGGTGACACGCCTTGTCCAAAGGCAGAAGGTGTCACCGACGCACTTTGTCAATGTGCAGAGCGTGTCACCAGGTGGCTGACGCACATTGTCAACGTGCAAGGTGCGTCGGGGTGACAACAAAGGGAAAAGGAGGTTACCACAACTCTTCTTTTAATCAATTGGCCCAAGTGCTTTAGGAATCAGGGCAAATAAAGGACACATAACTCATAATGATGAGATTTTGGTGTAACAGACGCACAATGTAATGAGGGAGCACTATCATTGAAATATTATCAGGCGAGCATTGAAGTAAACTAGTGGTGCTTCATTCATCTTCCACATGCATGGGAGACACCAATGAGACTAGAAAATCGTTGAGATGAAGCTTCATGTTGCCCCATGTGCATGCAAAATCATGGCAATTTGACCCTTGACGATTTTCCCTATGTGAGATGATGTGTCACTGATAGGTGGAAAGAGTTAGGATGTTTTGTACCAAACTTGGGTTAACCATACTTAATGGTAGGTGGGGTGTGCATGCAATTTTCTTTGTTGTTAATTAGACTAGAGCAATGAGGTAGTAGAGAAAAGGATGTTGGTAACGAGAATGGAAAGTGGTGTCTAGTTATAGTGGGAATGAGTGTATGTTACCCATAGGTGATGTGATTATAATGTGAAGGTGGCATGGAAAAGGACATTGTCATTAATGAGATTGATCGAGGAAGGATGTGGCAGTTAGGTAGTTCTGGATGCTAATTAATACAAGTAATTTGAGCGGACATGCCTATCAATGCGGTGATGACAATGTGTTTGTGATCAATTTGTACTATGATCCAAAGTGCCAAGGTGGCAATGACTAGGATCCATCATTTGTCCACCTTCGTTTCCATGTGTGGGAGCTTGATGTGGTTAATAAACACGCATAAGCTAGAAGTCATGAATGATTACTTCTAAGAATACTTGGGTTGGAAGCCATGAACACATACTTATGTGTATGCATGCTTTGAAAGACCGACAATATTAGTTTTACAGAATTGTTGGTTAGAAGCTAATTACAATTACTTAAGCATGCACTAGCTTGAAGCTTAACATGGCTAATTTTGGGGACAAGCAGGTTGGAAGCTTGGTGTAGTTATGGTTGGGAGTTTGGTAATTAGGGACGATGGCGAGAGATCATTTGTGCTAGGTCATTGCTGAAGTTGTTGTGAAGCCCCCAAAATAGTGCTCACTAAGGGCGTGCTTAGTGGTGGTGTGTGGTGTCATGTTTGGTTGGATTTTCACCATCATCATTGGATGTTGATTATTTGATTAGGGCCTTAGAGGTGTTAGGGTCATGTAGGATGCGATCTCTTTGTTGGTAGTACTCACAACGATGGTTGCAAGGTAATTGGTGTTGTATCATCATGGGCAAAGAATCTCTAAGAAAATGGGTTGAAAGTTGAATGGTGATAATATGATGCGCTAGGGGGTGCATTGAGCACAAATGGGTGGTAATGGAGATCTTCGCCATATGTCTAGATGCCACAAGAGTTTAATGGTTTGCTAAGCTGGTGAAATTCATAATGAGCTTAATAGTCCATTGCTAGTTAGTTGCATTGTACGTCATGCATAATTGAATGGTCCAATATCACTACGACGACCACAAGGGCATGTAAATTGCTAGAGTAAAGGGAAGCACACACCTTATGAGTTGATTAATTATATTGCATTGCAAAATGACTTCATTAAATATAATAAAATGATGGATAATGATGTTTGATAAATAACATTCAAAATTTCGATTATCTAACCAAATCTTGAGATAAAAAAATTAATATTTGATAAATCTGATTGTATCTTCAAACTTACCAAAAGATTTGATATACATATAATTCCACCATGCACAAAACTTTAATCAATGCTAATTCCACCATGCACAAAACTTTCATCAACCCATATTATCACAAAAAATAAATAAATAATTTGATATTTTTCATAGGCCCCGTGGGCAATGGCCATTCATTCGAAATAGGGACCTGGTTATTGAAAGAGCATTTATGGCATATATTTCAGTTTGCTTACAACATTTACCAAAAGCATTCGAAGAAAAATAAAAATTGTTATCAACGTTTTAGACGTCCTCCACAAATATCTACTTTGGGTCGAGGGAGAATCTAAGATGCTCGTTTTTCACCTTCGTATTTATTTCACTACGTTAAATTAAGATTTATACGAGTAAAAGGATTCTTGTTGCGGAAAACAGGACCAGGCAATTTCTGTGAGCTATCGCGTGACAGGGTGCAAGAGGCAGAGAAGAAAATAGTCGTTTCCGAGTTAAATGCAGCTCACTGCTATCGTCCGCTTACCAAAATTTGTTTTCTTATCACGGTACATATGTGCTATATTTACTGTACATGCTTCTCTTTATCTTTGGAATCTTAATTAGGGTTGTTCCTCAAGCAATTCTTCTTTTCCGGGGTCGCAATTATAGTCGTTTTCTATTGCAAAATTTCTTAACAGGTTTATTATTCGGCTTCGGGCACCCTGAAGTCTTTTTTTTTTCTGTGACCGTATCAGTTATCTGTTTTCATCTGAATTTCCGTTGTTTTATCTGTACATTGTCTTATGGAAAACAAATTCAGTAGCTTATTTGGGAAATGGAGCTGTCTTTTCCCTGCACGGGTTTACATTTTCTTAATAAAGCAGTTCACTTTTCATCATCTCTGATAATTTACATGCTTTTACAGTAAAATTTAGGGCGGTTAACAGTTTGTGAAATGGACTAAAGAAAGACGATCTGTTGTTTTGGGGTTTTGTTCCTCCTAAAATTCTGCATTTTATTATGGGTTTGTGTATGCTGTGAATCCACTGGAGTTAACTTTGTGACGATGAGTAGGGAAATTCTGGCAGGTAGGCAATAGTTAGTTAGGCCTATACACGCTCAAAAGAATATTGGCTTGACCATATTATTAAGGGGTTTTATTGCCACATGTCATCATCTTGTGAAGGGTGTTCTTCCTAGATGCCTTTCAAAAGGTGCCAATGAGGCATGCCATGCCTCCAAATATGTAACTCATGCCTCGGGGACTGTGAAAATGCAAAAAAATGTAATCTCCAATTATAAAACATGCATCAACATATGTAGAGACCTCCTCGAAGGCAAGGTTGTTCACGTAATCAATGAAATCCGCCTCCTAGTCCAAGCATTCAAGCTCGTGCATTTTTAGGTGGTAACATTATGGACAACTCAAGTAATGGCACAAATAGTATTTAGGGTTATAGATCCAGGACAGCGGTGCAGGGTACAGAGGACAGCTACAAGGGTATGAGCATCCTCTACATGGCACATATGTAGGGCACAGATGCAGGGTACACGTGGCTCCTCTGAGCTCCAGATGATCTACTCAATTTGATAGAAGGCTCAAAAAGAGTTTAGGTCTTTAGGCAGGGATGACTTTTTATATGTTGGTCTTTATGTCCATATGTCATGTCACCAGAAACGAGAAACAGAGTTTATAGGTTTCGCATACAAGAAATGAGGAGAGAGGAAAACAACAAAACTGAAGATTCCTAGGATTGTAATGAACAAATTCAATCAGTCATAATGATCAAATCTATTTTGCCATATACCCTGTTTTCATATTTAGGTTTAGGACAATGATTGTTGCTTGTGGTTTACCTTAAGAAGTATTCATATTCCTATATTGTTTGCATAGATATTAGACACCTTAAGAAGTTGCCATTTTCCTATATTGTTTACATATGTTTACAAGGATGATAGAGACTGTATAATAAATTTGGAGGTGTGTTTTCTTTACACTCACATAATGTTTTTATTTGTTATTAATTTGTTAAAGACAAATCTAAATTTATTTGTAATTAGAATTTATATCATATATTTCTTTGTTATAAATCTGTCAAATCTCAATTCATTCGTAACTATCATTCACACATTTGTTATCAAGATCCATTCTAGATTTATAAATATTAGATATTAACTTCAAAAAATCAAATTAGAAATTAATAAAAAATTTGTAACTAACATACCAATTTTTCATTGTAGATCATCTATAAATTTACAAATGTTAATATCAACTTCACATAAAACAAACGTCTCCTCCAGCAGATTATCAGGATCAATTAACGCCCCTACCTAAGGTTGAAACCGGCTTGTTCTGTTATTCATTCTTCATATTAAAAGCTTCCTTTTGTGAAACCATATTATGAATTTAACCAAAGCCTATTCCAAACAAAGTTTGAGATTGTGAAATTGGAACGATGAAAATTTGGATAAAATCAAAATTACCCCGTTCTAACTACTAAATTTTGATGAAAAATCCAGAAACAGCTCTGAGAAATGATGAGAAACGATTTTCGTTTCTTAAGAAACGGTTTTAGGGCTTGAAAAACGGGAACGGCCGTAGAAAAGGCCGTTTTCCGTCCCGTTTCCGTTTCTGGCCCGTTTTCTGAGTGAAACGTCCACCGACATTCCGTTTCTGGTAACAGAGCTTGTCAGTTATCTGTCTTCTTGTTTATCACCATTTCAACTATTGTTTCTCATCTATAAATCTGTCTTCTTGTTGGTAAGAACAGGACTTTTTGTTTTGGGGTGCATATCACATTATAGCTTATGAAGTTTTACTTCAGGGTTACTTTTTTGTTATATTATACATTTTATTGCTTTGATTGACTATTTTTTTGTCCATCTACTGAGATGTGCCATGTAAGACATATTTTTAATGATTGCAAGATGAAAATAGCAATACAGTTTAAAGTATTTTTTTTTCTTTTCCGATCGTATCATTACACTAAACCTGATTGCTGATATGGTTCATGCATTTTTTTCCTTGCAGATTTTAGATCCGAGGCACTGATGCCAAAGAAGAAATAAATTGTTTATGTTCATTTTCATCGTTCTCAGCGTATAGTCCTTGTTTAGACACCAAATATATTTAGCGATGATGTTTGATCGCGAATTGTACAAAACAAAGCTGTGCACTCTTTATCAGAGGGGTCATTGTCCTCGGCAAAGTTGTTCATTTGCTCATGGTGATGCTGAACTACGGAGATTCTCTGGTTCTGGAAATGGTAAGATGCTTGTCAGAGTTACAGCTAATGGTTTAGCATGTTTTTGGGTTCTGCTACCTGAAATTGAATATATTCAAATCTTAAAAGGACCATTATGCAAATTACATACGAGGGGCAAGTTTTTGACTAGCTGGGCTGCTTATTTTCAATTGTGAGAGAATACTTGTTATTTTTATATGTGAAACTTTATATGATGGTAATTATGGGTGGGAGTAAAATGGTCCACTTTGTTCGCAGTGTTAAAATTGTAGTTTGTCTTGATCTACCTAATGAAGTTGTGGCCAACAATGTAAAGCATTTGACCAACCCCTAGCTGTCACCCGAAAGAATTCTGTGTAGCTTTGAATCTTAGTTAGACTTTAGTCTATTGACATGGAATATATCTTTAGCATGAAAGCAGATGAGCCAATTCTCTTTCGATCCACCTCTTGAAACAACTCCATCATCCTTAACTCGATTGGATCGTGACTTATCTTGATATTCAAACAACCCGATTGAGGATCTCCCTGTGGAATCAAGTCTACATGAATGATTTGTTGCTCTTCTTTGTCAAATTTATCTTCATCATTGGAAAGAATCAACAGACCAACCTGTAATCTCAGCTCTTCATCTTTTTGTTCATGGAACTCTGCATATGGCTCAAATGGTGCAACTACTGGTTCATGATAGGAGTCGTCTTTATACTCCTCATCTTTGGAAACTTCATCATATGCAAGGCTTACCCACTATTTTGTTCATTTTCAACAAGGAATTCATGCACTCTTAGGGCAATGTAGAAAGTCACGTCCAAATCTGTTGGGTTTTGATTCCATGAGAGGGAACAAAACTTTGCGTCAAAAGCAAAAACATAAATTACTAAAACATTTCTTGTTCAGATTGACAAATGAATCTTATGCAATGCATTGACAAATCCAATAAAAGAAATGGGAATAGTTTCATCTTCTCCCTTCTTAATGTGAGAGAGCTCCTGTAGGGACAAATTATCCTACACCCATTGTATTGCTTCAACATCCATGATCAATAGTGATCCTTTTGCAATGGAGTCACTAGGGGAGACTTTCGTAGTGATCTATCCTTTCTACAGAATATTTGTTTAGGTTTGTCAAGGCCTAGGACTGTGCCTTGTGCAAGGTCAAGTCGTGGCGTTTTTCTCAGGTTGTCCACCACGGTGAAACCCTACAACAATAGAGTGGCCATTTGAGAAAAAAATAACACCAAATAAATAAAAATCTCATTGATGTTGTTAAAGAAAATCGAGGATTTGACAAAGCCTTCAGCAACGATGCTAATTTATTATCATGCCATTGTGCACTTAAGAAAACAACAAATCTGAGTGATAATTATAGGTGATCTACCTTGTCACCATTATATGCCTCTCTTTTCGGGTTGGAGCTTTTCCAGCTATAGGGGTGGTGTCCCTAGGGCTTTTTATGTGCTGTTATTTCTGCATGTAAATATGTGTATAAACTTAGAATGAATCAGCACACTAAGTTGCCCTCGAGCGCCCAGATAACACTCAAGAACAAGGTCAACATTATAAATAAAATTGCCTAAGTGGGATTGGTTTCTTTAATTAAATTTCAGCAACAAAATGGAAACACGTGGAGAATGATATGCACTTTGAGTGAAAGAACAATTCAAAACAAATGCATAAAAAGGAATATGCAGCTTGAGTCACGGCAGATAAATTCAAAGAAATACATAAGATTGACAACACAATCCTTGCTGAATGGTTGCTCTTAGGAAACAACCACAAAACTCAAAGAGCTAGCAAAATCATAGTCAAATCTATTTGATATATTAATAATATACAGAGGCAAGAATTATCCATAGATACGGTACACCAGGGGTTGCCCTGTCAATCTCTGGCAAGTAGTAATGGAAGTGCTGTCAAGTCCAGAAGGATGGAAGAAAGATGGAAGTACTCTTGAAACTTGCAAGAAGAATCCAATCTGTAAAACAGTGGTCTACAGTGCCTTTATAGAAGTATGGGAGAAGAGGTTCCCATTGTATGTGCTCTAGAGGTGTGAGATATGGAAGGGATTGAACTCCAAGTCAATCCCTTGCATGGTGTGCTAACTCCCTCACTCCACCAATAAACTCAGCCATAAACCATGCAGTCATGCATGCACAATGACCTCTCCTAATGCCGAATTAGAGTAAGGCATGTGAACTCATGCTTGCAAATCCAAGCCATGCAAACTCTCTCCATGTATGCAAATATCCATTTTATGATTTTCAATATCCAAAAAGATAATGCAAGATTGAGTCAAGTGCATAAATCTTGAATTTTCTCGGAATAACAACACACATCCATGCACAAGCCAAACTAGTGAACTTGAACCTCCAAACAGAGCAAAGATAGCTTAGGAAAGCAATTCGCCACACTTGGATGATGTCATAAATACGACAACATAAATCAACCATCATGAGTAGTCTAGTATATCTATATTAGTTGTCAAGTGTCCAAGTGTGAGGCAATCGCCACCCGATGATGATGATCCTAAAATCTAACCACACATCCTCCATCCAAGCTAGAACCCAATGACAAATCCAACACTGCACATCAGAACCATGACACTGCCCCTCCACTCGCTAAAAATAGACATGCCAAAAACTGCAGCTACACCTTCTAACAAATAAGAGTCGTGTAATGTCAAGATAACATTGATGACAACACTTATTATAGATAGCACATCTAAAAATAGACACTACTAAAAATAACATTTGCTTTCATGTCATTGAACATAGTCTCATGGGATTTATCTTCATGCAAAGAACTCATATATGTGTTCTGATTCGACATGCAAGCCTTGTAACCCTAATAGCTAAAAATAGTAGTTTCAAGAAGCACCTTGCGTGTCCCTTGAAAGAGGCTTATCGGGATTGAGGATCACCTGGGCCATGAAATTATGTTGGATCTTAACCCTCTAGTTGCGGACGCAACCTAGGGATTAACAAATCTTTGGTTGATGGGAATCATGACAATGATCTTGCAGTAGAGATGCCAATCCCGCCCACTACCATTATCAACACTAGCAGAATTCTAGATGTAGCAGCTTTAGCTTCACAACATCCACCGCTCCATGGGCATCATGTAGCTCATGGTGGTGCTTGTCCTAGCGTTCCATGATCACTTTCACCTACTCCTGTTGTTAGACCATTGGAAATAAATTAGAAGTTGTTAGTGGCAAGAAGAAAACTTAGTTAGATAGTAGAATGATTTGTCTTTTTTGGTTTAGATTTTAGAACTTAGAAGAATTATTTTTCTTTCTTGTGACCTATTTTCCAAACATCATATGACAATTGAAGTTTGAACTGTTCAATACATATTACTCCTTGGTCATGATGCCTTGTTTCATTTCTTGGTAGATGTTATTTGTTATAGTTTGTTAATGACAAATGTCACTGGTTGAAACTTGAAGGTAAATTGCGCCGAGAGGCGCTCTACAACCCAGTATGAGGGATATCTTGTAACATGTGTCGTTTGTCGAGTAACAAAATAATACAAAGTAAACAAAAAAGAATAATACAAAGTAAAAAGTAATAAATATTATGTTGGCCATAAACAAAAAAGAATAATACAAAGTAAAAAGTAAATATGAGACTTAAACTAGAGACTTTAGAACTTAGGATTAGGTGATAAATATTATGTCGGTCATAAACAAAAAAGAATAATACAAAGTAAAAAGTAAATATGTGACTTAAACTAGAGACTTTACTTTTTACTTTTAATACAAAGTAAAAAGTAAATATGAGATTTTAGAGTGTTTGTCGAGTTTGTCGAGTAACAAAATAATACAAAGTAAAAAGTAATAAATATCATGTCGGCCATAAACAAAAAAGAATAATACAAAGTAAAAAGTAAATATGAGACTTAAACTAGAGACTTTAGAGCTTAGGATTAGGTGGCTCAGGTATTGAACTCAAGGAGCTATTCAAGGAGAGGTTTGCCCCTCGGGACATTTGATCCCTCTCAGTGCTCGATAGAGCCTAGGATTTGGATCTATGTTGGTTTTATGGTTTATCACTTGATGACAATGTTATAAGTTATCACTAATAGATGGTAGAAGTTATTTGTGTATTAAATGTTTGATGCTTTAATTTATCATTAATCTACTATGGATTACATTTCTAGCTTCTTAAAAATGTAGTATTTGCTACAAGTAGAACAAAATCCTATGTTGTCATATGTTTTGCAACTTCGACATTCTATATTCTTTTCTTGAATATATATGCATCAAGATATATATTATATAAATACGCTTTGGGTATGCTTTGCTTCTAGAGTCTTTTAGAAATTGTTGCTTCGTACTCCCGCTTCTTGCTTCCTCTCTGCACTTTGCTCCCCCTCTAACAACCTTATTTTGATCTTTGTCTACCCATGCCTTAGAACTAATTTTTGTTTTACTTTGGTGTGAGCCTCTGTTGTTTGTAGGTTTTTGATTGTTTGTAGGTTTTTGAATGCCTTGTGTTTGTTCTTCTTGGGCCTAGTGTTTATAATATGACCATGGTTGAATGCTATGTTTGCGTTATGATCTCGTTCTATTCTTTTCTTCATGTAGGTTTCCTTAGTATATCATCTGTTATGTCTCTTCCACTGCATGTTTTCTTCATGTGGATTTCCTTGGTCTATCATCTGTCAAGTCTCTTCCATTGCATATGCTTGCGTGTGTGGCATCCAATGTTACAAAAACCGGACCGATTCTGGCAAAATCGGTCGGTTCGACTAGTTCAGAGGCCTCATCGGTGTCTCAAACCGGAAATGACCGATTCCGTACGGAACCGGCCGGTTCTGACCAGTTTCGGCCGGTTTTCTGGTTTCGGTTCCGGTTTTGACCGGTTCAGTACAGATTCCAGAACTATACAACGACATTTAAGAGGCCATTTTTTAATTTTTTTTTTTCAAATAAAAAAAGTTGGTTGAGTGGGGAAGGTTCTAGATAACCCTAAACCCCTAAGAAAGCAATAAAAGCAACACCAACCGCTCTATTTCTCTCACACTATTCACTTGAGTATTTTGAGTTAAGAATCATTCTTGACATTCTTGGGAAGTGTAGCAGCCTTAAAAGGGTATGCTAAGTACCTACAACAGTCCTAGTTATATCATCATAAATAAAATACACCTAATAGTAGTTACCTACAGTAGTAAAGAGACTTTGAGCAGCCGTAGCCCCTAACAACAACTCTGAACTAACTGTGTAGCAATGTTCCCCCAAGTTTCTGGGATGCGGGGACGTGGGGGCGGGGAAACGTAGAAATGACATATGCAGAAGTACCTCCCCAAATTTTAGGAAATGTCGACGGGTACGTCGGGGTCTTCAACATAGGGGACCCCACCAGGAATACTACAAATTTTTATTATAATACATAAAAATTGAAAGTTGGAGCATAAATCATTAAAGTCTTTAATTTTATAATCTAAAGATTAATACAAGTTCACAGCGTACATCAAATGAAATACAACCGTACATAAACTATAACTGATAAAACAAATTCGGAAATACAACCATATTGAACAACAAAAGGAAATCGAGGCTACTGAGAAGGAAAATAGTGGACGGCATGGTCCTTTATCATTTATTTTTTTATTTTTTGGTAAAAAATTGTCAAAGGAAACATAGGGACGCCATTTTTAGGAGGGAAACATTTCCCTTTTGTGTTTCCTTGAGTTTCCTTCAAATGGGGATGTGGGGGGGGACATTTCCAATGGAGTTTCCAAGTTTCTGAAACGTGAGGGGGCGTGGAAGCGTGTTTCCTACCCTTGGGGATGCGTACCCGTGTAACACTGCTATGTAGTTAAAAGAAACTTTTGTGGGCATATTCCAAGGTGACAGTCTGTTACAACAGCCTTGAAACAACCCTTTTAACAACGACAGTTTCCTCAGCATGTTAGACATATGATTCAAGTGAAATATGCTCACTCCTCAGTATGGCACCTAGCAAAATACATACAGGAGCCCTTTTTGCAAATTTGTGTATAATGGTTTTGATTCACATGGTTGACCATATACATATATATATAATTTTTCAAAATTTGAATTTTTGGTGGACCGGTTTTTTTCTCGGTTTTGGTCTGGTTCCAGTCCGGTTTCGGTTCTTGAGGTCGGCCGGTTCGACCACCGGTTTGGTTTTTGTAACATTGGTGGCATCTCTGCTCGGGGCTGTGTATGCTTCCCAAGGCCATGATTCCACTAACGATGCTTGTTCTTTTGGTGACTGATTCACTCAGTGGTTGACTTTCTCATAACAAAGACCATAGGGCTCCTTTTTTCGTTGGTTCGTATTCTGGATAGCATGATTATGTTGTTGGTGGGAACATTTTGTGTGCAGCTCTATTTTTCTCTTAACAATCTATTTTTTGTTTGGTCGGGAGCACCTTGGTCATGGGTTTTGTGTCTTCTCGTTCCTTGTCAAGGGCTTTCGTGGATCCGTTTCTTTCTTTGTGTTATTTAAAAATCAAAACCCTTCTAAAAGTTTTCCTTTATAAAGATTTAAAATAATTGCTTGCCTTTGCAACTGATGCATGCATAAAAAATGATGCCTCCTTTAATCTTGTTGATTTCTAACTTTCACTCATCTATGGACTTGATTGAAATTGGACTCAAGATCTTTCCGCTTTGATACCATGTTGGAAAAATGAACATCCGCTTTGATACCATGTTGGAAAAATGAACACACAATACATGGGAGGTGTAAAATTTATTCAATGCAGTCGATTGGTACAATGAGGTTGAATTGGTTTTATTTACTAGTTAGGTAGTTGCACTACCTAATTTACCTAACTTCTCTACCGACTAATGACTTGATTGTCATTTATTAAAGTCATCATTATGTTATACATTATAATATAGAACTCCTATGATAATGAGTGTTACTTATTCTAATTTCTAACAGATGTTGGTTGGTTAAAGTTTAAGCTACCTAACCGAGGGTGCTATAGATATGCCTCGTATGGGTCTTTTGGGGCATGTGAGAGATGTACCATTGCAGCATTCATAATAAAGACTTATTTATTTTCTCTCTATCCACTGTCTTAAATTTTGCATCTTGGAAACAAATAAGAAAGATTACTTGCTTGTTAATGCCTCTATAAGTTTCCTTGCCTTTTTTATTTTTCTGGTCTTTGGGCCTTGCTTCAACCTTCAGATTTCAACCCTTTTTTCTGTAGGCCACTGCAAGTTGTATCCTTGGGTTTCCTCAATAAGCATGGTTTGCTTTGGTGGTGTTTGTATTCTTCCACTTTCATTAAGAAGGCAACTACTAAGGAAGGAGCCAGCAATCCATGAGAATTGCAGCTAGATACTGTTTTCTTTAAAGGTAGATCTGTTTTATAAATTTTGTGTTATGTGTCGTCAATAAGTTCATTTCACTTCAAATGACCCCTGAATCATCCCGGGGAAAGAAATGAAGGACACTGCTGTAAAAATATATTTTTCAGCATTTGACATTAGATTAATAGGATTCTTACACAGCATCAAGGCCTACACATCGGAGTTGATTACCAGGTTCCTTTTCATGTTTGATACTTTGACAATAGGATTCTTACACAGCATCAAGGCCTACACATCGGAGTTGATTACCAGGTTCCTTTTCATGTTCGATACTTTGACAATAATTTTTTTAAATCCCTCTAAATCTCTGACAAGTCAGTTTTCAAAAGTGGCAAATGGAATAAAAGGCAATCCTAATGCATTTTTAAGATGAACTTTATTGGGAGCAACTTATAGATGCTGCTGATGCAACATAGGGAACTGATTTCTATGATCCAACATTTCTTATAGGGATGTTCGAAAAGATAAATTTTCAGTTCATTGTTGAATCTTGAAGTGCGAAGGCAGACTTAAAATCTGTATCTCTGAGAGGCATGCTTTCCATGTCTGTAATCAGATGCATTCCTGTCTTTTAGCTAAACATCATTTTTGCTTGGTCTTTTATGTGAATTTTTGATTTTGTGTTTTTCTTTTCATTGATAGATCAATAATGGGAGTAAGGAGAGAGGGATCATGGTTGCAGTGATATTCTTGACAATGCAATGAAGTAGATTTTAGTAACTACTTTATAGAGAGGGTTTTGAGGTGACTGACCATATTGTTTTTAATTGTTATATGCCGCCCTGCCTCTTAGGATGCCATTCTTGTATTTGCAGATAAATAGTTCACTTAACAATGTTAATATTCTTGAAACTATCTTATATTGGGTGTAATGAAGACTCTTGCACACTCTAAAAAGGTTAGATGTTAAAACTGAATATCATTCCATGTATGTGTCCTTTACCTAATAAGGTTTCAGTATCACGTCATTACTGTATCATCAAGTTTTTGGTAATGAATCAAACAACTATTATTGCTTCAATCTTGGGTGTGAAATAATATTCTAGTCAATTTCTTCATGAATTATGTTACAGGCGTTCAAGTATATCCTCTGGGAGCCAGCTCTATGCCAAGTCCAAGGAAATGTTTAAACCTTAAATATTTCATCCATCATATGGATTGGTCATGCACTATGGGATACCCTTCCATCCAGAAATTTTTGTACCTTTTGCTGTTAATGTTTCTTTGTTAGTGTTACAACTTTAATCTCATATTCTTATGTCAACATCATCAACATTTGAAATGTGGGTAATAGCAGAAGTCTTTTTTCCTATCAAAATCAGATGGCATTTAGCAGCTAGTAGAAATATTACAATTTACCATAGAGATTTGGTCTTTAGCTTTTATTGCTTGCTGGCTTTGACTTAATTTTACTCTTTTATATTTAAATGTTTCTTTTCTATTACTGGTAGTATCTCTTTGTATTGGAGGTTGCTTTAGGCACTCCCTTGGCTTATATTGTACTTGGGTCTTTCTGAAATTCTATTGGCATATTTTGGTCTTCTCTTGACATTAATATGAATCTTATTAATTTAATTTAGTTGTTTTGACTATTGAGGAATAAGTCTGTCTACCTATTCTCCTATCTAGCTTGGCATTTTGAAATTCAGGACAGTTCATGGAAAATGTTATAAATGCCCAGCCATTAAGGAGACTAGTGAAGTCATGTTCAAATCTTATCGTGAAAATGGAGTAGCATAAATTATACTAAATTGAGGTTGATATTAATGTTGAACTTTGATGATTAAGAAGTATACGTGTTCTTAATTGCTTTCCTCGACTTTCTATTTAAAGAATTTTAACCTCTGTGTAAGGATCGTCATTGCAAAAACATGAATAAGAATGTTGAACCAACTAATGCTCGCTAGGTCATGAAATTTCTCCACCACGGGAATTTGATTTTTCATCATGTCAATGACTGGAAAATATGCTTTCCTTGTTACATAGCCACTTGCGACGTTAGAAATTCAATTCGAGTTTGATGAGAATTTATCTGAACTCAAATTATTTTGACCTACATATTTCTTGCAGGTCAACTATCCTGATACCTTATGCTAGTGATCTCCCATAGTAGTCAACACATACATCCTGTCACAAGGTGGTACCATGTTTTGCTTTTGCATTATTTGTCAGAAAATTGTTTTTGAAAGGTTTGGAGAACCCAGTTTTTTTTCAAAAGCCTTGTAAAGCCTGCTTTTGTATATGCTTTATGATGTGATTGCTTTTATCACTTAGTTTATGATCTTCACGATTGCATTCATGGTCTGATGTCACTGCTGGAGATCCTTCTCAAACAATAAAATGCTGAGGGATTTTGTGAATGGAGATATTTTGCAGATTATTGTGGCAAGTCTGGTGTTCCATATTGAGATCTTTTATTGGATGGAAGATGCATTCTTTTATTATTTCTATTTATGAGATCGAAGGCATGCTTTACATATCCAAAATTTACTATTTTACAAATTGCTGAAGAAGGAAGCCATCTCAGTCCTCTTCGATATTAAGAGCTACTATGAAATTCGAAGGCTTTTATATTGGTTATTGTTACATGTAAGATCAAAAGCGGGTAAAGCACATATTTATTGATTTTTTCAAGGCTTGTATAATACCAAGGCCCACATGAGACCTGGCAAGGAGGCAGTGTTAGTAGCCACTGTTAAGTCTCTTGCATTCCTCAATATGGTAAGATCAAATGCCTGTTGGTGATAACGGTTCCAGATTTGGGCTTTCGATAAGCGAGTTCTTTGTTTGTTATCAAGTAAAAAGGTTCTACATTCCGTTTAATAATAGAAAATTTTGTTTGCATATTCACTAAAATTAGATTGCTGGCAGGTAGACGTGAACATCGGAGTGGCGATCTAAGGGACAAATTAGACAGAAGACACTCTCCTCATAGAAGGTCCCCTCCAGCAAGGGATGCCAAGGGGCGTCAGCAGTATGCTGATCAGAGATCTTTACCTCATGATAGGGGTAAGTTACTTAAGGTGTGATTAAACATAACATTATGTATCTGACAACTGTTTTTTGTTGTATCGCCAGTGATGCTGTCTACAGGGATGCTGTGGCTATAAATCAATGATAGGAATTCCATATAAGATAACAAAGTCTTTTACGTCAATTTTGTTTCATTGGTGGGCATAAATTGGCTTTATATGTTCAATGTACTGGAAAATGTTATTGAGGCTTGAATTCCAACATGCTTGTTCTAGATGGATAAATGGGTATGGGGGTATGATTTAAGTGAAGACCATGTATTTTTGAAGGAACTTATGCTAATTAATTCAGGCTACCGATTTATTGCAGGCCATAGTCCATCAAGGTCACCACCTAGAGGCAGGTAAGTAAATATGTGTCCTCTAAATGAACTCTGTTTGCATTTATTATCATAGTGTTTTGTCTACTTAGATGCATGTTACTTTTATTATCCTCAAAGGAGTAGGACCTGTTATCACCCAGAAATTTCTCTCTTGCAAAGACTAAAGGAGTCCAGATAACTCTTAGAAAGAGAGCCAATGTCCCCTCACTCTATTCCCTTCTCGCTTTCGGTTAGTTTTTTGACCACCACAGGGGAGGCTCCCTAAATGATCTAAGGTTTACAATATGGTTCCTCAGAGGTTAGATTGACCTTAAATCAATAAAGTATGCTGCTGTATTAAACTAATTGAATCAGAAGTCAGTGAGTACAAGTTAGGGGCAGCAATCAAAGAAGAAGCGTAAACACTGATCTATATGATAAAATTGCTAAATATGGTCATCAGTAGGGGATAATCTCCTGCTGTTCCATGCTAAAAAGTGCAAAAACAGGAAGCAATTGCACCCCAATATTAAGGAAAAAACTAAAAGAAAGAGGATTTTTGATTATAATAAATTCCAATAAATGCAAATTGAAATATCCTATAGTATCTTCTTAATTCTGCACAAAAGCACCCAGACCAGCAAACTACTTTCGCCTCAAAAAATGCAGAAAAGACTTGGGAATAACCTCTAAAGCTGAGCCAGAGTGATCCCCTTGCAATCTAGTCTAATGTGATTTGTGGGGATGCTAATGTGATTTGTGGGGATGCAAGATAATTAATTTGCCTTTATAAAAATCAATGAAACAAGTAAAGTGAATGACCAATGATTTGTCCCAGAAATGGAGTTATGAGTGAATGAAAGAAAACAAGCAGGGCAACTGAAAATTGTTTGAATACTACAAGTTCGAATTCCTATGAAGATTGCAATAGGAGTGAGTAAGAGTTCTATGCTAAAGATAGAAGTTCTCACTCTCAAACATCAATATGGTTGCCAAAAGAGTGATTAATTTGATGTTTATGGCCAAGGGTTGTAGAAAGAACAAAGTCCCAGACAGGTGGGAACACACCAACGCTCTCAAGGATCTTGGCAGACCCAAGATTCTTCAACTTCTCCACCTCAAATGGGATAATATCATGATGTTGACCACAGAGTCATTCAACCAGTAGATGAGCTCAACTGCTTGCTCTCAATCACAAAATCTCGAGGAGAATAGTGAAAGCAAGGAGGTGGAAAGAAGTAAGGTACAACTGTCTCTCTCCTTCACTTACACTCTCTTAGATAGAGAAAGAGAGATCTATGAAAATAATCCAAAATAGAAGGGGCCAGATACTGGCCATGATCAAGAATAGAAGAGAATCCTTGCCAAGAATATAGCCCAAATAGGTGTTGATGTTTGTAGCTTGGATAGGAACTTCTGCACACGTTTAGTGTCAAATGTGCATGAAGTCGTCAAGTCAAATCTATTTTGTAATTCACTTTATTAATAAATTGAGTCTTATTTTTATCTGTAGAGTATAATAAAGTGTATTTTGAATACATTAGTGATTTAGACTAATCTCAACCGTACATCTCAATGAGAGATTAGGGTTTCAACTGAAGTATAAAGGCAAGTCAAAGTAGAGGGTTAAGACACATTCATTCTTTGCTCGAAGACAATTTTGGTCGGAAGGTGAAGAGACTCATTTGAGGAGCGAAATTAGAGTGTTAGAGTGGAGCCTGGTTCAATAACGAGGTAGATTTTAGCAGGCAGGCAGCGACAGTAGCAGATCCATACAGTCATACGGATTCGTACAACATGTCAGTACAGTTGTACGGATCCGTATGGACAGGTCCATACAGGCCTGCAACAAGTCCGTACAGCCACCAACAAGCCTTGGGTTGATTTCTTGATTGTTTGAGGGCAGTTTTCCTCAGTAAGTTTGTTGATTTTTGCTCCATTTTGAGTGTACCTTATAGCTGTAAGTTTTTGCAGCTGTGGAGGTTTCCTTGTAAGCCTAGATCTATTAATGGAAGGTTGAACTTGATTTGAAGGAGTAATTCATTTGTGTATTTTGTTTTGCTTCCACTGTTCATTTTCTAGCTATATGCGTGAATACTGCTATGTGAAGAATTTAATTTCTGCAAATTAAATATCAGCTGATTTATTTAAGAACATAAGGACAACATTTACCTAGGGTTAAGGAAATTTTCTGTAGGGGGTACTCCAACTCTACATAGATGATGCACGTGCTGTGAATAGCTCAAGTAGTGTGCCCTATTGTATCTGGAACCAACAATAAAAAATAGCTCAAGGCTCCCTCCTCCTGGTACTAAAAGTAGCACCAACATAGACCCATCTTAAATCCAGATCTTTTAATTCCCTCCTCCTGGTACTAAAAGTAGCACCAACATAGACCCATCCTAAATCCAGATCTTTTAAGCACAGAGAGGGATCAAAACAACAATTGAGATGCAAACCTCTTAGTATGTAAAAGAGCTTGAGTTAAGATCGACGCTGGTGTGCTTTATATTTTTTTTCCAAGTAAATATTCTGAGGCAAATCCCTGGGCACTTTCCCTCATTTCGAGGATGGTATCCAGGGTAAACACTAGATTCTTCAGGGCACAAGGCCAATCAATAGCAGGGCTCAAAGCTGTTACAACAATATACTCATTATGAGCGTAACATGCCACTTATGGGAGTAGAACCAGGGTGGGGAGGATAACACTCCTAGACTCAAGGCTTCATATTCAACAATATTATTGGTCTGTTAATGGTTATTATGCAGTAGAATTCATTAAATAAGAGGAAAACTGCTTTGCACAAGGTTTTTACTTGATGTTTCGAGCCTCTCAGTAGGGCTCATCATCAGGAGAAAAGTTACTCAAGATTTCTGGATTAGAGAATAGCATAATAAATAGATATGGGATTAGGGTTTTGAAGGTTTCAATAAGCTGACCAATTATTATAGCACAATGGATAAGTTAGCATTAGGGATAATAATATCAAATTTTTTTAGGGTTGATTAAAACCATACTATGAATTAACATTACTAAAGGACAAGATTATATTATTATTACTACTAACCCTACTTATGGAGATCTTATTTTTTAAAAATTATTAAAGCCAATGATTAGGTCATTCTTGTTATTTTTTTTTAATTTTATAAGTTCAAATTTCATTATAATATAAACAGGAAGTACAGAGAAAAAAGGCTAATCATGAACCAGTCACAACTGCTCAGGGAAATTTCCAGACTGTCTAGCTAACCAAAGACTAATTGTTCCAGAGACTAAGATAGAGAATATTGAGTTCAAATTAACACCCATAGGTCGAGATTTATAGTCGAAATAACTAGACTTAAAACACTAAAGACTGTTAGCCATTGTAAAAGAAACCTGGATTCAAAATTGAAGACTGAGCTGGTGTGGGGGCGCCTTAATCTTATTCTGAGATGATGATCATAGGAGGGGTGCTTTGCTTCTGCTTTTGGTCATCAACAACCCTGCCAGAGAGATCACTAGATTGGCCATTGTTAGGGTGACACCGATAGATGAGTTGAGAGTCCACCAGAGTCTCCTGAGGACGACTTAAAACTTTCCCTGTGAGTTCTCATGCAAGGGCGTTTAACTTGGCGATAAAGTCCATTTGGGCTTTTGGAAATGCGACGGAGCCAACCCTCATTCTTGTTTAGGCATTCTACCAAGCAGAGACCTTGGTTGTTTGTCATTAGATTGCCTTCCAAGCAATCTGCAAGAGCCAAGCCAAGCCAAGCATTGACTTATTGAACCATAGCAATTTCAGAGGTTTCTGGTGGCGGGTTTCCTTGGTGCGAGTTGAGCTGAAGTCTTCAACAAAACCTTCCATTTCTGCATAGAGCCGGTTTGATTCAGGGTGGGCCAAATTGTGTTGAATCCTGTTTTCTAGACTTTGGATATGATGCTTGGAAGGAGAAGAGACCTTACCCACATAACAGGTGCTGATAGAGTCATGTTCTCCCAGTACGCGAGGCATGTGAGAGCGGCGAGGGCTTGCGAAGGTCTTCCTCTCAGTTTTCTTGGAGCGAATCATGGAGGAGGCGACGCGGGGATAGGCCCAATCAAGAGCCAAGTTGCTGCAAGGGAGATGGTGAGTGAGCTAGAGCTGAATAATCAGGAGGGGGAGAAGTCGATGGATGCAGGGAGATAGAGCCAAAAGCATGGAGTGAAAAGGTTGGAAGTGATGCCTATCCATAGAAGGAAACCACCTTCAATGCTTGGTACAAGGGGGGAAATAACACTCAAATCCATCATAGTAGAGTTAATGGTGGTTGAGTGCACCAAAGGATTGGACGTAGGGTAGATCCATCGCGCGAGGGAAAAGACTTGCCGTTTGTGGCTTTCATGACCGAGAGTGCAGGCGGGTGTACAACCAATGACTTGATGGCAAGGCGAATTCCAAGTGGCAGCTTGATCGACAAATACAAGAGGACAAATGTCATCATGGAGCGCAGTGGACAGGAGTGGGGCACCTGCTGTTGGGGTTCTTTTTTAAATTGAAGGACATGGGGGTGGGATTTGATCCACTTATTTGTGCACTGGTCACGAGATCATTTAATACAATCTCTCTGGGTGCAACCACACTTTCCACCACTACCTCAAGGTGACCCCATGGCTTCAGGATCGACCCTCATTGGATTTGAACCTTTCCCATTGGTGAAAAACTCCTCGCTCTTCACCAATGGATCCAACCCCTTTGGGTGTCATTCTTGTTATTAATAAAGCTCAAGTTATTAGAGTTTTTTAGCATTGTAATAAATTCTAGAATTTTAGGGTCTTTTGTTATTCTTTGAGATTTTTATTATTGCTTAAATTTTTGTTATTTATTAATTATTTTTAAGGGTATGAATGATGGGACGCCAACAGTCACTCAATTTTAGGTTGTCGTCCCTATTCAAGTTCAAGGGAACCTTCTCTATCTCAATAGCTTCTCGAATTTTCCTTCTCCTGTAATAATATTCTTTTGCATTGAGCTTGGTGTCTTCAATACAAATGTGGTGGCTTGAGCTATGTGTATGGTCAACTAATACCAACTTCTTATGACGATCATGCATTATGTCCACAGTGTTCCTTAAGCGTAACCTGAAACAATCTCCTCGTTTCTCCAATATAAGTCTTTCCACATGAACACGGAATACTATATACCCCCCTTGAGTTTTATAGAGTTTGCAGGATCTTTTGAGGAATCCAACATTCTCCCAACTGAATTTGGAGCAGTGAAAGTAACCCTAATGTCTTTCCTTTTTAGGATCCTAGCTAGCACGTCAGTTGTTCCCTTAATATAAGGAAGGGTAATTTTAGTTCCATTAATGTCTTTGTTCCGTTTTAAAGGTCCTTTTTGAGCCTTTTGGATGACTATATCCATTCTTTTTTAACACATTGGACAAGTGTTTTATCTCATGTTCAAGGTGTTCATCATCTGAGACTACTGGCATGAGCTACTAGTCTTTAATATCCTCGTCTTTTGCAGAGGAAAGTGGTGAGAGTCAGCGTGTAGGTACTTGTCTGTATGGGTCTTCTTTTTACAAACCTAGTGCGCCAAAGATCCATCACTTCTCTTGGTGATGAGAACATCAAGAAATGGGATCTGATTATTCTCCTCCACCTCCATAGTGAATTTGATATGGTTAGATCTACTATTCAAATGATTCAAAAACTCATCCAAACTTTGTTTACCATGTGGTCAGTTAGTGTTAGTGTCATCAACGAATCTTTTCCACCATTTTGGTTTTAATGGGAATGATTCAATTGCAGATTTTTCAAAACCTTCCATGTAAAAGTTCGCAACCACATGAGAAAGAGGGCAACCCATCACAATTCCCTCAATTTGCTCATATAAAACTCCTTTGAAACTGAAAAATATAGATTTCAAACACACTCTCACTAATTTTGCAGTCACTTCATTAGATAACTCCTCAACTACCTTAATAGCTTCATCCATGGGAATTTTTGTAAAAAGTGAAACCATTTCAATGTTGGCTAAAATATCTCCTTCCTCTACTTTGAGTTCCTTCATTTCGTTAACCATGTGTGTGGAGTCTTTAATGGAGTTTCATGGTTGGTTCCTTCAAAAGTTTTAGCCAGGAATCTAAAACATATTGTAGGTCATACCCAGGCTTTCATTAAAGACTCCATGCACATGGTTAGCGAAATGAAGGAACTCAAAGTAGAGGAAGGAGATATTTTAGCTAGCTTTGATGTGGTTTGCTTTTTACAAAAAATCCCATGGATGAAGCTATTAAGGTAGTTGAGGAGGTATCTAATGAAGAGATTGCAAAATTAGTGAGTGTGTTTGAAATCTGCATTTTTCAGTTTCAAAGGAGTTTTATATGAGCAAATTGAGGGAATTGGAATGAGTTCCCCTCTTTCTCCCGTGGTTGCGAACTTATACATGGAAGCTTTTGAGAAATATGCCATTGAATCATTCCCATAAAACCGAAATGGTGGAAAAGATTTGTTGATGACACTAACACTAACTGGCCACATGGTAGACAAAGTTTGGATGAGTTTTTGAATCATTTGAATGGTAGATCTGACCATATCAATTTCACTACGGAGGTGGAGGAGAATAATTAGATCCCATTTCTTGATGTTCCCATCACCAAGAGAAGTGATGGAGATCTTTGGCGCACTAGGTCTATAGAAAGAAGACCCATACAGACAGGTACCTACATGCTGACTTTCACCACTTTCCTGTGCAAAAGACGAGGATATTAAAGACTCTAGTAACTCGTTCTAGTAGTCTCAGATGACGAACACTTGGAACATGAGAAAAAACACTTGTCCAATGTGTTAAAAAAGAATGGATATAGTGAAAATCATATTAATAAAGTCATCCAAAAGGTTAAAAAAGGACCTTGAAAATGGAACAAAGACATTAATGGAACTAAAATTACCCTTCCTTATATCAAGGGAACAACTGATGTGCTAGCTAGGATCCTAAAGAGGAAAGACATTAGGGTTGTTTTCTCTCCTCCAAATTTAGTTGGGAGAATGTTGGATTCTTTCGATAGACCCACACCTAGGTCTATAGAAAGAAGACCCATACAGATAGGTACCTACATGCTGACTTTCACCACTTTCCTGTGCAAAAGTCGAGGATATTAAAGACTCTAGTAACTCGTGCCAGTAGTCTCAGATGATGAACACCTTGAACATGAGAAAAAACGCTTGTCCATTGTGTTAAAAAAGAATGGGTATAGTGAAAATCATATTAATAAAGTCATCCAAAAGGTTAAAAAAGGACCTTGAAAACAGAACAAAGACATTAAAGGAACTAAAATTACCCTTCCTTATATCAAGGGAACAACTGATGTGCTAGCTAGGATCCTAAAGAGGAAAGACATTAGGGTTGTTTTCTCTCCTCCAAATTTAGTTGGGAGAATGTTGGATTCCTCAAAAGATTCTGTGGATTCTATAAAACTCAAGGGGGGTATATAGTATTTAGTGCTCATGTGGAAAGACTTATATTTGGGAAACAAAGAGATTGTTTAAGGAACATTGTGCGGACATAATGCATGATTGTCATAAGAAGTTGGTATTAGTTGACCATGCACACAGCTCAAGCCACCACATTTGTATTGAAGACACCAAGCTCATTGCAAAAGAAGATCATCATAGGAGAAGGAAAAATCGAGAAACTATTGAGATAGAGAAGGCTTTCTTGAGATAGGGATGATGACGTAAAATTGAGTGAATGTTGGCGTCCCATCATTCACACCCTTAAAAATAAAAATAATAATAATTTAATAAGTAACAAAAATTTAAGCAATAATAAAAATCTCAAAGAATAACAAAAAACCCTAAAATTCTATAATATGTTACAATGCTAAAAAAATCTAATATCTTAAGCTTTATTAATAACAGGAATGACCTAATCATTGTCTCTAATAATTTAAAAAAATACAATCTCCATAAATAGGGTTAGTAGTAATAATAATATAATCTTGTTCTTTAGTAATGTTAATGCATATTATGGTTTTAGTATTAAATAAGAATTTTAATTCAAATTCTAATAATAATCAACCCTAATTTTTTTTGATATTATTATCCTTAATGCTACTTATCTATTGTGCTCTAATAATTGGTCGGCTTATTGAAACCTTCAAAACCTTAATCCCATATCTATTTATTATGCTATTCTTTGATCCATAAATCTTGAGTAACTTTTCTCTCGATGATGAGCCCTACTGAGAGGCTCGAAACATAGAGTAAAAATCCTATGCAATTTTTTTTTTCGCTTAATAATATTATTGGTGCAATTAAACTCGTGTCTATAGGAAAATGTCTTGATAGTGCCCATAAGATAAGATAAGATAAGATAATTTTATGAATGTCCAATGAATGACCACAAAAGTAGGTTAATGGGACTAAAAGGATACAAACACTATGAGTACATTGTAGGAGTGCAAACACAACTCCTAGACAATGCTGTAGCTGAACCTAATGTAGAGTAAAATAAAGAAAGATACAAGTAGTGAGATGTCCTCGTAAACCTATATAAAGCTATGGTAAGGCACAACGATGTATAAGACAAAGAATGAGGTCGATGAAGTCAAGAGCGCTTGAGTTTAATAACTGACGACGCTGGGGGCGATCAGGGCACTGGCTCGCTATCCCTATCAAAGTCCTCTGGAGCCACCTAGGTGTCTCGTTGGACGATCCAGGGGGGATGTAGGAACAAGGAATACTCCTAACATCTGAGCCGAAGGGAAAAAACTCTGGATAGATCTCTGATTGCTGCGCTGAGGTTGGGAAGGCATTCAACGAGCGAGAAGTGCCTTGCACAGGGTTCGCTGTGGGTTGGTCTCTTTGACGCTTTGGAGGTGTGTGGATTGATGTGTTGTTCGACACCTTTGAGCCGGTCCCAAAGATATCGGTCGATCTCCTAGAGGAAGAGGTTGAGGGGAGGCCTGAGGTCTCACCACTTTACTATCTGAAGTACTATGACCCTCAGCTCGGCTCTTGTTGCTTTGCTTCAACGGATCAACATGGAAATATGATGTGATCATCCTGGTCGTCCCAAGGCGAGGCAGGGTGTGTAAGAGCTGAGATCTGTGGCTGAAAATCTCTTTGATGAAGAGGGCTAGGCATCTCTGATCTTGATGTCAAAAGAAAGTCGAGAGGGAACCCCTTGCGCCTCTATAGAGGCAATGGTAACGTCCTCTGATCTCATAGTATATCGGGCACCTAAAAATGAGTTGTATCTCTTTCTCTGGCTCCTGTAAGTGACACACCTGGCAGATTCTATCAGATCGTGGTATGTGATGATCAGTCTCCACCTGGGGCCTATGAGATCCCACTCGAAGCTGTCCCCAAAGGGATCCTGAGAGAGTCCATCCAATGCTTGCGTGTGTATGGGGGGTGGACGATGATGCCATCCTGTAAGTCCAAGAAGTTTTCAAGTTAGAAGGACATCTTTGAGCCCAGGTTCGTCAAAGGTGATGTCCAAGTGACCTGAATGTATAATTTGTAGATATCCTCTCTGATGAATTGATTCAGTACTTGTGTAGGTGGCCAGAGATGGTGCGGCATATCATGGGAGAATCTGAATGGGGGGGAGGTGCTTTGGGGAAATGGTCACTAACTCCATAGGATAAGTAAAAACAATTCTAGCTCCAGCTCCTGTTTTAGACATAGCACCATTGAAGTCCATGGTCCAAACCCCTTCAAATTCCTAGAGTGATTGGTTGCTAAGGAATTAGTGAACACACAAAGGTTGTCGAACTCTTCATCTATGTAGAACACTTCATTCATTGGTTCCTTAGGATCTACTTGGTATCTCATGGTTGGTTCCCTATGAAGTGTGACAAAGGTTCCTTCACAAGTTGGGATGGTTGCGTATGATAAGTCCATTTGAAGGCTACCTCCCAAACTTGCAATACATTTTCTAGATAATAGCATTCCCCACACATAAGGTACATCTATAACCACAACATCCATTAATACATAGATATTTGGATGTGCAACTAAGCTAACCTTTAAAACCTTGAATAGACCACACACTTGGACTTCCTTAGAGTCAATGGCACATACATTCCTATAAGGTTGTGATGTGGTCAAGCCTAATTGTCTTGAGAAGCCCATGTCAACCTTAGAGGAAAGAAAGATACCTTCAAGTTTACTAGCCCATTCTTGTACCGATTCCAAAGTTGCAGGGAACTTCTCTCTCAAATGAAGGCCAAATTGACCTTGATAGGCATTCACTGTTCACATAATGTAGGAGGAGGGCATCAACTCTTGGCTTAGTTTTTCGAGGATCTTCTTCCACAAGTTTGTGAAGCTATTATCAAATTTTGAAACTGTTTCATTTTCTCTTTTCCTAAGCCCATGAAGTTAATTATCATACTCCCATCTATCTTAGTACCCCATCTTTTTATGAATGCTTCATGAAAAGCATCCCATGTTTTGATACTACCATTTGGTAGGGACATATACCGAGATTTAGCATTTTGTTGTAAAGACGTAGCAAAGAGTTTCTTTTATTTTTTGTTTGCTCGAAACTCCCTCACTTGGCAGGAGTGGCCTTTGGTCTGAGAAACCATGTCCAAGGGGCATCTATTCCATTAAAATCACCTGGGGATCGCACCTGGCTTGGACCACACTAGCCGTCAACTTGGCTGTATTTTGGGGTATCTCCTCCCAACTAGTTCATTGCTAAGTGTAATTGAACCCGGGTCCCCTTGCTGACGAGACCCACACCTTAACCGAATGAGCTAGTGGGAATTGACAACGGAGCAAAGAGTTTCATAACATCATGTTCAATTTGGTGATTTCTAGTTTTATCATAGAAGTTTGTAGTATGTTCCTCAGTTGTGACTACATTGTTTCCTGTGAATAATGGAACTGAATCAATTTTCTTTGGCATATCATGAGGAAATCCTTGGATTGCAGTCATGTCTAATGGCTTAAAAGCATTATTTAACCATGGTCTAGCGATGATTATTGGATTTGGATTTGGACGCTAGAGATTAACCCCAATAGATATGGTGCTTGGGATTGAAACTTGAGAGTTTTGTTTGATTTTCTTTTTATAAATTCTCTCAATTTCAAAGTAGCCAGGAAAAATTTATTGTGAAGAAGTTCTAGTATAAGTCTTCTTGCCTACATATTCTTGTGGAGTTGTTAGATGGGTTAATTAGATTAACCCCATCAAAGATTGAAGCTTGATCTTTTAATTCCAGGGAAAGGACCTTGATCCTCAACAATGGCACCAAAATGTTGCCACAAAAACTAGCACCCTTAAAGTGCAAGGTCCTCACTAGGGTGTAGCTATATGCAACTATGGAAGTAATGCCATTGTCAGCTTAGCAAATACTCCCTTCACTTTAGTGATTGAGAAGTCACAAGGGACAGTCTCTATAGGCGACCAAGTGTCAAGAGATAAGGCAAATGACTTAGATTGTTGGTGGATGATGGATTCAAAGATTATGGTAACTCAAATGTTGGCTATGTTGCCAACTTGCCGCTTAATCTGCACCTCCAGTTGAAAAATCTTGAGCTCACTGGGTGCAGCCTTGGGGGCAAGCCTCAAGTTGGGTGAACTGTCACCTTGACACTTGACTCCTCCATTCAGGCCAACTCCTAAGCGAAGCCAAGGGCGGTTGTCACTAAAAGAAAAGAATCTAAGGATGTTTTTTGCATTTTCCTTTTTTAAACAAACTTTTTAGGACTTTTTTAGAGAAATGCAACTAGAGAAAATAAATCTAATTTATTAGTGCATGACACATGATAATATGAATTTGAAGACCAGTGCCTTTCAATTACCTACATGCAGTATGGACAGCTTAGAAAGTACTTACCTTTTGGCAGAAATTTAGCAGAAAAGGGTTGTAAAGTTTGCTCGGTAGGAGTACTGATCAATTGCCCACTCTGATGGTACAGAGCTGCTGCTTGAAGGCTGCCTTGGGACTGTCCAAAACAGCGAATTAATGAGTCCGGACAGCAAGCAAAAGTTAGCTAGAAAAGTGCTCCTGAATTGCACCAGAAAGCGTGCTTAACCTACGAAATCAAAGGACACTTGGAGACATGTATTAGTGGGTTAGAAAGTACAATTAAAGGAGGATGTAAGTGTCCGTAACGCAAGATTTTCTTGCTGTTCGGACAGCGGAAAGTGAGCTGAAGTATGCCAAAGATGCCAAATAAATGCTTTATATGACCTTTTGATGATAATGCAACATGCAAGCAATATGCAAAACCTTTTTATGCATGCATGTGATTATTTTGGACATGCATGCATCTTTCAATGACATGCACAAACATGCAATATCTTTCTTGGATCTACTCTTAAGATATTCAATTGTTTATCAAAGAGATGTATGCATGCATACGCATTTACTTATGGTTTACTTTGAAAATATAGACTAGTGCATGCATGAAATAATTAAAAAAGGGAGTAAATTTCTTGTAATAGCTGGAAGATGAGAAGACACGTGTGAGATTTATATACCAGAAGATTGGGCTAATGGAGTCACCAAGGAATGACCCTGAGGGCCTTACTTTACTAGAAGAGTCACTGAGAGGGAAAGGTTGCTCCAGGATAACCTCAAGCTGCTCAGCGGATGGGATAACCTACACAGACAATGTTAAATGCATGGAAGGAGAAATATCCTCCTTGCCGTATTCTTCGGGTGCAACCTATAGGGAGAGAGTCAATACAACATAATCCAAACTATATGCTTAATGCTAAAATCAAGCTCCTTCTCTTTAAACATACAATAAAATCTATACTAACAAAACTATGAAGTAAGATCTTACTCAATTGGAAGTAGTCCCCCTTTCAATGACCATACGAAGAAATAAGAAGCATGTACATTAACAACATAAGATACTAGTTACCTCCACATGAAGATGATAAGCAAGATCTGCCACACAATTGACGAGCCACACCATAATTAGTCTCCAAAGCCTTACTTTTATTTACACAAACTTGCTCTCAAAAGAGTATTACGATAAGCTCTGTGCTTCAACCAACAACATAAAAAAAAAAAGGAAGAGCGCTTGCTTTTATAGCAAAAAGGAGTGGATGCGCTCTCCTTGGGTGACACATGCATGCAAGATGGAGTGCGCATGCTCTAGAGATAGAGTAGAGTTCACCAAGGTCCAATGTGCCACCTCTAGTAGACTTCAAGCTATCACTAGAGTGGACTAGGCCTGAGTATGCCCTCATGCGCCACCTCTGGAGTGAACTAGGCATGAATAGGCCCTCATGTGCCACCTCTGGAGCGAACTAGAATTGAGTAGACATGCATGCGCCACCTCTGGAGTGAAATGTGGAGGGATGAGGAGTCAACCTCACCTGACTAAACAGGCATGCAACGCTTCAGTAGTGAACTTGAGCTCAAAGAGAGTGTGCCCTCAAAAAGAATATTCCTTTTCCTTAAATCAAGGAAAAGGTCTTGAAATGCTCTAATTTATGGAATAAAGTGCTAAAAAAGGCTTGCATGTCTCCCCATGTGTATCCAAAGGGGTCTAGGAGGTGCATTAAAGTGTTTAACACTCCCTTTGACCACAATTCATAACATTATTACATTTTTACCCCCTCAACGGATTTAAAAGGACACTTTTGACAAGGAAAAACATGGTGACAAACTCTAATTTTGACATCAGACTCCAAGGACTTAGACACGAGCCTGAGGCATCTGTATTATAACATACTTTGGCTTTGGAGGATTGAGTGAAAAAACCTAGATAAACTCTGATCACTAGGATCTAAGTTCATCTAGGTAAAAAATTAAAAAAAACACTCCAAAGTAACTATAATATGAATGTCTCACTCAGGCTAGCCCTTTTACACATATAACGGATGTCAATTTTTACAATCATCTTCCTTTGACCATGACAAAGGAGGTGTATAATACATGTGGACAGAAGATTGTCTGATCCAGATGAGGAAATGAAGGCTCCCTGGCTGACTGGGTGTCTTCTGTTTGCTGAAGTTTGAACAACCTGTGCAAACTGGGTGGTAACAGGCTAGATATCCATGAACCATTAAGCATTGATTGCAAGTACAAGATAGCTATTGAATGTGAGTAATCAAACCTTAAGTGAATTTTCCAAGAAATAAACAATAATCTTGTTGCCTAAAGAATAGATCAAGAAATGTAAAACAATGAATTAAAGATAACCATAAAAGTTCATCCCATTCATTGGTGATCTAAATAAGACTGCTGTAGATTTAAGTTGAAATAACCAACAATAAAATATGAATTTATTTAAAGTTAAACCAATAAGAAAGATAATATAACCATAGAATGTGCTGTTTCAAAGAAATAAAGGAATGTAGGTGAATTTGAAAATGTATCCTTTTCAACCATAAACTCTCATTCTATTGCTGAGGTTGCCAATAGAATAGAATGATTAATTCCAGAATTTCACTCACAATCACAACTTTGAAAGGATTGTAAACAAACTAGCAAAAAAGTATAAGATAAAGTTAATGGGGTTATTAACAATGTAAATTCCAACAACTGAGATGTCTGGAGATGAGTGCAAAATTGCTAGATATAACAAGTATTGAAGAAATTTAAGGTAGATAACTAAGAATGTCTTATTTACTTGAGGATGCCATTAACATATAGGAGAAGTGTGTTACTATGCTAAGAGAAAATGGTTAGTTTTCGGATATGATAAGTGGGAGTGATATATGCCAATAAAGTTATAAACCATACAAGATCTAAAAATACATCGATAAGTAATTGTTCAAGAGTACTTAAGGTGATAAAATGAAAATAACTCATTTAACAATTAAAGTTCAGCCCATTTAAAGATATGTGAAATAAATCAAATGAAGAGCTAAACTAAATCTGAAATATAACATTCATCTCAAGTTAATTTTGTTTATGACTAGCAAGCAAAAGATTATCATCTCAAGAAAAAGTAACCATGAAAATAGCATGAACTTAATGAAATGATGTGCTTCCCTCAAGGGGGATTGATCTAGCTATCTTTTGCTTAATCTTATGTGAGAGATTACAGTTAGATTCCAGATTTTAAAACCCAAATGTTTTTAAAGAACAAAATTAAATTTAAATGGCTAAAATGAAGAGATTAACTGTCTTGACTAGTGCCTAGATGCTCAAAAAAAAAGGGCAATGGGGTCATAAGGAAACAAGAGAAGTTTCTTGGTGATGAAAGAGTAGGAGTGGGTAGAATAGTTCATGCCCTTGTCCTTGTCTTTGATAGCTAAGTATCATTTCTCTTCAAAACATGTGGAGGGTTCAAAGCTGAAATTTCCCTAGTAAACTTGCATGCAAAGCCAATAATTTCTACTACAAGAAGCATATAACATGAGCTGAAAATGATGCTACTTAGTAAATAAAACATGCAATGCATATTCAAATAATTTACCTCAATCTTCATGCAATGCTCACAACACGATGAAAGAATCCATACTTAGATGTTATACACTTATAACTTCTCCTTAAACAAATTAAACCTAGACACTAGCATAAAAGAAAATAGTCAAGAAAGTAGCAAGATTGCTTTATTCTCCAAGTTTTAGCGAAAGATTACAATGAGAGGAGTGTTTCTTATATAGGATGAGAGACTAACTAACTCTATAAAAAATAATAAAATATCTCATGACATGGTAAAAAATAACACCCTTGTAACCAAAATCCTAATCTCTTTTGACCATTTGAGGGGGGTGCACCATTAGAGAGATGGGTAATAATACATGAAGCGAGATAACAAACAAGTGGAGCGCTCTAGAAGATAAGGTGGGAATAGTAAAAGGCTAGGCCCAAAACACTAAGAATTTGACCAATTAACCACTACAAGATGTAACAACCTCATCCAAATATATGGCAAATCAAAACTAACAACTCACTCTCAAAGAAAAGTAGACTAAGGAGAGGAGTGCTCCAACCAACTATAGTCAAATGAGTAAATGCATGGACAAAACCCTAGGGTTTGACCATTCAAACACTAAAAGAGGTGTGCCCTCATCAAAATACATCAATAAGTGTGCCAACTCTCCTCAATATAGGGGCGCCCTCATCAAAACCAAGACAAATTGATGAATGCTCCAAGATAAAGTGGCACGTGTAGCAATAAAGGGTCCTCCAAGTTGCAACATACCACATAGACAAGTCAAACCATGATGAAGAATGCCTCAAATGAGGGAGCACTCTAGTAGATGATGATGCCAAGTGTCACAAGGGTCCAATAAATGCCATAAACCCTAGAACGCTCCTCTAGAAAGATGCAATAACCTCCTAAAAACTGTGCCCAAGAGTGAAGAAGCATGGTCCAAGTGTGCAATGAACTCAAGTTGTCAAAGCTCATGCCAACTCATCCAAATATTGTGAAAAAGGGTTGGCCCTCTCTCACATGTGCCAATGTGACTTAAGTTTCCCACTCGTGCATGAAAAAGGGGGGTGCATCATCTTGGAGGAGACTTCAAGTCATTTATAGAGAATCAACCAAGTGTTAGACAATATAAGATATGGCATAGGAAAAATTCTATCTAATATGCAAAACATTAACATAAAAGGCTTTCAAGTGCACTTTTCTAATAAACTCACTCATTTTTGATTAATTATCCCAATAACCTTTGAATTTCTATGGTGTAGCCATAATTGATCCAACTTTTCATGTTACACCCCTAAGATTAAGTGCATTTCCTATGTTTTTAAGCAAGGTGAGGGTGATGAAATGAATGTGATGCTAAGGAAGGGTGTTCACGAATTGACCATCATAGAAATGTGATGAGTGATAGGTCTACCCCTTAGCTTTCAAGAGCCAGGGATTAATGATTTTTCTTCCATATGTGTGCCTTGGAAGGGAATAATTTTTTTTTCTCAAGTTACCCTTTCCTTGTGCCATTTTTATGATCCTTTTATTTTATTTTATTTTTAATTTTTTTTTTGCAAGTCCCTTTCTTTGAATTTGGCTTTGATAAGCTTGGACATAAGTATCATGGCTTTTTTTTTCGAGGGGGCATTGCTCAATGTTACTAGACTTGGAATTGGGAATAAATCGGCGAGGCAAAAGAGTGAAGAGTTTGAATCAAATTGGGAAAAAATAAAGAAAAAATTGACAAATACAAAAAAATAAATATATACACATATTTTGAATTAGAAAAAGCAATTTTCGTAGATATTCAAAATAGCCATGTCCATATATTGCAAGATATGGATATATGTCCAAAAGATATCAATAGATGCCCAAAATATATCAATTCGAAATTTGTAATGAAATTCTACATTAGATTCTAATATTAATATTATTAGAATATAAATTATATTTTATTATATATTAACATATCATATATAATTACAATGATCATGAAGTCACCCCTACATGTTGAGGGGTAAAAAATACCAAACTGGCCCAACTCGGCCGAGTCCTAAAGGGAAGAGCCTACGACACACATGTTAAGGGAAAATATATATTTTTTTAAACTTAATGTTTACATAATACCTAATTCGTAGGACCCTAAACCCTAAATGCAAGTTCTAAAGAAACCCCCCAACCCCTAATTTCCTCACACTTATCTCATTTATATTTGTGAGCATTTGGAGGTTTTGGAGTGGCATTGAAGACTGTGGTTTAGAGTGTGCTGGGAGCTTGTTTGGCAATCTTCCTTGGGTTGTTTGTAATGGAGTTGGCATCTAAGTAAGGAGGCTACAATAGTGGCAATCAATTTGATGATTGATCATATTAATCAATGATATGTAGTAGGCTAGTAGATTGTAGCATGTTGTTTTTTGGACTCTAGAGGCCATTTAGAGTAGCTAGCCTCATTGATTATCCATTTTGTTTTAGATATTTGTTGCACTCCATATTTTGATATATTCACCCTTACATGGTTTATAGATGAGTAGACTTTCAATGTTTCGTCTCTAATGGTTTGGAATCTTTAAAATATTTTCTTTCATTAAAAATTAAATATTTTATTTATTTTTTAGGAAATTGAGTTATTAAATTTCAAATTGGTCTGAGCCAGATCCGAGTTCGAGTTGACCCTCGGTCGAGTCTGAGTTCTAAAACAATGCAAAAGATAGCCACCTCTGTTAAAGTTAATGCAGCTGCGAGAGCCATTCTCTGGGAGGATGGCGCCCTAGTCAGTTAACTAGGGTTCTTGGTCAGTTAACCAGGCAGAGTAAGTCCCTAGCAGGTACCCTAGGCCCCGCAACAGTCTACTGAGGTTCTTGGTCTGGGACCAAGCAGTTTGGAGCCATGGCAAAGTCCTTAGCATGTGGCTAGGGCCCATATCTATCTCTAGGCCATTCTGATCTGAGACCAGATAGTTTCTTGGTCACGAGGACTAAGCAGAACTTGCAGGCAGAGACAAAGACACCTTGGTCTGGGACTAGGCAGATTCTTGGTCTAGGACCAAGCAGTTCCTGTAGGTACATACCTGGTCAGTTAACCAGGTGGATCTTGGTCGGTTAACCAAGATGATGATGTGTGATGCCCTCCTCTCCTAGGTCTTCGAGATGGTTGAGCTAGATTGTCTTCTCAAGGGACTGGCCACCCCTTGATGAAGTTACTAGCATTTGACCTCAGGAGCAGTCAGGAGGACCACGGGATCACATCATCCAGTGTGGACCTTCCTTATATGGTGTTGATGAACTTTCAGTTAGTATATGGAACACTTGTACATTTGAGAGAGATAAATGGGTTGTATCCCCACCTTGTTATTTCACCCCTTGGTCTCGTGGTTAGAAAGGTTGTCTTCCCACCTTGTTCTTGGTCTTGTGGGTAAGAGGGTTGTCTTCCCACATTGTGGTTACATTCTTGGTCTTGTGGTTTGAGGGGTGTTTACCCTTCCTTATGGTGGTTAGCCTTGTGTCTTGTGTTTACCCTTCCTTATTGGTCCTATGTGCTAGCACCCACCTTAAGCATGTCACCCTACCTTTTATCTTGACCCTAGTACCCACTCCTAAAGACATCGAAATATTAAATTATAACTTTATGTTTGTTAACCCTCCTAAAAGAAAGGATGTCTTGAGAAACCCTAAGATAATGAAGTTTTAGAAGGGAGAACCTTCTAGAGGACTTTAAAAGGTTATAAAGTCAAGTCTAACCTTTCATTATGAAATCATCTTGAAGAAGAAACTCAGCTCTGATTATTAGGTGACTGATCTAGGGTTTTCTGCAGTCTTATTTAGATGACGTCTAGGGTTTCTTTGCCTCTAGTGCTTGGGCACTCTCTTGTTTTTTGCTCTATTGAGCAGGGTTGTTACTCTTGAAGACAAATTACTCCCCCACGTGTGAGCCGTGGACTGGTTTTGGACTAAGGAGAGAGCCGTTGCCTGTTAGGTTAGGGCTGCTGCCTGTTAGGGTCTTTCTAGGGCTGCCGCTACTTTGTTTAGGGCTGCCTCTACCTTGATTAAGGCTGCTGTTATCTTATGAGGGTGCCGCTGCTGCTGTTGAAGGTGTTGCTGTTCATTATGAGGGAGCCGTTGCCTGTTTAAAGGCTGCCTGAGAAGCTGCCGTACCCTGTTTCAGTAGACTGCTGCTGTGTATGGACTGTTTTGGGTAGGCTGTTGCTCATGTGAACTGATCTAGGGCTGCCATTTTCCATTTGAGGAGGCCGCTTCCTGTGTTGGGTTATGTGCTGCCACCATGGACTGTTTTGGGTAGGCCGCTGCCCATGTGGACTGATCTAGGGCTGCCACATGTCTTGTTGAGGTCTGTTTGGGTCTGTGTTATTTTTCTGGAGGTTTCTACTACCTATTGAGGGTTGCTTGTGGCTGCCACTCAATTGCTGTGTACCTGTTGACTGTCTTGGACCTCTACTGTAACTGTCTAACCCCTTCCTACAACACCTTATCTCTCTATCTCTCTCAGGTATGTACAAACCCTCAGGTAAGGGTCAGTTTTGTTCCAGTTATTGACTTGCCTCTGAGAGGCAAAGTCTGTTCTGAAAACTAAATTTCTGAGTATAAGGAAGGTCCTAATTCACCAATTAAGTTATCAGGCTTGTTTTTCTTGTGGTCTTACTACTGCTGCTGCTCTATATCTGCAATTGTTAAATGTGTGCTTCAACTTTAACACAGTGATCTTTGGAAGTGTTAAGGTTGAAAGAGATGAAAATTATGTCTTAATTTATTAGATCTAAATTTGTCTTGTTACAGCTGTACTATTTTTGTTTTCAGTACTATTTTAGAAATTTATTTTTGCATTAAAGTACAATTTTTTTTTATTTTTCTGCTTCAAATCCTAACCTAACCCTAATTTTAACAACCTCATCAAGGTGTGTGCCACATCTAGCACCAAGTTTAAGGTCAAACAACAACCTATAGAATTCTCCCCAAATGTCAACAACCAAAAGGTCTAAGATACAACTAAGGGGCTAGGGTTTCACTATGCACTCCACATCACATGAAGGCACCCCTAGCATGGTGTAAATGCTTTTGGGGCAATCCATAAGCTAACAATAACTATAGGCCAAATTAAAGGGCACGAGGCTTGAGATTGATGATGTCACTTTGAAGATATCCCAAATTGAGAACCCAAAGGGTCTAGCAAGGCTAAACATTTCACCAAAGGTGAAGGACGAAAGAGGCACATGAAGGGGGACCCTATCAAATCATTAGACATCATGTGGACAAACCATGGTCATGAACCTAGGCTATGATCAAGGTGACTCAAAGGAAAGTAATCTAACATAAGTGAGTTTTTGCAAGGATAAGTGGAGGGCCCTTGTTGTAATCTACTGGTGGGTATTGTATGGTGAATGCACGAGGATATTCTACATACCTACATTCAAAGAATCAAAATGTACAAAAAGTTCAAACTGTGAAATCCATGCATTACATTTTATATTTACAGCTTGTAGGTGGTTTACCATATTTAACTCATAGTAGACCAGATATCAAATTTGCTGTCAATCTTGTTTCGAGATACATGCATGAGCCAAATGAAAGTCACTGGCTGACAACAAAATGAATCTTTAGATATATTAAGAGTACCTGTCAGTTTGGTATACGGTATTCTTATGGGGGTAAGACTACCTTGGTTGGATACACCAACTCATATTGTGTTGGAGATCAGGATGAGGGAAAATTACTACTGGTTATGCTTATTTCCTTGGCTCAGGACTTGTTGCTTGGTCCGGTAAGAAGCAATCTATGATTTGTCTCTCTTCGCTAAGGCCGAGTATAGAGATGCTGTCATAGCTGGACAGGAAGCAATATGAATTTAAACTTTATTGGATGAGCTTGGACTTCAGCAAGTGCAACCAACTCCACTTTGATGTGATAATCAAGGTGCCATCCAGCTTGCTCATTGTCCAATGTGCCATTCCAAAAGCAAAGATATTGAGGTCCACCATCATCGTATTCGATAGTTGATCTGAGATCATATGATTCAACTGGAGTGTTGTCGCATGGAGGACCAGATTATACACATATTCATCAAATCCCTTTTAAAGAAAAAATTTGTTGAACTTCCTACTCTGCTTGGGATGAAGGAAGTTACCATCAAGGGGGAACGATGGTAATGTCCCTTCCTTACCCCCAAGTCAAGCTCAAGGGTGGGATGTTAGTGTTAATTTAAATTATTCCTGAGTTGTGTTTAATCAATGCTAACAAAGGTGTGATTCAAGGTCACAACTTAAATGATTTACAATTGTAATGCCCCTTTCTTACCCCCAAGTCAATACTAAGGGGGGGATGTTAGTGTTAATTATTCCTGAGTTCTTTTTAATCAATGCTAACAAAGGTTTGATTGAAAGGTCACAATTTTAATGATTAACATTATAGTTGGGCCTTTTCCCCATTGTATCAGTGCCATGAATTATTGATTATAATGTGATATCTGCTCATGGTTCACATTTTGTATGTCATTCTGTATGCTGTGTGGAGTTAGAATATTAGATCCTAATGCATTAAACATTAATTGTAATTATAATTGGACTGCAAAAATTATCAACGACATACCACGTGTATTCAACAAAGCAGCCAGGGTGCATGGGTGTTGTAATACTCTATTTGAATCTCCATTTTGATACATGGACCATGGTGTAAATATTTGTGCCAAGGTTCCTTGTCATGTGGATTTTATAAAAGGTACATTGACGATGTTGTAAATATTGTGCATATTAAGTTATTGTATGTGTCTACTTAAAGTTCTCCCAGTGGGAGCTCAAGGCTAAGCCCCCACTAATGGATCCACTAATGGATATGTTATTTTATCTTGGAATACTTTTGCATTTCCTAAGTTGATGGATTCTAGAATCTAAAGTACAAGGCATGATGTATCAAAGAGGTGAACTGATATAAACACGCGGAATATGGTTTCCATATGAGGGGGGTGGGTATGATATGACAAGTGGCTCATACCTGTCTCACTTTTGAGAGGCAAAAAGGTTGCAAGAGAGAGAAATACCTAGAGGTATAAAAGAAATCAAACTTGCATGCACTTCAATGCTTACCTATGATCTTCTATCCATATATACTTGAAGCTTCCTTTGAGACTATGGAGGGGTTCTTTTGGTTGCTCTATTCATGTTCTTTTGGCTGCCCATTTCATGTTTTTTTGGCAAGCTATAATACTCACTTGAGCTCATGCAAGCTAATAAGAGAGACTAGGGCGAACTTGCTACTAGAGGCTGAATTCACAAGCCTAGTCTCAAATCCTTGGATCTAAACCGCAAAAGGGCAATTTGGTTTGTCTTTGACTGATATCTTGCTCTTGTGAGAGGATGGCAGCAGTGTTACAAATATCGGCCGAGAAATCGCGAGTTGCCGATAAATCGCGAGTTTTTGGCAGGGGCGATTTTTTAAGAGAAAATCGGGCTATAAAATCGGGCCGATTTCCGAGCCGCAATATCGCGATTTTTTACTGAAAAATCGGGAAAAATCGCCGTCGACTCGCGATTTCTTGACAGGGTGAAAAAAAACTCATTTTTTTTTAAAAAATTCGTTTAGGTTCGGCACTGGTTCGAGCACGATTTTGGCAGGGTTTTCACTTTTTCCGCGGACAGGGTTTCGACCAACAACCCCCGTGATGACCAACAAATCTCAAGCGATGAGCACCCTGCGACACCCAGTGAGCAGGATCCGCAGAGCGTTGGGCCTTTGCATCTGAGCCAGATCCTTTGTTGATTGGAGCGTCGAGCGATGACCAACAAATCCCAAGCCGCCAAGGAATACGAATCGCTCGAATCGCTCTGTCAATTGGTTTGTGAACAACAACGCGACTTTGCGATTATAGAGTAAACGTTTATGTGGATAAACATGGTCAAATGTTTATACGATAATTGTTTTAGATTTTGATAAAAGCATTTAAATTATTTTATTGCTTTTTAAATTTTAAATGTTTACACGATAATGTTTATAATGGTCAAATGTTTATTTTATGGTCAAATGTTTATACGATAATGTGGATAATTTTATTGCCTTTTAAATTTTAATGAAAGCATTTATGATTGTTTTATTATGGTTAAGTTATTTATAAGTATTTATTAATCATTATTTTTAATTATATTACTTATATATGTTTATTGATATTTATAATTAAAGAGGAAAACCCAAAATAGGGTGACAGACAAGGAAGAATGTGAAATTAACTTTGAATTTCACAACAATAAAATTGGCCTTTAGATGTTTAAAATTGAATTTCACATTTAACTTTAGATGTTTAAAAAATTGAAAAAAAAGAATATTTTTGTGTTTTTTAAGTTTGCCGATTTTTGCCGATGTTATGCCGAGATATCCCGAAACGATGTTTCCTGAACCCTGCCGATTTCCGCGCCGCGCCGATATTTGTAACTTTGGATGGCAGTGATGGATTGAGGCAGAAGCTGGTTGCAATAATAGTTGAATGGCACATCCTTGAAGCAATTGGCCGTAGCAATGACTGAGAGTCCTTGTTCTAACTTCTATCAATTAGGATGGCAAGAGACCTTGTTCTAGTGAGTAGAGTAGCAAGGCTGCCCGACTAACTACTTCAGTAGTGCTTTAGTGCTGAGGTGTTGGGTTGTTATTGTTCTCACCCTTTCTAGTGAGTAGGCTGGCAGAAGTTCCAGCTGTTTTTCCCTCTACCTTTTTCTAGTTTGTAGGCTAGCAAGTGATCTATAGAATCTAGATTGCCATTGGGAAAATCTGAGAGCGAGCCTGAAACAAGACACAGCCTCTCATCATCTCATAACCCCAATTCGAGGGTGGTATTTGAGCAGGAATGCATATGGGTGGGTGGTGATTGCAACCTGGCAATATAATGGTGAGCTTTGCTGAGCAGATAGAGGAGTGGATAAAGTTGGAAAATTTGGGAACAATACCACAATATATATTTAAGTTTATTAAATTTTACCAATTACGAAATAAGTAATTTTTTATTAATATTTGCATTAGCAGCTTAAAAATATATTACAAAATCTCATTTATGAAATAAGCAGTGCTTGGTAAGTAATTTTTTTCAGTTGTGATTGGTTTTAGTGGATATAATATTATAAACTGTTGATGATTTTAACCATATCAGTGCCATTCTTTTTATTTTTTTAATAAATATCCTCTAAAAAGTCCCAAATTATACTTATATAGTGCATTTGTCTATAAATGAAACAAACACTTCTCCTTGCCTTCCTAACTGCAAGCAATACGCTGTATGGGAGGGATTACAGGCAATTGAGAACCTTTGTTTACAAGAGCGAATTGAAGAATGAGAGTGACTTAAAGCGATAGAGATGTTAACAATTAAAGCAATCGAGGGCTTTCTTATAAAATCAATTAAAGTGATAGAGATGTTAACAATTAAAGCAATCGAGGGCTTTCTTATAAAATCAAGTGAAAAAAAACTTAAAAAAATAAAAAGTGATTTTAAACAGCAACAAGTAATTTCAATATCAGCTTGAATACTATTGGAATTGAATGTGCTTTCAATTTAACTGCTACTCAGCAAAAATTGAGTTCGAAGATAGACTCAATGTCTATAAGATGCAAATTCTATGTTACTTTCTTTTTTCAAGAAGTTGAATGTCTATGCCATGCCTCCATGTGACTTTGTTCTTTTTATATGCATACTTCTTAAAACTTGTTTATCATGGTGCACCGAGAGCATACTATGTGAGCTACATTTACTTTTGGTAATTAGGATGCCAGATGCCTTTTTCAGACACAAGCTACTGCTTAATCAAGCAATTTGCTATACTTTCATGTCTTAGATTCATTGTTAAATATCTCTGCTATATTTTCATTTTAGCATTGTGCCTTGCATGTGATGAGATATTTCTTTGGCTGATATTTGAAGGTTACTGCTATGTTGATTTACAGTGAGAGGAGAGAGAGAAAGAGGCCGAGGTTGGATGGGCATCTTGGCAATGTGTCACCCAACTTCAAGTACTTGGGTGATGATACTGACAATGACCATATAAAAGAAGTCAAGTCTCCATATACTAGTTCAAGAGATGCATTCGAAAAACAGGTTGGTTTCTATTTTACAACATCTGGGTATGCTGTGAAAAAGATGATGCTAGTCAATTCCAAATGTGAATGGTGTTGTGGAGGTTTATGTTGCTAGAATCTTCTTGTTCCATTCTTGACCTTGTAATCATTATGCAGTTAAAACATGTTGAATCTGAGATCGATGCACTTAATGACCAGAAAGATGACCTAGAGGTGAGTCTGTTCTTGGCACATTCCCAAAAAATTATTTATTGCTGTATAGGGTACTTGTTTATTGCTTTATAGGGTACATTCTCTATTTAGTATTACTTTGAAGAAAATGTAAAAGGAAATGAAGAATAGAAAATAAAAAGTAAATATAAATGTATATGAATAGAAAGAACAAGGTGAAATGGACTCCATTGGTGTCTGTTTGTGATTTATGTCATACAATCTGGGATGTGGACAAATCCGAGAAAATATTTATTATTACAATATAATAAAGAGAATCTAATCTGATAATATGTCATCATTGTTATCTTAAGTTGGTCATTCAAGCCCTCTGATTGTGAGATGGGCTTGTATTTTTTAAACAAGAAAAGTTTGCCAACTATGTCAACACTCAAAACATACTATAGTTATTGAAGATAGCTCATCAAAATTATTATCTATCTGTATTGTTAAACCCCAGATTTGCTTGTGCAACTGGAAGGTGAAGATCCAGTGAGATTCCATCACACTGGTTCCAGTACAGGTTGTGATGTCATGGGTCCAAGTATGTAGTGATGGACTGATTCAAAGGTTCCCGGTGGGTGAAGGATGGTGAGTCAAGAACAGTGTTGAAAGGTGGATTGTCCACCCAATGTGAGACACGACAACTTGTTGGATGGTGTCCATTTTGCATGAGGTTCTAATTTTGTTTCATGCCAAAACCCTAACATGCCTTGTTAGTTTGACTCATGCCAAAACCCTAAGTTTGACCTTGTCCAAAATTAGCATGAAAATCAAGTGAAAAAATATCTTGAGTTGACTTCCTTTAAATGGTAATTAATCTTGGCAAATATATCAAGCCAAATCCCTAATTCGTCCAGGAAACCATACTTGATATCATCGCTAATTTGCCAAGCTAAGAAAAGCCTTAAATCAAGTTTCATGTTGCTATGTTGGTCACGCAGAAAAGCTAACTCGACCCCTTTGGTGTAATTAGCAGTTTAGTAAATTTGCTTAAGCCTAAAAACATGATCTAGCCTTTGTGTATGCGATCCTTAGATGCAAAGAAAGGCATAAAGTAAAAGGTTGTGGTTGCTAAGGTTGGAAAGCCAAAAACCTAGGTCGACCTCATCACTGAATTGGCATGTGTTGAATTCCTCTTGCCTTAATCTAGAAAAGGTCCTTTAGCTAGGTTTGATTTAGAAAGTGGTAATGTTAGAATCTCTTGGTTGGATGTAAGTCTGATAGTATTGTGGTGATTTGGTTGGCTTTGATGCACTTATTTTGATTCCTTAATCTCTAAAGGTGCATATCCTTAGGGACTACTAGGAGGATCACCTCATATTTTCAGGTTGCTTCGTCAGATCATGGTAACAAGTGATAGGCAAAGCTCCAGAGTACTTTAGATCTCCCATTAGCCTTCCCCTCGGGAGATCGACTGATATCTTGGAGACCGGTCCGAAGATGTTGGACCAAACATCTAACCACACATCCTCATAGCTTTAGATGGATCCAGTGTAGGGCGCCTTCTGCACATCGGATTACCTCGCAGCCCCAATTGAGCAGCCATGGATTTAATCAGAGCTTCTTTCCTTCGATCTCGAATGGGAGGACAACATGGCTGCCTCGCTCCTACTTCCTCCCTAGGATCGTACAGTGGGATCCCACTATGGTGCTTGAGGACTCTGAGCAAGACAATACCCCAGTTGCTCCCCTTGCTCTCTGTCATTAAGCCCTAGAGACCTTGACATCATTGTTTTCATTTTTTGATCTCTCTCTCTCTCTCTCCCCTCTCTCTCTCTTTACTAGCACTGTGATGTCCAGTTTCCAATCTCGGACATCCTCACTTTGTATCACTGCACCTGTCATACTATTATATACATATCTTGGTGTTGGTTAGACCCAACGATTAGCTTAGTCAAACACTTATCTAGGCTGTACTTTTTCTTCCTCTAGTTTTCTATATCTTGCTTGCATCATCATCTAGGAGATGCTTTTTCACTCCCTCATTGTATTCACACTGGATGTATCTTTTAGTCCCATTGACCTACTTTTGTGGTCATTTGTTGGACATTGATAAAATTATCTTATCTTCACCTCGTTCAATTTTTTCACTGTTGTAGTTGGTTTGTAAATCTGATCTCAACAATCTTGATTTTTACTGAGACTTACCGTTGATCTTGACTGCTTTTGGGCATTTCAATGGCGAGCTTTTGTGTGTGTTGATCAATTGGATTATTTATGTAAATCTATTAGTTTCATTCTAAATCACAAGGTTCAGGTTTGAGTTGGGGTTTGGCAACCATTTAGTTCAATTCAGGTTTGAATTTTCTAGCGAGGTTTGCCATTAGGTTCGTCTATATACATTTTTGAAAAATATATATAATATATACTAACACACACACTTTAAAATGAAATATAACATAAAATAATTAGAAATCAACATCAATAAACATGTATGAGTAAGAATCATGATCGATAAACATATATGACTCATGAATAACTTAATTATGATAAAATCCGATCATTAATGCTCTTATTAAAATTCAAACATATGGCGCTATCACAAATTTTAAAAAGAAGTAGAACACTTTCTTCAAACTTGAAAATTTGAAAGGATGTCCGTATTGTCAATTACTTGTAATCCCTAAAAAAATTCACAAAATTTAAAACATGATAAAAATTTGAACACACAATACATTACACAATTGAAAATTACAAAACGAAGTAGAACATAGTCTTCAAATTTTAAAATTTAAAAGGAAATCCATAATGTCAAATCCCTAAAACTATTCGCAAAATTTAAAACATGGTCAAAATTTATATCTTGTGACCTACTTGTAACATCATAAATCTCTAAATCATCAAGAGTGCATGGAGTAGTAAAGGCACTAGAATTGTGATCATCGTATTCATGAATAAGTGGAACTCTATCATCACTAGGCTCATCACCAATGTCACCATTAGTGCTAAGATATCTTCTTCTACACTTGAATAGGTGCAAACCATGGGCGAGAGGAACCAGATGAATCTCTGGCCACTCCTCTTAAGACCAACTGCAAATTATTGCAAACATAAACAAGGTCTTCCAACCGTGTAGATAATAATGTTTCTTTTAAAGAATTGAATATGTTTTTTAAACTTGATAGGGTTAGGTTTTTAACCCAATACATTTTCTAATTTCTTAAAATTGATAAAAAAAATTCGTTCTTCAAGTTTGCTTAGGGTTTGAATTTGCTTCATGTTCACCTTGAAAATTGGAACGAGGTTTGTTTATTAGGTTTGGTGAAGTTCATCAAACTTCAATTTTTTTTCCAGGTTCGTTGAACTTTGAACCTCAAGGTTGATGTTCGGTGAACACTGTGACTTAGGTTTCATGATAGCATACAACCCTTATGGACACCCCCTTGAGATTAGAAAAACCCTAGTCCAAATGGAGAGGCATCTAGCGGTGACAGGGTTGGATGGCCTCTAATTATTAGGTAGGTCTACTGGTGCAGATTTGCGTGATAAAATTTGGTAATTCTAGTTGTGCATCATTTTGGTTGTAAGATTCTTGGATATGTTGTAGAATTTTACCTGAACTAGATGACCTGTTTATTTTCTTATTTTTGTATTGAGTGGACTTGATCATCTTGTGATGTCCATTAAAAGATCAAATAGCTCCATGGTATCTGTTACAACTAAAATTAGCATGTGTGATTAAAGCCCAAAAGAACAATGCTAGCCCAACTGCAACTTAAAGGTGTTACAGACTCTTACCTCAGTAATCGCCTCTCTACACTTTAGGTTGGCTCTTCTCCAACTCAAGGGGGGCTTCCCTAGGATAGGATTACTAAAGTTTAGACAATCATGCACAAGGTGATTTTGGAAGAGTAGCTTCAACAAAACAATATTTTGTGTTGTAGTATATGATAAATGGGTGATGGGAGGACCATGAAGACTAGTGGCAATCCCCAAGGAAAATGGAGTTAAAAGGAATCTAGATTAATAAAGGGGTGAGTTCATGAAGAGTTGGGGAAATTATGGTTGTTTTCAGTTTCACAATGCACAGATAAACCCCAACATGTTGAAGAATGAAAAGTAGAAATCACTAGGAGACCCCATTCGGTGTTAACCCAAAACATTGCAACTATGGTGTGACTTATGCAATGAAGTATTAGAAAGAAACACTCTTAAAGATGACAAGATGCTATAAAAATATAATCATGCATAAATCAACAAAAGCGTGGAGGAGATTTTCTCTTAGAACCCTTCCAATAAGATGATTTTGTCTTTCTTTGGCCCTAATCAACAAGTCTAGTTATTCTACAAAAACATTAACAACATTTAAAATTGGGAACAAAGATACCACACTTGAATGGAAAAGGAAACCTTACAATTCGATTTGCTACATGAAAGATGTCTATTAGGCTCCAATAGAGAGGGAACTCTCAAAATCCAAACATGAAGAATGATGAAGAGAGCAAAGTCTTATATAGCTTTCAACTAATTTTCCTCTACAATAAAATATTAATATAATTCTAGATCTAATCTAGGGTGGAGTGTAAAGATGCTCCACTACTCCAATAAATATAATATAATAATGGTGGTCAAAGCCACAAATACATGTTTCCAATAGAGCATGAGATGTGCGCCTCCATAGGTGAGGGAATAAACAAGTAAAAAACACAATGAAGTGACCTCCAAAGGCTCCAAGTGTATTACTCCAATAGATATGGTCAAAACAACGATAAACAACCTTGGATCCAGGGTTTGGAATCTCCTAAATCCACTCAAATATCCAACAACATCCAATAAATGAGCATCTAACCTTTCCAAAGTGGAAGATAGCATCATAAATGAAGGATAGACCCCCTTCAAACTTAACGCTCCTTATAAAATGGATGAATGAATGTGCAAGCTGGTTGAACAAGTAGGACGTTATACAGTATACTCCATTTTAACCCCATTAATGGTCAAACCCATAACAAATGCGACCAACCAATTCCTAACTTCTATGCCAACTCATCAATCCATGTGCTGAATCTAAGGAGATCATCCATCCATGAGAAAAGCATCAATCCCAAGACTAAGTATTACAATAGAAAATTAACCCCATGTAGAGGGGGATGGCCCCATCTACAAATATCTACACGTGCCAAAAGAAAAGAGGGAAGCGTTCAACTGTTTAGGATACCCTTTTGGACCAATATGCCTTCTAGACCATGAAAGGCTTGAACGCTCAAAGAGAAAAGGTGGGTCTAAGTCATCACATGAGCTAGTATGGAGGCGCTCCATAGATATCCATTCACAACACATCTCCAAACATAAAATACATAAAATAGGCCAGAGTGCTCCATGAGATATGCATCATCAACATGTCACCCCCAGTGAAAACTGTGATGAAAATTACAAGTGGACACACATGCAAAATGGGTGGTAACATTAAGCTTCAACTACGGGACATGTGCTCATATCGGTAGTGAAGAGAACCCCAGAATCTTAACATGTACATGATAACAATACCCATCTCAAAAGGGTATATTGGTCCAAAAGGGTATCCAAAACAACTGAGCACAGATTTTTGAAGTCTTGTTATTTGTAGGGTGAATCAAGCAACATTGTGAAGGCTTTTGAAGATTCACCAGGGCGACTTTGCACATTTTGGTATTGGTATGAGGTATGTTTATGTGCATTTTCAGATTTTGTAGCTTTCATTAGAAGAATAACAGTGAAGAAATATGGCATTGCCTCCATGGTTGGTCTATGGGCTCAATCCACTTGGTTTCTCAAACATCCCAGCGTTCCCTAATAAGATGCCAGCGGCATTTTCAGATGATATTCCAATATTTCATGGGTATATTGATTTAGCCACAATGCACTTTACATGTTTCATGTTGTTCACTTTAGATTTTTTTGTAACTTGTGAAGATGTTTTGATGAGGTTGTTTCGACTTAGTTTGAAAGGGCATGCAAGGGATTGGTTTTAAGATCTTGGTAGAGGAGAAATATCATCTTTGCCGATTTGATTGAGACATTTTATAGGAAATGGAGCCCTGACCATCATGAGGAATGGATGCATTATATGTTGAATATATCATGGGGATGTTTGAAACCCTTGTTGAAAAGGAGATACCTCATGTTTCCATTGAAGGCCAAATAGATGATGAACATGTTGAAGAAAGCATGGAAGCATCAACTTCTTCTCTACATCAAGACAACTATTTGGAAGTGTATAACCCTTCTCAAATTTCTGAAGTTGATAATACATGTTATGATGATGTTTGAGAAGGTAAATCTTCAAGAGAAACCCTTGTTTGATGAGTTGATGGCTAGTACATGTGTTTCTCCATTGCCCGAAGACCTAGATGCTATGTTTGAGATTGCTAATCATGGTAGGGACATGGATTCCATTGAAGTTTTGATCCATCTATCACACATATAGTGATGCATCTAGTGAGGAAATTGCAGATTTGGAACAACCAACTATAGTAGAGGATTTGCAGTCATATGCTCCCTTTAAAAATGCAGATTTTGACATCATAGTGAGCATATATTTGCAGATTTATTTCAACCATTTCCTTTACATTTCAGAGTTAATTTATGACAGATTTTTTAGTGTGATTTCCAACTATGTTTGTTGGCTTTTAGTGCAGATTTTTCAAACCTTTCGGAGCAGATTTATGGGCCTAAAATCCAGAAAATTTTGAGCCATGTTTTGCCTCATGTGATGATGATTTTATGCCCAACTTTGCAGCTGTAAAACATGATTTAGGGGCTGGAAATTGTATGGTAGAACATAATTTTTATGACAAATTTACAGCCACCTTTCCCTTCCGTTTCGTCTCAGTCTTTGTATGCGTTTTCAGCTGGAAAATGTCCCTTTAATGCAGATATTTGTCTAGGGAAGCAAGCTGTTAGTTTGGAATTTTATTGCAGAAACGTTCAAGCCCTAAATTTGAGTCTAATTTTTTTTCTAAATCTGAGAATTCATGTCATATCTTGTGCTCATTTAAGGGGGAGAATTGCCTGGAGAAATTTGACAATTTTGAAGAACCCCCTAAGCCCTTGTTGCTTGAGGGAAGAAGTTGTGATGTGTTCAGCCATGGCCATGTTTACCTGAGTCCTCTCCAAACTTGGATAAAGGATTATTGTGGTGGTACATACCATCCTTGGAGGATCTTGGTATTTTGGGTCTTCTCTATGAACACACCTTATGTTTCAACTCACATTTGTTGGAGATTCTAGCATGCATTCACTTGGCTTTTGATGTTTCCTTGTTTTGGTTGGTGAACAAACACAAGGGAAGATGCCATGGCCTTGATGAGATGAGCACATGGTTGTATTAGATTTATGATTTCATTTAATATTTACTTCTTCCCTTAGTAGATTAGTGTAGGAAGAATAAGCTCTTTAGCATGAGCATTAAGATTGATTTTCATTGCATTTTGATTGATGTCTTTACTTAGTGCATTTTTATTTTATGTATTTCATTTTCTATGTTTGTTTTATATATTTTATTTTTCAGTTATGAATAAAATTTGATCTAACTAGTTTCATTGTACTTTATTGCTTTGATTTTATACTATGTGGGCAGGGACAAAGCATTTGTCTCTTGATCCATTTCTAGGATATGATCTGCACTTTGGTGAGATCTGTTTAGGTGACAGGTTTGGGGATTCCGGAGTTCTCATGCACTCTCACATAGAGTACATGTCCCATGGTTGGAGCCGGATGTTACCACTAGACTAGTGGGGTGACTTGATGATCAGATTTGTTTGTGATTCCATAACAAATTGATTGCCATAGCGGAGATATGTGGATTTGCCATAGATCATTGGTTAGAGATTGTTCTAGCATGCTTAGATGGTTATTGTGCCTTGGATGTGCTTAGTAGAGATGGTGTTAGATGTGCCAGTGCTATGATATTTCTCACCCCTATTGACACTTGGGATGTTTTCTTTTATGTTGATTTGATCATGGGATGTTGCTTTTATGCTTGGATAATGTCTCAGAACACTTAAATTTGTTGTCCATTACTAAGATGTACCATGGTGTTATCATAATTTAACTTTAGATAAGTGTGTGATTCTAAAGGTTAAGTTGTAACCCTAGTGAACTAAGTAGGTGCTACCTCCATTTCATAACATTTTGCCTAGCCATTTCTCATTTCACTAGCCCTTTCATCCATTTCCATCAGTTTCCCATTTGTAAGTGATCTAGCATTAGTAACTCTTCAAGGTCTTAACTATTCCCATGTATGAATGCCTAAATCAAAGTTAAAAGAATCAAAGTACTCTAAGGTTGATGCTGCTAAATTAAATTGAAAAGAACATGAGCAATACCCCCTTGCTAAAAGCTAAGTGCCCTATGCTACTTGTTAGCTGATAAAATAAATAAATAAGTAAAAAAGAGGCAAAAGGAAAGGGTAACTCATGATAAAAAAGTGCTCCCTTTCATAAGGGACACATGTGGAAGAAAAATCTATAACCTTATGCTCTTGAAAGCTAAGGGTTGACCTATTACACTTAGTTGCTATGATGGTTAATTTGTAAAGACCCATTTTCTTCCCTAAATGCCTCATTTATTCCATCACCCTCACCCGACTTAGGAATTTAGGTAATGCACCTTAAGGGGTTTTCATATGTAACAAGGTTTAATGTTGGTCACACCATGGTTAGCCTAATGTTTTAATGGATAAAAATTAAATAGGTCATTGAGCCATTAGAAGGGTGTAACTGTTAATTATTTCATGTCTTTTCTTCATATTTGATGCATTTCCAAGTAAATGTGGGATTGAACTCCTTATTACATGGGCGCTTTAGCTTATTCTATGGTTTAACACCTATTTGCTGCACATATTGATGATGCCTAGGCTTATCTTGATAAGCACCCCCCTTGCTCACATGTATTTGGAGACTCACATGGACCATAGACTCTAGGATGGACCCATGGGGTTGTTCCCTTCCTAATTACTTGATGATGAAACTTCCTTAGCATATGGGAATGAGCTGGCACTTGATTTGACCTTGTTTGCACATGTTTGGACCATTGGCATAAATTGAGGGGAGGTTGTTACGCATTGGAGTCTTTCCATCCCACACATGCTACATCCTTGAGAGGTGCACTTGACATTCTGACCGTATTGATGGAGGAGGTTACACTTGGAGGTTTTCTGCATGTATTGGCACATTGTTTTGGGAGGTTATTGGTTGTTCCAACCTCTTCCAATATTGTTTGACCATATCTGGGAGGTCCGTCTCTCTTTTTTTGAGCATATATTGTATTTATTATATATTTACACCTAGATCTAGTGGTGCTCCCCCCATTTGGACAAATTAGTTAGAGTTTTTAGGTTGGACAATCAAACCACCTTATTTTCTATGTATTATTTTACCATATTTGGATAGATCTAAGGCTTTGAGCCCAAGATATTATTATTTTGTTTTCTTATATGCTTCGATATTGTTATGTTGCTTGCATTTGGCATCCTTGTAGGAGTGTTTGCGGGTTCAATCTCTCATTGCTGGAGTATATGCTAGATCTTTAGTTGAAGGTGTATGCCCAGGGGTGACTCTTCCTTGGAAGAAATTATACATAAAACCCCAATGTTCTATAGCTGTCTTTGGCATGATTCTTTAGAAATTCCAACCCATTGATATCTATTTTCCATGACTCCATTTTCCCAAGGCTTAAGGCACTAGTTCCTCTTGCCAACCGCCATCCAAAAACTCAAAATATTCTCTTCTATTTTTGTTTTTTCTCACTAAAATCTGAAGATACCGTGTTGCCCCATCTTTTCCATAGTTTAGTTCTCTCAAGCCCAGCTTTAGAATTTAATTTTACATCATTTTGGGGCTTGTTTCTAACTATTTTATTTCTGAAAATTCATTTTTTTCATAGCAATCTTTAAATTTTAGAATAATTTAGGTCTAATTCACATTTAAGGATTAATCTTTTATTTGGATAATTTATCCTTGCAAGTTAGCTAATTAAATTCTGGAAATGTCTCTTTCGTAACAATCTTCAAACATAATTTAATTTAGTGTTTTAAAATCTGAATTTATCATTCACTAACTTGGGATTTTATTTGTTCATTTAGCTGTAAATTTGCATTTTCATTTTCTGCAATTAGTAACTTTCTTTCTTTCGTCTCTTCAAAGGGAATCACATCAATTCAAAGTTCACACAAAAATCCTAAGCAAAATCTCAAAGAGCACTTTATTCACAAGTGACTAGCAAAAAGTACAATGAGGTGAGTCTCTCTTATATATATGAGAGAGTTGCTAAATTCTCATCAATACCATATGCCAATACCATGGGCCAAAACCATGGGACAATACCATGTGCCAAACACCATGGGCATGAAGAAGGGGGCGCACCACTAGAATACGAGTAGAATAATGCATGAGTGGTACAAATCATTTCCAAGAGAAGTGCGCCCTAATAAAGCTGGTCAACGGTAATAATAGATCGACCAAAACCCAACTAACAATGTCCAATAACCTTATCCACATCCTTGACAAGTCAAATGTAACAACTTGTCATCATTATTACAATGGTCCAATGGTCAAACAGTCAAAGGGGGGGACAAGTGCGCCCTTCTAGAATGATGGAATCTCCAACAAACTTGGCATGTGTGGCAAGGAAAGGGCCATAAATGTTGAATGTGCCCATCTAGAATGGTCAAACTGTGATGAATGAAGCCTCAATCAGTTGAGCGCCCCTCTAACCAACTCCTCAATCTTTGTGCAATGGTCCACTTGTAAGGATAATGGTCTAAATGTCATCAAGAAGGTGGTAAAATCTCTTGACAACTCATCCAAATGGTCCAAGAGGGTTGGCCCTCTATACTGATGATGGAATATACCTCATGAAGATCCATATGTGCATGAAGAATGGAGCACACCACTTAGGAGAAGACACCACCATGTATCTAGTAAAATCAAATGAGTGTTAGACATCATAAAGTATAACTTAGGAAAACACTTAATTAAATGCAAACATTAACATAAAAGGCTATTATGTTCACTTTTCTATTAACTCATTTAATTAATTGCTCAAATAACCTTAGAACTACAATGGTGCAACCATAATTGATCTAGTTTTCATGTTACACCCCTAAGACTCAGTAGCTTCCTAAGTTTCTAAGCAAGGTGAAGGAAATGAAGTGAGTATGATGTGATGAAGGGGAAATTAATTGTAATGCCAGGGAAAGGGGTTTCGCGATTTAAATATCATGAGAGAGTGTCTAAGTTCAATGTCTTCCCCTTAGTTTTTTTAGAGCTAGGGTTTAGAGATTTTCATTCATGTGTATGCCATCTGGAAGGGAATTATATCTTCTTGAGTTGCCCTTTCCTTGTGCCATGATTTTATTTATAATTTATAATTTTTAATGATTTTTTTGAAACATTTGCCCCTTTCCTTTGATTTCGCTTTAATAAGTTGGGACATAGGAGTTAGGACCATGGTTTTTTTGCAAGGGGGCATAGCTCACATTCATCATTCAATTTCATTTCCCTTAGAGTACTTTGACTCTTTTGACTTTAATTTAGGTATTACACATTGGAATAATATGTAGAAACCTTAGAACATGACATCTAATTAGTTAATTGCGAAAGGGGGACATGATGAAAATGGGTGAAGTGGCTAGTGAAATGGAATGATATGAAAAATGGCTAAGTAAAATGTTGTATATGACATGAAATCATGGTCACACTTGCTTAAATCCCTAGGGGCACACCTAATCCCATAAGGTCATACACTTAATCTGATTGAGGAAAGAAGATTTATAATCACAATGTGAAGCCGCCAAGCTACTGAAACAATGGTGAGGATGCATGAGCCATTATAGAGTAACACTTTTGACCAATTGGATGTCCCCATCTGCTTCTGTCAAGTGAAATGTAAAGTTGAGTAGGCTGGAAGAATCTCTGAGATATCTGAAAGTGTATTTGTCAAGTGGCTATGGGAAAACCGTAGATCTCATCTGTGGAACTGCTTGATGTGATGGAAGATCACATAGGAAATGGATATCTAGTCACCCCAATACGTGACAAGGGGTAACAAGCCTCCAAGTCAAATGCATAGAAATTACAATGTAAAAGCACTAGCAGTACTCACAACCTTTTGAAAGCTCCATGCAAGGTTCATGCCATATATTCAGTAAGAAAGCACCTCCATACATGTCACAAAAGCTCCAAGAGCAGATACAAGTCCAACCATCCATTTACAATGAGAGGCATGCTCTTTATATAGGTCTGCATAAGGAAGTGGATCCTTGGCCAAGTGTATGGGCATGCATGAGGGCTGCTACATGTGAAACAGGGCACTCATGCAACAAAGAGGGTGCATGTCAAGTGTATGGGCTCATGTATGAGCGATTTTGCCACTTCTAGGAGTCAACTAGAGCTAAAGAGAGTGAACTAGAGTTCATGCATGAGTGAGTGTGAGTTAATCCCTTCAGTTGAGGCCAAGAGGTGCGTCCACCTACAAAAGGAATATTCCTTTCACCAACCTGCATCATGTGAAGTGTGCCTCCCTAATCAAGGAGAGATTTGTCTCCTTGGGAAGTGCACCCCAATCAACTCTGCCAAGTCTACTTGATGACAAGTGCACCTTTAGCCTACTTGATGACAAGTGCACCTTTAGCCAAGTGAAGTGCACCCCCTCCTTGTGTATATGAGCCCCCGTTGTGGCCTCAACCAAATTGAAATGGAGGTCTGGTTTGATGCTTGTTTGCTGTTTATTTGCTCAAGATGCTGCTGATTTAGGTGGACCAACTTACCAATGCAAAGGTAGCGTTAGCCGTTATCATTCTTCTTGATCACACTTTTACAAAACCTTGCTATTTTTGTTTATTGTATCTATATCAGGTCTGCCAATTGTCTTTTTATTTTTGTTTATTTGCTTCAGGAAATTTGAAACAGTGCATAAATTCTGGTATAGGGAGCAATTTGGGCATGACAGTCTGTTATATGAACAGATCTATGTATGAAAGTCTGCTACAGGTAACAGGACACTCCTACAACGCCCTCATCATCCTTATATCCTGCTTTGACCAGCACATCATGCAAAGCTGTGAGATCCATGTTTGCACGAGCCTTTCCAAGTGGAGAGAACATTGCTCATGCATTTTCTTGCTAGAAAACTCCGGGCTTTCTAGCAAGAAAATGCATCAGCAAAGTATAAATGTTTTCAATGACTGCGAAGGTACACCGTCTCTGCCAATTCTGTTCTCTCCACATGGAAAGGCTCGTGCAAACATGGATCTCACAGCTGTGCATGATGTGCTGGTCAAAGCAGGATATAAGGATGATGAGGGCGTTGTAGGAGTGTCCTGTAGCAGACTTACAAACATAGATCTGTTCATATTGCAGACTGTCATGCCCAGATTGCTCCCTATACCAGATTTTATGCACAGTTTCAAATTTCCTGAAACAACTAAACAAAAATAAAAAGAGAATTGGCAGACCTGATATAGATGCAATAAACATAAATAGCAAGGTTTTGTAAAAGTGTGATCAAGAAGAATGATAACATTACCTTTGCATTGGTAGGTTGGTCCACCTAAATCAGCAGCATCTTGAGCAAAGAGGGCATTTTGAGGAATAACAACTGGCTCCAACTTGGGGACGTGTGTACTCTTTGGAGAAGAGTGCATGAGAACCTCAGAATCTACTGCATGTACCTGCTAGGAGAGGAATAAAGAAAGCAAAAGAAATTGTGTGGTAGGATGGCTTAATTCACATCCCGAAACCCACATGCAATGTCCAGACTCCATATTACAAACTTTTTATGGCTTGTATTAAAAATGGCATAAGCCAACAACATAAAATGAAATCTCATGATGATGAGCTTATTTTACTATCTACCGCTCTTAAGAGCTTTGTTCCTCCTACCTTACTCTAATATAAGAAAATGCTCATGGTAGGTGAAATCATAAAGCCAATGTAGGCATTTGTTCATTTCACCAATGTCATGGCATTCCTCCTGTTTGGTCAGTAACCAAAACATAGAGATGCTTGTCATCAAGTACATATAAACCTGAGAATACATGATAAAATGGATGAAGAAAAACATGAAATAATGAACATGTATGAGAGCATCAAAACCATGCCAAGAATAGCATGCATGTCCACATGCTAGCTCTATCCATTCTTGAATAGGGCTAATGTGAGCATCCAGCTGGAATCATCATATGGAAGTCCATCTTCAAGCATGAAACCTCATTCAAAATAGTAAAATACCACTGAGCAGTGAAAGATCAAGAGGCTCCAGAAATCTGCAATGAAAACCTTCCCTCTCTTGCCTGTTGTCTTTATCATTGCATTTGGGGATGACCACATCTAACAGTTCTTGAACTTGAAAAGGTTTGTTTACTAACACAACCATCTCAACTTCATCAACAAGTGCATCTTTAATCTCAGAATTTTGAGAAGGTAAAATGCTTACCAAAGCTTTTTCTTCTTGAGAGGATGAGGTGGATATATCTTCTTCATGTGAAGCTGCCACATGATCCTCTGTTTCCGGGAATGCCATATACACTTCCTCCTCTAATGAGTTAAGAACAACATTTAAATCTCTCATTTTGTTGCCTATTTCAGCCCCCAACTTTAATGAAGGATTGTCATGAAATATAGGGTTAGATCCTCTATTTCTTTCTTTTTTTCCCAGCAAATTTCAAACAAATTATTGATTTGGTTTTCTTGAAATGATGCCATAATGATTTTCTTCCATTTTCAAAATAAGTGAAGTACTAAGGTATACCAAGGAAGTTGCTAATGGAATTTGCCGAAGCACATCATTTTCGTGAAGCCTTTGCATTTGTGTACCCACTAGTTATCAAAGAAGTGAGCAATGAACTATTAATTCCATATATAATTCATCTTGGGACATGTTCGTCCAAAGTGTTTGTGCTCATGAGAAGCTTCCTACTTTTGAGTAGTTTTGGGATGATTTCATCAAGGAGGAGACTAGATTAGAGGCTAATTCAAACAAAGATGAGGAAAGTCAGAACCTTGTCCTCATTGGGAAGGTGAGGAAGAGGAGAAAAAGGACCCAGGAGGGGTTAGAAGGAGGAAGATTTAGTTTTCTCGAACTAGGGAAAGAAAGACTTGAGTCGCATAAAGTGCTTCAAGTACCACAAATAGGGCCACTATGCTTCTTAGTGTTTTGACAGGAGGAAGGGGAAGGGCAAGAAACAACATGAGCAATTTGCAAGGAGTCTAGAAGCTTCAACCATAGTAGATGAGTTAGCACCCAGGCTTGAGACATACTTCTCCATGGTTTCATGCGTTTCCACTAACAATGTCTCTGGTTTAGTGTGGTATGGTGACAACGGAGCATCTATACACAAGAGCTTCAACAAAAATGCATTTAAAAGACTTCATGGGCAGGAATCGACATGCAAGTCGAGCTTGGTGATGATGCCACATCTCTAGTTACAGGAACGAGTTCAATCATTGTGCATGGCATAATGTGATGCTCTTGAGTTTCATGATGTTTTATATGTTCTTGGTTTAATGAAGGATCTTCTTTCGAATTCAACCATGACAAATCTTAGATGTGTGGTTGAATATGGTGACTAGCAAGTTATTAAGTTGCACGAAACGGGGAAACGGGGATGAAACGACAAAATGTGGGAAATGCGACACCCCAAAATTTTGGAAACGGGGAAACAAGATATATATATATATATATATATATATATGAGTAAGGACATTTAAATAAATGAATGTGAACATAAATGATAAATCATAACTCATAAATGATTACATAATGCAAGTAGTAATCTCCAAATACAACCTTTATTAATGAGGCTTGTCAATATATATCCAAAAACAACCTTTATAAATGAGGCTAGTACATGTAACATATATATCCAAAATCAGCCTTTATCTACAAGGCTGCAAATAAAATGCAACATAGAAATAAAGAGTAAAGTCTGTAAAACTAAAGACTAATAGTCATCAGCTTCATCATCATAATCCCCCTCAAAAATAGAACAAGAAGCACGCTCAGTGGCAGAAGGTGTAGTGGAAGAATGAAGGCCAATTCCACTTCTTTCCTCATTTAGGGTAGCAAGAGAGATTTCCAAGTCAGCAGATTCTGGATCCACATCCCATTCTTTAGAAGGCCCATTGCTATATTCTGGTCCCTTACGAGATGCAAGGCGAAGGCTATATTCCCATGAACCACCACTTGCACATCTGGACATCTTCTGAAGATGCCTCCAAAAGAGGATAATATTCAACCCTCTTGTTGGGATTGGAGGATGACATATTAGCTTGGTTGGAAGCCATTGCTGCCACAATAAACAAAAAAAAAACCTTCATTTAATAAAGTGAAAAAAGAAAGCCAAAACCCCTTGAAAACAGTAAAAAACAAATTTGCAATAAAGAAAATGCAAACATGAACCATAAACCCCATGAAAACTAAAAAACCCCAACATGCTCACTAATAAAAGATGGCTGGAGCTGCCCTTGCTCAAAGCTGAATTGCTCCCTTGCACAAAACTTGCTCCTCTTCTCTCAAATCGGCCTCTCCAAATCACTCTTCAAAATTGGTGTGAGGGAGGAACCCAAGCTTCCTTTTATAACCTTTTTCCTCCCTCTTTCCACCTTCTAGACCCTTCCTATTCCAATTAGAAACACCCTAAAAATTAAAAAAAAACAAAAAAAATTGTTTTTTTTAAAAGTTACAGGCATCTTCTTTTAAGGAAATGCGTAGTTGTATGGTTGACTGTACCGGGAATGTGTTTCCGGTTGTATGAAACACGTTTCCTGTACGGGAAACGTTTCCGTATGGTCGAAAATGCGTTTCCAAGCCGTACATTATGCGTTTCGGCCAGGAAACGTTGGGGAAACGAGGGTGCGGGTGGCGTTTCCTGCATCATAGGTGAGTTATTATTAGAGACTGTAGCTAGGATTATGGTTGAGTTTTGGCTAGAGGTATGTGAGAGGGTAGCCTTTACAAGTTATTTACCGATCCAATTAAACATGGATCCCTGGTGCATGACAATGACAACTTGTGCGAGCTTTGCACAAAAGATTTGGTCACTTGCACTATGGGGTGTTACCTCTATTGAAGGACATGGTGCAATGGTTACCAGACTTCAAGATAGAGAAGATAGGAGTGTGCAAGGGCTATGCACTTGGTAAGAATGCCAAGACATATTTCTTTAGCAGTGAGAACAAATGGAGGAATTTTGGATCTGATTCATTTAGATTTGTGTGGGCCTTTCTCATCATCGTCGTTGACATGAAACGTTTATTATGTTTTTCTTCGTTAACCGGGAACATTTATTATGTTTTATTTATTGGTGATTTGTCTAGAAGAACCTATATATCTATATATCTATATATATATTTTATGAAGACCAAGGATAAAGTCCTCAGTAGCTTCCAAGAATTCAAAGCTCTTGTGCAAAACCAAATAGGTAAGAAGATTAAGGTGTTGAGATCAACTAATGGAGGAGAGTATACCTCCAAGGAGGTATCAAGGAGTTGACACTACCTTACAACCAACCCTCAATATAATGGGGTTGTAGAGAGGGAGAATGGGTCCATCATAGAAACGATCAAGGCTATGATTCATGATATAGATATGCTCATGTTTCTTTGGGAAGAAGCATGCAATCCAACCATGTACATTTTGAATAGGTGTCTTGAAAGAGCCTTGAAGGAAAAGATACTAGAAGTAGTGTTCACTAGTGAGAAACCACATGTATCACACTTTCATGTTTGTTTTCTTGCATATATTCATATTATTGATGAGAAGATATCCATGTTTGAGCCTTCTAGCATGAAGGGTATTTTTGTGGGATATTGTGAATCCTCCAACGTTTGTTTGATTTACATTCTAGCACAACAAAAGACAATGGTAAGTTAAGTGTGAGGTTTGATGGATGCTTGGTCCTCTAAGTCTCAGGGGCTTGCTATAGAAGTAGAGGAGGGTGAATGGAGTGTTGTCCCAGGGGTTGATTCATAGATAAGGTTATTACTGTCCAACAAATGACCAAAAGTAGGTCAATGGGATTGCTTAGTACATAAGTGGTGATACATAGTGGGAGTGTGAAGGTTGCTCCTATGAAAGAAAAAAATCAAAGCTAATCTATATGATCTAAGCTCAACTATCTCATTGTCAAAATGGATACAATGCTCTAGAGCTTAGGACAAGGAAAATAACCTTAAGGCTCCAAGTGCTTGCTGTCGAACAAAGGAGAGGGGGGCTCCTTCTTTGAACTTAAATGGGAAATTTTGTTACCATTCAAGGCTGAAGGAAATGATTTTTGTATAGAAGATTGGTTGGAGGACCTAGATCTGGCATCAGGGATGTCTCTCTATCTAGTAGAGGTGACTCGTTGTTGGAAGGTGTTGTAGGGGGTTGTCTATTTGTCTGGTGTAAATTGCCCTGAGACCTCAGACAACAACTCTGCACGGGTCTCACTGTCGGGGTTCGAGATGCTTCTAATATATATGGGGTTTGAAATGGTGCTAAACTATACCTGCCTCTTGGTGCCGCTATCCACTAGGAGTACTAGGAAGAAAGATGTACTCCTTTGAGTAGTGTCTGGTTGAGTTGGGGCTGATGTGGTATTTGAGCCTTAGTTCCAACAAAAAATAAAAGCAAAATAGTTAGGTTCCAATGTAGGAGCAGGTACCTCTTTACCACCTAGTACATCCAAGACGCCAAGATGGATTAGACATTGTAGGAGGTACAAGAGCAAGGTGAAGCTCCAAAGACTTCTTTTTCAGTGAGTTTCTCCCGTAAGAAGATTTTGAGTTATGTTGCTCGGATATCCCCATTGTTGATGCAAAGCCTTCTAGTTTTGAGGAGGGAAATCCAGAGTAGGTGGTGAGATGCCATGGAAAAGGCGTATCACTCCTTTTCGTGGAATGATATTTGGGAGATTGTATCAAGACTAGAGGGTAAGGTAGTGATTGATTCTAGGTGGTTGTACAAGGTAAAGCATGCAGATGATGGCAACATTGAAAAGTACAAGGTCATGTTCAGAGCAAGAAGATTCTCCTAGAAAGAGGGAGTTGACTATGAGGAGACTTTTGCTCCAATTGCTAGGTTTATTTCCATTGATAACATTATATCTTTTGCATCAATTTTTGATTGGCCTTTATATTTTAAATGGATTAAAGATTGCTTTCATGATGCCTTGATTGAGGAGGAAGTATACATTAATTAGCCAAGAGGTTTTGAGGTGTATGAGTGAGATACCCATGTATATAGGTTGAAGAAGGCCTTTTATAGGATGAAGCAAGCACCATAAGGATGGTATTTAAGGATTGATGAGTACTTATTGAGATTGTGTTTCACCATGATTTGTTTTTCAACATCAATAGGTAAAGACTTTGTCTTTAAAACGCTGCAATCGAATTGTACAACAAAGTAATATAGAATGAAGAGTCAACTTGGGATTGAACACAAGCTATTCCATCATACAAAAATGTTCCAAAAATTGACTAGAATCTTTCACTAAGGATTTCCTTATGCTACTGGAAGTATAGAATCAATAAAAGACATCTAATAGATACTGTTTTACAAAACATAACAACTAAAGTGAATAAAACATGTGCTTGCTCTATGCTTCTTCTGGTTCACAATTTGCCTATTGCAGTTCTGGAGTCTCTAACTCCATGTCTGCAAACAGCAGATAAAATGTATCTTTTTCTGGTATCCCCCAGAGTTTAACCTAAAGAGATTCAATGACTCAAAGCTGTAGATTGATAGCCTTTGAGAATGTTGTCAATTGTGGTTTTGACAGACGAACACTCGGTTTCTATTGCTTGAATTTGCCTCCTCTGTTGCATTAAGTTATCCATTATCCTAGGATTTCGAGAGATACATTGTTGTCCGTGACTATGTACTGTAGTTGTTAGTGAGAGAATTGAGGTTCTATTCTTGTTAATATACTCTTTTTGTCGATGAAGGATCCTTTGAACATCATAGATGGCTCATTGACATTTCCCATGGTACCTTGGCCAATCCATTGAGATTTGGAGTGCTCGGAGTTGCCTAGTGAAGTCGAATAAAAGAGTTGAATTGAGATAGATTGAATTGAGCTAGTCCTTACCCCTTGTAGTTAACCAAATAAAGGGAAACATAAAGTGTTTGCAAGCTTTTGAATATAAATCAATTCCAATGACTTTCCACCAAACAATGTTATCCTTGTGTCATGAGGGAAGACATTCCATCAACTGATACTCTAAATCATAATAAGCGATGGAAACAAAGCATAATTGACAACGAGGACACACAAATAACCAATTGGACTGCCAAAAAGCCTCATTGTTTGCTTGCACTACACAAGTGTCTTTAAACTTCAGAACTAAATTGAGACAGACTAAGCTGAGCTAGTCACACCTCCTAAATTTAACCAAATAAAGGGAAACACAAAGAGCTTGCAAACTTCTGAATATAAACAAATTCCAAAGACTTTCTAGCAAACATAGTTGGCTTGGTGAGACGAGGGAAGGCATTCCTTCAACGCTTCCTTTATATCAAAATAAGCTAGAATAGAGTATAACCAACAACCAGGGCACACACATAACCTATTGGATCACTGGAGTTTAGTGGTTAACTATCCTTCCCAAATGTATTTAAACCTCGGAACCAATAAAAACCATACCTTTTGAACAACAAACTATTGATCGAGACACGAAGAGGTCGATCTATAGGAGAGCTTTGTTCCAACTATCCTATGCTCAACATAATCATATAACCAAACCATGTGTGGAGAATGAGAATCAGGCCGAGCGAGGGCTCAAAGCCCCATTATCCCACGTGCAACCCTGCTAGTAACACACTTGCGTTCAAATTGACAAGACTTGGTGATGGATGGCATGTGCGATGCTAATCTATACCTTCCCTCCTTCTTTAATGCCTTAAACTTGCTAGGATCTTCAACATTAAATGCCTTGCAACGTGGCTGATATTGTGCATGGTCTAATAAATTGAGTAGAGTGGTGTATTCCATTGATCATTGAAATTGTGGCCATAGCCATAATGATTAGTGTTTAGTCTCAAGGATAGCAAGAGGGTGGGCTTTGATCCACTTATGTGTGTGCGGGGAGTGCAATGCAAGCTTCACAAATTTGATTACTACTTCTGAGTGCCCCCATGGAAACCTTAGGGGCTAGATGCCCTCATGGGAATTAAACCTTGGTCATTGATGGATCCAACCCTTTGGGCTGGTTTCTCCATTATTGCTGTGGATCCTAATCTTGATTATTTATTTGATAAATTTGATCTCCTTGTCTTTGTCCTATGTGTAAATGGCCTAATACTTACAGTTAGTTATGAGAAGCTAATTGCATGGTGCTATTTATGCACAACCCAACGGTCAATTGATTGGCAAGAAATCAACCGCTAAACCGACACAACTATGGACCTCCCTCCCAACGTGTCACTACCGGAAGGAGTTCCTCTTTTAGGTTTCCTATACCCAATAGTAAATGAGACTAGACTAACCACGAGAGAGACCCTAGCCAATCTTTTTCCAAGTTCAACTAGAAATAATCTAGCTAACCTTAGATACTGGCTTAGCTCTATTTTTCAGGAAGAGGTGCCTATCTATAGGTGATTAATTGGATGCAAGACACACTCTTAATTCAATATTTCAATGATGTAAATAAAATAACCATGAACATACAATACGTGATACAATAAAAAAAATGAAGCATGAGCATTACATTAACAACTAACAATGATTATTCTTGAATAGCAAATACCCCCAATCCCAAAATGGCTTTAAGCCATAGGGTGTGTCAAGTCACCGTAGCTCTTTGATCTACATGCAAGGTCGAATAGTAATGCTCGACCCAATATCTCAGAGCACTAACCAAGGAGGATCGATCGTACCCTTGGCCACACCACATGACTACCCAAGTATGTGAAGAGTAATCTTCCTGAATGTTGTTTTCAGTACACTACAATAACATGACGATAGATAGGATGGTTTGAGGATACCTAATGGTGCCCCCAATACATGCAAGGTATGTGGGGTCCAAGTTTGTGTTCAGTGCTGTCTAATGTGGTACTACTCGAAGAAGGGTCCTAGATTGTAGTCAAGGGGGATGTCTAACATCTTGCACCAAATGAGGATGAAAGGAGATGTGTCCCAACAATGGTCACTATCTAGTATTGATCCCTTCGACCACAATTTTACCCACTTAATGACAAGCTCCTAGTGTTATTTATAGACGTCGAAACACGTCTTCTACCCAAGAATTCTCAGTGCAATAATCATCATAGCCCTATATGCTTGTTATAACCAAGATTCAATATAATGCTTCAAATCAAGATCTTTAGCAAAGTATCATGTGCAATTAAAATAAAACCTTGGCAATAATCAATATGATTTAATACATTAATGAATCAAACACCCACATGAAAATGAAAATATTGACACTTGTGACAATTGGAAACACAGTACGAAATGCTTAGTGAGCAATGTTACCAAAAGTGCGAATTGACTTAGGCTATTATAGATTAAACTTATTATATATGGAAAGAACCAAGCATTTCCATATTACTTATCATCATTAGGTTGCCACAAAGGGTTACCGAAAATATAGCATGTGGATCAAAGCACGAACATAAGATCACCACTTCAAGAGACCTTAAGATAAGAGATCACAACATAAATTGCATCAACTCAATATAGCATTTACTATTTGCACATCAAAGTGGTGAACTGCATTGGGTTTTGATTACCATACTTGTCATTAAATTTAATATTTATCTTATGTAAACAATCATATGTCATCAAAGCATGCGTAATGGAACAAAGGAAGGCAGATTTAGTGATCATATACCAACCGTAGTATACATGCAATTTGTTAACTAATTAGTGATCCAAAAGAGAGGCAAATTACACAAGGTTAGTATGCCTTCTTGAATAACTACTGCTGTAACTTATAGATCTGAAATAAAACTTATGACAATAGTAAAAACCAGCAATAGCAATAGATCTAACTAGCTTGTATGATGACTAGTAATAGTAAGAATGCATCTAGACCTTATTCTTCAATGATCAAACCCTAGATCCACAATACTAGTATGCTTTTTAAAGTTAATTAGGATGAAATTTGCTGTAGGTTTAGATCTGAAAATTACTAATGAAACATCAAATATAACTAGCAAGAGAGTTAGATGTAGCAAATGTAAAATGTGTTACTAATTAGGTACTTGAAAAACTTGAGATACATGACCAAAATACACCACCAAATGCTTGATTAAGTGTGCTGTTTTTTAACTTAGTTATTAGTGGTGTTTATGAGCTTGTACTCCTTAGGGTTTATATTTAGAGTTTAGGTTCACCAAGGAGGGGGGTCAAATCCCCTAGGGTCTTTTCTTGAATAATAGATCCAAGTACCTATAAAATCAAAAGAAAGATAAGTGGATTGAAAATGAATGGAAGAAAATGGAAATGAAATAAAATGTAAACTACAAACTCTAGATCTAGTGCCTTGAGGGAAGCACTTGTTGGGAAAATTGAGTCGAGAGCAAAATGAAGGATGGAAGAGATCTTCAAGGGAGAGTGTAGGACAAGTCAATCCCTCTCTTTTGCTAGCCAAAGCAATCATGTAAATCTTCTACTTCGAGAGATTTGTGGATATCTTGTGATCATCAAGAGGCAAAGCAATCCATCTAATCACAAGCACCCCATCAAATGTTAGTAAAATACCTAGTGATTGAAGTTGAAAATGAACAAAAGGGGCTGCAACAATCTAATGAAACAAAAGCAACTTCAAACATAAAGTACAAGGTTGCAACAATCATCCATTACCTTACTAAGTATAAGCAAAATCTAAACAAGATTACCTCAAACTCTTGTGAAGACAACATCCACCATCCACATCACAAATGCACCATTAAACACCACAAGAATAGCCCCAAGAACGAAACAAACAAGAGAAAATAGAGCATTCTTATTCCATTAACCAAAATTTCAACCCTAAGAGAGAAATTGATGCTTCCGTTTATAGGCTAAGGAGGGTGAATTTCTCTTGAGATGAGTTCTAAAGTTGTTATACGAGTTTGTTACAAGATTGATGATCTCTAGATGAGGGTATCTAGATCAATGGTATAGATCCACCCTTTTTACAACAAGAATTAATGATACATGCCAAGTCGTTGAGCTCATTGCGGGCGAATTCAACCCTTGACAAGCAAACATATTAAAATAATCCCAATACCATGTGTCTTCAACAATACAAGTAGCCAATACCATGAGAATGCTGAAACCAAGTACCAAAAACCATGTGTTGTTTCCCCGATCCAAGGAGCTAGTCAAATCCACCTTGAAAGATGAAGTCGTTGGGCCACATGAATTAGCTCAAGGAGGTCGATCCATGTGTTGGAATGCGAGATGAGTGGCTAGGATTAGATCTTGAGATGAGATATTCTTTATTAGATCCCACTATGCCTCAACATGTGTTCCAAGTGAGCCACATCATCAAATTTGCCTCAACATATGTGCCACTAGCCACCTAAGCAAAATCGACTTAAGGAAATTGACATAATTTCCCCCCAATTAATCATAAAGTGTAATTAGACACAAATTTAGGCTTTTTAAATATAAAAACCGTAGGTGTGCCATAAATTAATCTCCTTTTGCTTGAAAATAAGCTTGCAAACCCACCTTGTGCTTGGAAAACCCTCCAAATGGACAACACCCACCAAGGTGAAGGTTGATCTGGATAGTAGGGCCAGGTGGCTGCCCAAAGTACCAATGCGTTGTCAAGATAGTGGCTGGATCATTCCCATGCACGATCATGAAGTTTTCAGGCTGCCCACTAATACTGAAGAGATGACCTTGTAGAATTTGACCAATTTGTGAGAACGCCCTGACATGCAAGGATGAGAGGGTGAAGAAGAGCCAAATTGGTGCCCAAATCTACTCTCAGATTTGGAAAACATTGAGCATATCATTCCCATGCACGCCCATGAAAATCAAGATTGCAGTCTCTTGGGAAAGGCCCACCACCTTTTTGGAACAGACTAATCTAAGGAAGTAGTGACCAATTTGATGCCATTTACCTAGATAAGTGGCCAAATGGGTATCCAAATATGCTTTCAGAATCTCCAGATACCCAATACAACTCAAGATATGCAATATGCACTTTCTAGCCTCTACAAACACTGATACATTGGCATTGCAAACCCTGAAACTTTGAAGAAGACTTGATGAAACCTTTGTAGCACTGTACTATAATTATAAGTGTCCTTGGTGGACCAATAGCAATGGGTGTGGTGTCCACATGGACCAATACACAACAGATGCAATTGACCATCATAGTGAGTCATCATATAGCTAGTCATGTTATACATGATAATATACCTACACAAGTATCTTCAAACATGTTTATGAGAAAACATGATTTACAAACTAACCAGTACCATGACAACATCTAAGTAATTGCAAGGACAAGTTTATTTTAAGTTGTGGACTAGGTAGAATAAACCAAGTTAGGCAAGTGAAATTTTGGTCAAAGATGAGTTAGTTGACTTGAGATGTAGGAAGAAGGGAATCTCTGTGATCTTTACCACTTAGGCAAACAATGGGGAGGTGTCTCACATGGGTGATGTGTAATGAGGTAATCCCCCCTTAACCTTGTCTATCAGACTTTCCCCATTTTGAATTTGACTTTAGGTCCTTTTGGGACTTGTCTTCTTGGACTAGTCTTCATTTGCTTTCTTGGACTCTTTGTTCTTGTACTTCTTTATTTTTGGAGACCTTGGCCTTTGATTTTATCTGAAGGTTCATTAGCAAGTTTTCTACTGGCTTCTTTCTTTCTTTGTTAGATTTTCTTTTCTTTGACTTGGTATTCTCTTTGCTTCGGCTTTGCAAGTACAAGCCTCAAGGAGTCTTGGACTGGGAGCTTTTTTCAAATGCCCTTGTTGAGGCATAGGGAGGCGAAAGGATTTTCATGCTTCAGGTCTAGGAGGGAGGATTGCTCCATGGTTTTACAAGTGAGCCTCCTATATCGTCAGAAAGATCATTGCAACACAAACGTGCCCGAGACACATGGATAATTGGGAGGCCCTCATGGTGAAGGGGTCATAGAGGGGAAGTCAAGGGTTCAACTCATCACCTTAGACCAAAGGATGCAGACCAAAATAATGAAGTGAAATGGATGATGGATAAATGGCCATAATATCGACCCAAAGAAGGGGGTAAAAGTCCTTGCAAACTACATAGAATTATCTAGGTTCAATGGTACATAAGTAAATCAAGGATCTATACCCTCATCAACTTGAAAGTGTGATACTACTAACTATAACCATAAGATAATCAATACATCAACTATGGCAATAGCAACATATAGTACAACATCATATAATTCATCATCATGGCATGTCATAGCAGTAAAAGCAATGGCATATATCTGATCATCACATCATATCTCATCACATCAAAGGGAAGGTCCAAGAGCAACAAAAATGGGCCTCAACACTCTGGAACACATCTTGCTCAAAAAGCAAAAATACGTCTGACATATAGCATCCACAGAATGTGGCATAACAGGTGCATGATAGAGTTGACACATGAGTTTGACATGAAAGGCATCATCCTTACGCATTATTTTTTGGGTCTAGAGTTTTGGCAGGGTATAGGTGAGGTCCTCCTTGGACAAGGGTAGTATGTAGTTGAGATAATGAAGAGATTTCATATGATGGACTACCAATGCTTAGCCACTTCTATGGTTTGAAATTGGAAGTTGTATAGTGACTTAGATTAAGATTTGGTAGATCCTTCCATTTACAGGCAGTTGAATGGTTCCCTTATAAATCTGGCTAATACCAGGCTTGATCTATGTATCGCAGTAAACACTTTGGTTGAGTACATGGTTGACTCAAAGCAGATTCATTGGGTTGTTGCAAAGCATGTGCACTAAAGACTTGAAGGGAAAAATTCATTATTGCCTGAGGTATGTTGGAGACGATGAATTGGTGCAGCATGGTTTTGTTTTAGTTTGGGTTCAGTATGGTATCTTGGTTAAGCAGGAAGCAGGTGGTAGTGGCAGAGTATATGGCAACCACTTTTGCTAGTTGTGAGGTCATTTGGCTTCTCAAGTTGATATCAGAGTCGACCAATTAGAGGTTGGAGCCTACTATGGTATATTTTGAGTCAGAGTTTTATTTGACTCTTTGAGAATCTAGTGTTTCAGGATCGCTCAAAGCACATGGATATCTGTTACCATTTCCTTGGAGATAGATTTCAGAAGGGAGCAATGGTTCTTGAATATATTCCTTTGGATTCACAAGTTGCAGAAATTGTGACAAAACCCTTGGAAAAAAGGAAGTTGAGATGCTGAGGGATAGATTGGGTTGGGTAGAGAACACTTTTCTTGCAAAGAGGGACTGTTAGAGTTTTTACCTTGATTGCTTGGTTAGTTTTCTCTAGCATGGTTTGAAGTGATTGCAGATCCCTTGCCTCAAGCCTTGTGCAGCATTCATGGCAATTTGAGGGGTACTATTTGGCATTAGCAGCATGAATGAGGGCACACCACTGGCTTATATTGGGTGCTGCACTGCAGTTATCTAGGAGAAATTTAGGGTGCGCATGCATGCACCAGTCTAGTACGTCTTCGGTATTAGCTGCTGTTCTAGAATTAGCATTTCTAGCTTAGGATTTTTGCCTTTCTTATTTTGGAGTTTGATTTCCAGATTTAGAAATGTGCTTTTTTTATCTTCAGTTAGCTTTTGTTCTAAAGTTGGATAGGGTACATGAACAGGTTTTGACCTCCAGTTAGATTGGGCGCACTATCCTAGGTAGGAGGCACATGCTTGCATGCATGATTAGCCACTCCTAGTGGGTACACTTCCCTATGTAGTTAGCTTATGTAGGGAGGTGCACTGCTTTAGGCAGATTAGGGTTAGTGTTCTGTCCCTAGGTAACTATTCAAGCAGGACTGGGCACTGATCCCTAGGCAGTTTTAGGGTTGGCTTTTTTAATCTGGACACCCAAAGGGATGGGTTATTTTAATCTTCCTTCTTACTCTATAGCAAAAAGGTTGGGGTAAGGTGTTCATCAATTCAGTTTTGTGTGCTGTTTTATTGTCTTCTTTTCTGAGTTAATAAGAGAAACAGAGATGTGTTTTTGAGTGCTGCAGATTCTACTGTTTGCTGCTAGTATTCAGTTAGTCTATGTGTTTGTAGATCTAGAATATATACCAACAGTTTTTTGTGAGTTTTCAAGTTTACTGCTTTCTAGGGTTTTAGGTTGCAGGTCTGCTTACCATATAGTGAAATTTACATTCTGAAGGAGTTTGAATATTCATTCTCTTTATCATGATCTGTTTTGAATAATTTTACATATGTTCTTTGAAATAGTTAGAATTAATTTGTTTCCTACATCCATTTTAACCAGGAATCACTCCAGTGGTTGACTGAAATACAAGTTGATATTTACTTACTTTCTCTTTATGGACCAACAGTGAACGTCTGCAAATACTTTCATTGATTATGATGAAATCCCATTTTCAATATGAGTTCCGCATCATCTGTAGGTTTTGATTTCCTTTTATATTTAGCAGTGAAGTTTTAACAATTTTATACACCTTATGGTTCTTTCATATCCATTCAGATTTCCCTTGAGGAGAAAACACATGAAGCAAATAAGCTGGCAGCAAAAAATTCAGAACTTGAGTTCACACTATCAAAGGAACAGGAGGATCAGAAGAGGTATGCTAGGCAATGCAAGTAGAATATTGAGTAAAATACATTTCTTCAATGGTCTTGTAGAAGGCTCCTTTAGAATTTTATTACTAGATCTCATGGATTTTGTTTGAATTCTTATATAAGTTAATGAACAATAACATGGATGTTTAAAGGGGTATTTTATTGAATGCATAAGATGAACATAATTTACCTGCTTTGACAATCTATTCTATTGACACCATTGTTTTCCCCACTATCCAAATTTCATATCAGCCATATTGGCAAGAGTCTTGTCAATCGTGTTGCAATTTCATTCTTTTGACCAATCATCTCATAATTGAATATTGGACTGAAGATAATTACATCTTGAGAAATATCGAGTCAATTCAGTGTGCACACCAGGACATGGGGATTTGAGTGTCTAACATGGGTATGTGGACCCTCCCAAAATTGGGCACGTAGGATACACAAATATATATATTATTTTCCAAGGAAAACCTCCTAGTATCCCCTCCCTTCAGATAGAGCAATGAAGTGCAACCAAATGGTTGTTCTTGTAAATAATTTATCATTATTAGCGGTTACATGGGGATGCATTCTTGAGAGTAGGGGATGTGCTCCCCATGCTCTTGTGATGTGAGTACTCTTAGGGGGATGCTTTCCCATGTTCCCTTTTGGAGGGGGGATGCAAGGGGATGCAGTAGGGATGCTCCCACTCACCCTTTTGACCAAAGTTCACAATTTTGAAGGAAAAGGGCGAAAAGTAGAATAAAAAATAAAATGAATGTAATCTTAACATACAGTTAAATGAGGAGGGATTGATGAGGCACACTTCAGGTTGGATGGTGTGCCATCGAGTATTCTTGAGAATGCTATTGTTTCTGATTCAGATAGTGACCTTCCCATGATTGGTCCTTAATCTTTTGTGTAGTACTTGGATGCAGAGACAAGTGGGACATTGCCTTGAGCAGTTGCTCATTTGTCATTTAACTTTTTCTTACATCCATTATCTTAAGACTTTTATGTGGTGATTTGTGAATCAGGATTATTATGTTATGTTACATCATTACATGTATCATTTATGATATATTATGTTAACATGCAATGCTGTACATTATTAGGTTATTGTTCTGTATGAAATTTCAATGATTTATGTTCGGTTTTCATATGTTTTAATCTTAAGTTTTTAGTATTTTGGGCGGGGTCCCCAATGTCACAGTCCTGGACATCTCCTATTACGTTCCCTAGAATTTGTGGGCTGCTTCCACATGCTCCCACCATATGTGTTTCAGGTTTCTTTGCTTCCATGTCCCCAAGTCCGGGAAGCTTGGTGGAACATTGATTATTACTTTTACTGAGGTCATTGAAGTGTATTCAAGGAGTATTTGATACTTCTGATACTTTTTATCTGACATTTTAAGTTCTAGCGAGCATCTCCATTTTATGACTGTTTAAAGTTTAAACTGCAGGATTGGATCCAGAATAAAGAAGTTCATCAAAGCACATCTTCGTTTTGTTCGGGCACAAGAGGAGGTGAAAAGGTAAGACTTGTGTACTTGTACATATCTTCTTTAGATAAGAAAATTCACATTTGTTGTTTATAGTATTGAAATGTTGTTATCAACAGTCTGAATTTCTTAAATACACAACAGGGATTAGTGATTTTGTTTTTCATGTTAAAAGATCACAAGCTCGGTTGCAAAAGCTGGTAGATGAGTTTCCTTTGGCAGAAACTTCAAGACATGCCAACCATGTCGAAGACTCTAATGTCAATGTCATTAGCGATGGGGAACTGAATCATCCAATTCAGAAAGGTTTAGAATCTAATAGAGGCTCTGAAGCTGCAGGCATAGAGAAAGAAGATATTGTTGTCGAAGTCGTTGATGCAGATGATGATGGTGAGTGTGAATGCCAAATATATGTTTATTTTAGCTGTTTTTCAGATATCTGGATTTGGATATATTTGCATTGTTATGCCTGTGTAGATTCTGTCCAGAGGAATTTCTCCTTCCACGACAAGACTGAAGCAGTGAAGTTTATTGGTCAACATGGAAGCATTCGTGATAAGGAAAACAAATTAGAGGAGACTGGTTTTGTGGTGAACTCAATTCATAGATTTCAAACGTTAAATGATAAAGAAGGAAAGTTGATAACCAGCAAGTCTGAGGATAACCCTGGCAGAGGCAAGAATGTTAGAGAAGGTTCTCTTTCTCCCATTAGTGTACCGGAAGAGAAGGTACACTTGTTTATAGGATTGTTTTTGCAAGCTAGTCACATCAAACATAAATGATCACCTTTTAATCGCCTTTTTACCATAATGATTTGCTTTTCAATCTTGGATAGGTGAAAGGATGGGATTCCGGATTCAGTCTGCCTTCTACTGGTATGGCTGCACATGCTGACAATGAGCATGTCGAAGCTGTTGATATTGATGACAAAGAAGAAATAACTAATGAATTGCATCCTCAAAAAGGGAATGTCAGCTTGCTTCAAAGATTGCCAAGCATTGTAGAATCGCTCAACATGGGAAAAGAATTTCTAAGAAATCTTTCTCCACTGGAAAGTGTTTCTGCCAATCATTATACTGAGGTAAGCTTCACATCTCTCTGGCCGTTTTAAATCAGCATAATTACTTTGAAGTTTGAATAGACACTGTTTTATTTGCTATGCTTTGAATTTATTAGTTGTTTAGTGGAATCTTATGTCAGCTACCTATTATATGATTATATGGAATTATATTGCTTTGTTTATCATATATTCAAAACTGCAGAAATTTTTGAAGAATATTCTTGTAAAAGATGTCAGTTTGTAGCTTTCTATGCTTTATTTTGAAGTTACATGATTTGAGTAATGTTATCATGTCATTCTTTAAAATGTCTACAAAGTTTGGTCTTGTTCAAAATCTGTGTCAATCAGTTGATTCCCTTGTTGTAACCATAGCAAAGCAGCTATTTCTATTTGAAGATATTCGATTGTGGTACATGTTTTCCTTCTCCTGATACATTGCACTTGGGACACTACTGCTAGTTAGGATTTTATAAACTTAAGTCGTAGTCTTGCTTGGTGGTGTCATTATGGGATTGCCCTTCTGCTGTATTTAATATTTACCCTTCGATTGAAAGGTAATAAGTGATGTACTTTTTGACTATTAAGTAAATCCTTATCTGAATCTGAGTGCTGCTACTGTTTTCCTTTATTCATGTACTAGCCATTGCTATGCTTTGTAACCTTAAAATATGGTCCACCCATGTATTCTCTTGATGCTGCTTTGTTTTTGGAAAATAGGCTCTGTTTCCATGCTGACGTGTTTGTTTATGTGCCTGATCACCTTCTGGTCATAGCAGATAGTATCATAGTTCGGCCCTTGTTCTCTATTGGTCTAGTAAGGCAAGTGTTATGGTTTTATTTGCATATTCATCACCTCTGCTAGATTATATGCCAGCTTTCTGTTCAACAATTTTTTCCTATTTAATGCTTGTTGTATTGCCCGAGTGTTTTACACATCTATGTCTTGTTTCTATTAAATGTTAAATTTCATACATTCATAGCATAAAACATAAATGCATTACCAATATCACTAGAATAAAGACAAAGCACAAAACAACAACACATAGTTTACCCTAGGAAACCCAATAGGGAGAAAACCCAGCAACCTTCGCAGAGAGATGATAATTCTGAGATCAGAGTACAAATGAAGAAAGAGAGAGAAAATGAAAGTATCTTCCACAAGTAACCAAACCAAATAAACTTCCTTCTTTAGGTGATGCGAAAATCTGCTCCTCCAAGTGATGTGCACTTCACAGGTGTGAGAATGAGATAATGAGGTGCACAAGCCTCATATTTATACATGTGTGAAACTGGAAAATTCCCTTATGGGGCCGACTTGTCTTTGGGGGCAATAAATATTTTTATTTTTAATATTTTATTAATTACTTTTGCACCCCAACACTTACATTGATTCTTTCATGTGTTTACATAATGTTCTTCTCCCTTAGGAGGTATAACCAAGTACAATGATGGTACAATAAAAATCTAATAAATAATATCTTCCGAAGTTGTACAAAATCCAACACTCCCTCTCAATGAGGAAGTTATTCTTCGGTCTTCATCTGCATCACGATCATCTGGGTTTCATCTTGTACTCAGCTCTGTCTCTATCATTTTTCTGCATACTGAAGGTTGTCCACACAATCTCTGTGCATCATCATCACCAGTCCTTCGGTGAGTCTAGGAGAATCACTCAATCCTGGATCCAGGAGAATCACTCAATCCTGGATATCTGAGATATACAGCTATACCATCTCTGCTATACAATTTGCTACCTGTCTGTCTCATCTGCCAATGGGGTCCTCCCATATCTGGTTGAGATCTCAGACGAGCAAAAGGGCACGGCCATCTAATGACTGTCCTACTCTTCTGCCTATGAGATTTCTCCCATATCTGGATGAGTATCTGGACTGTAGAGGCACCTGTGCAACCACACGACCAACTGCTGACTGTCCTACTCATCTTCCTATGAGATTTCTCTCATATTTGGCTGAGTAACTGGACTGTAGAGGCACCAGTGTGGACCCGACCAACTGCTAACTGTCCTACTCATCTGCCTATGGGATTTCTCCCATATCTGGCTGAGTAACTGGACTGCAGAAAGTACCTGGGCGGGCCCGGCCAACTGCTGATTGTCCTACTCATCTGCGTATGAGATTTCTCCCATATCTGGCTGAGTAACTGGACTGCAGAGGCACCTGGGCAAAGTAGGGAAAGCATCTCATCTTTCCCTCTTAAGGAGGGAAACGTTCTCTTCAACTCCCAAGTATTCCGTGGAAGTATTCGAACTTCACTTTGGGAAGTGCTTGGTGAGAACATCTGCAGTCTGGTTGTCTGTCGGCATGTACTGTAACTCGACTGCACCTTTCTGCACCATATCATGAATGAAGTGATATCGAATCTTGATATGCTTCGACTTGTCATGAAATACAGGATTCACTGACATCTGCACACAACTTTGGTTATCACAGTGAATCACGGTCAGCTCTGGAATCTAGCTGAACAATCCTGCCAGGAGTTTACGAAGCCAAACTGCTTCTCGAGCTGCTATGCTAGCAGCGATGTACTTAGCCTCTGTAGTACTGAGTGCTACCGAGTTTTGCTTCCTGCTGCACCAGGAAATAACTGCAGAACCCAAACTGAAGCAACATCCAAAAGTACTCTTCCGATCTGCAACACATCTGGCCCAATTTGAGTCTGTAAACCCCTGCAATATCAGGTCACCATCTGAAGCATATTTCAATCCATATCCCACAGTGCCACGTAAGTATCTGAGCACATGTTTTGCAGCAATCCAGTGAATCTGCCTCGGTTTGCACATGAACTGACTAAGGGCATTCACAGCAAAACATATATTTGGTCTGGTGTTGGTCAAATACATCAATGACCCAATCAACTGGCGATAGATGCTGGGATCAAACAAATCAGACTCTGAAGTAGAATCTCTCAACTTCTTCCAATTTGCATCCATCGGAGTAGCCATGGACTTGCAGTCCAACATTCCGAATCTCTTCAATATATTGATGGTGTATTTTCCTTGTCCTAGGAAAATCTCTTTCTGCCTTTGCCATACTTCTAATCCCAAGAAGTAATGCATCAAACCAAGGTCTTTCATTTCAAACTCAGAGGCGAGATTCTTCTGACACCATACAATGAGTTTCTCATTTCCAGTGAGAAACAAGTCATCAACATATAATACCAAGATCAGTGGCTCGTCATCTACAACCTTGTAGTAAAGGTTGGGGTCTGCATCACTCTTGGAAAATCCCAAGCTCACCAGGAATCCGTCTATCCGTCCATACCAAGCACGAGGTGCTTGCTTGAGGCCATACAATGCCTTCTTCAGTCTGCATACATGAGACTCCTTTCCTTGGACAATAAACCCATCTGGTTGTTCGATGTAAACTTCTTCCTCAATAACACCATTGAGAAAAGCTGTCTTCACATCCATCTAATGCAACTTCCATCCCATAGCTGAAGCAATCGCGATAATGGATCTGATGGAAGTATATTGTGCCACAGGAGTAAAAGTCTCATCATAATCAACTCCCTCTTTCCGAGAAAATCCTCTGGCTACAAATCTGGCCTTGTATTTCTCAACACTGCCATCTGCTCCATGCTTGATCTTATATAACCACTTAGAACTTAGAAGTTACTACTGACTTCTCCTCAGGTCTCGGCACAACCTCCCACACATCATTCTTCATGATGGATTGATATTCTTCCATCATGGCATCCTTCCAAACTTGATGTTTGGATGCTTCTTCGTAAGTTGTGGGTTTTGAATCAATAATGTTGCTCATTAGAGCTACATAGCTGGAGAATCTCTGAGGTCTCTTGCTTTCTCTGAAAGTGCCATGTGGAGCATCATGCCCCTCTGCATCCTGCAATGTCTGTTGTGCCCACCTAGGTCTTTTCCGACCTGTCACATCTTTGGGGATATCAACTGGATCTATGGGATTGATAGGTTCATCCTTTTCTACTGACTCCCTTTGAGCTGGAGGGGGAGATGATTTCATCTCCTTTGGTTCTAGCATTTCTGCATCATCAATCTCCATATCTGATCCTCTGCCTTTCTTGACAACCATTTCTTCTTCAAAAGTTACATCCCTACTGATTTCAATCTGTCTAGATCCTGGAATGTAAATTCTGTAAGCCTTTGAAGATTCACTGTATCCCACAAAGGTACCCTTCTTGCCTGAAGGTTCTAACTTTGATCTTTTCTCTTTGGGCACATGAATGTAGACTGGACAATGAAAAATACGGAGATGGCCCACTTCTGGTTTCACAGCTGTGAATGCTTCTTCTGGAGTCATGTTCTTCAAGATCTTATGTGGACATCTATTCTGTACATATACAACGGTTTTGGATGCTTCTGCCCACAAGAACATCTGAAGACTCTGCTCATGTATCATAGCTTTGGCTGCCTCCACAATTGTACGATTCTTTCTTTCTGCAACCCCATTTTGTTGAGGGTTGTAGGGAACTGTGAGCTCCCTCTTAATTCCTGCTTCCTTGCAGAAATCATTGAATTCTGTAGAGGTATATTCTCCACCATTATCGGATCTCAAGATCTTGATCCTCTTTCCTGACAGATTTTCAACTTGTGCTTTAAACTCTTTGAACTTGTTGAGTAATTCCTTAGATTCTTTTGACTTGAGAAAGTATATCCAAGTCTTTCGTGAGTAATCATCAATAAAGGTGATATAGTAGTGGTAACCACCTAATGACACAACTATCATGGGCCCGCACAAGTAAGAGTTTACTAGATCCAAAATCCCTTTGATCTACTCTCGCTATCTGGAAAAGACTTCTTGGCATTCTTGCCAAGTGCACATCCTCTACAAGTTCCATCATGGTTTACCTGGAGCCCTGGCAAACCTGTTACAATGTTCTTCAGAACTGGGAGAGCTCGATAGTTCAGATGAGCTAACCTTCTATGCCATAACTCGCCCATACTTGCAGCATCATGTATTAGAGCTTGGACTAGAGAAGTATTTAGCCTATACAAGCTCTCTTCTCTTATGCCAATAACCTTGGCTGTGCTCATGCTTGAGTTCTTGTGCCAAGCAAGGACTTTCCCTTCTGAGAAAGCTACTTTATAACCCTTGTCCTCCAATGCTGAGATGGAGACAAGATTTCTTTTCATACCAGGTACATAGAGTACATCACTTAAGCGTAATGTATCATTTGATTCCAATTGAAGGGTGGTGACTCCAGATCCCTTCACAGTGTAATTTGCATCATTTCCAAGTACAACATGGAGATGTGAATCTTTCTCAATTAATTCTGAAAGATTCTCTCTATACCCAGTCATGTGTCTAGATGCACCACTATCTATGAGCCAAGTGTCACTAGTGGTAGGAATAGTACCTGATAGTGCTGATGTGAATAGGAATTCTGTGTGATCTTCATTCTTTTGCTTCTTGTGATGATGATCTTCTTCTACATCAGCCGTGGATGCTTCATGCTTCCTTTTGATTTGACTTCGGCAGCTACTGGCGTAATGTCCATACTTCCTGCACTTATAGCATTGAACTTGAGATACATCCTTCTTCTTCTTTTGATCTTGACGAGGACTTGATCTCCTTTCTTGGTGCTTGTGTTTATGGAACTTCTTTCCTCTTCCCTTACCATTCTTGGTATGAGAAACAAATGCTTGAGTCTCTTCAATTTGATTGCCATGGATTCTTTGACGTGCTACGATCCTTGTCTCCTCCTGAGAGCAATCTGCCCAAAGCTTGTCAAATTTTGGTAGTTTAGATCTACCACTTATGCTTTGGATAAAGGATTCCCATGATGGTGGAAGACCATTTAAGGTGTGAAGGACAAGCTCCTTATCGCCAATAGGATCTCCATTGGTGCTGAGCTTGTCTCTGAGTTCTGCGATCCTCATAAAGTATGAGGCAATGGATTCTGACTTCGCTATCTTCATATTTGAGAGTTGGTTTCTCAAAGTCATGGAGACATTTAGGCTAGTGTGTTCAAACAACTTCATAATGGTCTTGAACATCTTCCTAGCATTCTTCTTACCTGAGATTTGAGGAACCAAATGATCTCTCACGGAATCCACAAGAATCCTTCTTGCATTAGCATCATTCTTCCTCCATCGAGATTTATCTTCTTTGGCTTTTGGTTCGGGGACCTTCTCATTTACATATAGTAGAAGATCATTTTCTTCTAGGAGTAAGAGAACCCTAGATTTCCAGGAGATAAAGTTGGAGGCTCCTTCCAACCGATCTTCAACCTTCATCCCAATCATCTTGATTTGCGGATCTGGATCAGAAATCCTAGCAGGAGCTAGGTCAAAAATAAAAGTTCTCAGAATTGAATTCCGTCTTCACCAAAGGATTAGTCTAGCCAAAAACAAAATTCCTATGGCTCTTTTTCTTCAAAATAAGGGGTGAAGACTTCACAAGATGAAATCCTAATTCCGACAGGGTTCCGACAATGCTTCGGCAATGGCTTCTTCTAGAATGGCTCTAATACCATGTTAAATTTCATACATTCATAGCATAAAACATAAATGCATTACCAATATTACTAGAATAAAGACAAAGCACAAAACAGCAACACAGAGTTTACCCAGGGAAACCCAATAGGGAGAAAACCCAGCAAGCTTCGCAGAGAGATGATAATTCTGAGATCAGAGTACAAATGAAGAAAGAGAGAGAAGATGAAAGTATCTTCCACAAGTAACCAAACCAAATAAACCTCCTTCTTCAGGTGATACGAAAATCTACTCCTCCAAGTGATGCGCACTTCACAAGTGTGAGAATGAGATAATGAGGTGCACAAGCCTCATATTTATACATGTGCGAAACTGGAAAATTCCCTTATGGGGCCGACTTGTCTTTGGGGGCAATAAATATTTTATTTTTAATATTTTATTAATTACTTTTGCACCCCAAGAATTACATTGATTCTTTCATGTGTTTACATAATGTTCTTCTCCCTTAGGAGGTATAACCAAGTACAATGATGGTACAATAAAATATAATAAATAATATCTTCCGAAGTTGTACAAAATCCAACATTAAATTCCTGTTCTTACTCTGCTTAACCAAGTTTTTGGCCTTGTTTTTAATTGATATTTTCTAGGGTTAGCTCATTGTGAGGGAGGCAAAGGAATCCCAATGATGGGTGATTATGACTTTGTTACCACTGAGGATGAGTTAATGTTATGATACCATTCTAGATGATTTACTTGGCTACCGTTAGGTTACCATTGGCAATGAGTTGTTTCATGTACTATTAGGCACAATTGACTTATCTTAATAATGATTATTAATCTACATGAATGTATTGTTTATGCATATTGTTATTACATGTTGTGATGTACGTACAAATGGATATTGTGTAATACTACTTTTATTATTATGTGGATATGGTCCATGGGAGTGTGGTCTAGCGGCAAGTAGCAAGGTGATTGGGCTTGCATTAACGTGGAGACTTGGGTTCAAGAATCAAGATTCAAAACCCTGTGAGTGGGTGTGGATGAGGCCAGGTGCAAGTCCCGGGTGACTCTGATGGCATAGATCTACCCCTCATAGCATGGCAACTTAGCCAAAGAGATTCTATAAGACATTTTTCTCAAAAAAAGAAAAAATGTGGATATGGTAGCTAGTTCTTTAGTATCTCAAGAGGCATAAGTCGGTCATGAGTAAAATATGTTATAATTCCTTATCGTAAAGGAAGGGCAAACCAAATTGTAAAAAAATCTTAGTAGAAAAAACCTCGAGGTCTCTCTCCCTGCCAAACTTTAGAAGTATGTTTGACTTGGTAGAAAACCCATTAAACTTAAAACAAAAACAACAAAAATATTCCATATCTATTTCTTAGAAAATTTATATTAAATAAACAAATCACTTGTTGCAAATAAGATTGATTAGAGTTTTATAATAGCAGTATAATTTCAATTATTTGCAGCGGAAGCAAATAAATATCATTGAAATAATAACCATGCACATAAACAAAGAGACACAAAGATTTTATCCTGGGAAAACCCAGGCTCGGGGAAAACCCAACCAACCTTTCTTATTTAGAGATTCAAGATACAAGTACATCAAATATAAGAAGAAGATAATCCCAAAGATCTTAAACCCAGAAAATAGTCTTCTTCTGCTGTTGCATCCTTCTCTTCCTAGTTGCACACTTGTCTTGAAAAGTAGAGTGAATTGCTTGATGTGCAAATGAGATAGGCATCCTTATTTATACCTTCATTTTCTATTTCCATGCTTTCCGAGGCTTTCTAGAACTTTCTAGGGTTTCCTTTCTATCACTTTTCGGGGGGTTCATGGCCGTTCTTTTGTCATGAGGATACCTCACGACACTACAACACCAACACTCCCTCTTAGTTAGGGAGGTATCATCATGCTGGAACACATCTGGATATCATCCGAGCATCACGGCTTGTCTTGAACATCTTGTCATCATAAGAAATGTCTTCTCACGTCCATGTGGCTATGACCAACATGACATCCTCTATGAGCTAAAACCCATGAGTCTCCCAACCACCTAGGATACAACCCAAGGGTTTCTAGGTAGCAACCCGGTGACTCCAACACAACTCAGTGCATCGAGAAGTGTCATGCTTCAACTCAGTCCATCGAGGAGTGTCATGCTTCAACTCAGTCCATCGAGGAGTGTCATGCTTCAATTCAGTCCATTGAGGAGCACAATAGATCGACTCAACTCAGTCCATTGAGGAGGATCATAGAACTATCAGCTCCCTCTCTCTTCCCCTCAAGGAGAGTCACATCATTCTCCTTGTCTCAAGAAGAATGTCTTACCGATGCTGCAATTATCCCTCTCAATGAGGGAGGTATTCTTCTTGCTTGTTTTGCTCAAACACATCTTGGATTTCTTCAAAGGCTTCATGCCATGACTTGTCTTCAACGAATCATCTCAAGGAAAGGTTGATTATGAGCTTGCTTCAGGTTGATGGTTTCGAGGTCTCTTAGCCAAGTCTCATAACTAAATGCACTTGCATGAGTGAGTATCTAGGAACTAATCTCCTCACCCCGTCACAGGGTGTCCGAGAGAAGGCACTGCCCTGCTTCGATCATTCTTAGCGACTAATCTCTCCACCCCGTCACGGGATGTCCGAGACTCCGAGAGAAGGCACTACCCTGTTCTAAGTCATCTTAGGGACTAATCTCTCCACTCCGTCACAGGGTGTTCGAGAGAAGGCACTATCCCACTTGACCCACCCCTTGCCAAGTCTCATGGCTAACACTGTGGAAATGCTTGATGCTCAACCTCTAGGATGATTGTATGTGCAACTAAGGACTAATCTTCCCACCCCATCACAGGATGTCCGAAAGAAGGCATTGTCTTGCTCTGAGCTATTCACCCATATCCAAGTTACATGGCTAATATTGAGGGAATGCTCGATGCATCAACACTACTCATCATGCAAGAGTCAATCTCCCCATCCCATCACAGGGTGTCCGGGAGAAGATCCAACCCTGCCTTCAGGTCATTCACCCCTAGCCAAGTCACATGGTTAATTCTGGAGGAATGTCTGCCCGATGTTGTACCTTCATCATCAACAACCTGTGCTGTAGCTACTCCCTCAGTGTTGGAGCACCCTTCTCTATCTGCACTTGAGTATCTTGCTCCCTCTGCATCTGGACACTCAGCTCCCTCTGCAACTGATCCTGTGCTGAAACAACTTGCTGCCTTGGAACCTGAAGCCAACGTCCTCTGATAATGAGTTTCTTTGCCCCTTCTGAAGCTCAAAATCATCATGTACAAAAATTTGCAAACATGGGACATTTATTTATCTTAAGGCTCTGTGATTGCTCCCTTTGTCATGGAGGCAATACTTCCTGCCTCATATGTATCTTCTGAGTCATGACACTTTCCCAGACTCAGTGATATCATCATATTTAACATAAAAAATTTGAATCAATTCTTTTGGGCTCCTGTACTAGGGAAAATTGCCCAATTACAATAATGATAACCTAAAAAATAAAATAAAATAAGAAATTTGTTGGACTCCCATGTTGATTTTTGGGTTAAGTTAGGGTTTGATGAAGAAAATTAAAAGTCTTTATACTTCAATACAAAAAATAAATTGCTAAACCAACAGTGAAGACAAAATAGTACAGCTGTAATTTAGATCTAAGAAATTTAAAACATAATTTTCATCTCTTTCAACTTAACACTCCCAAAGAAGTCCGTGTTAAAGTTGAAACATACAGTAACAACAGCAACTAGTTAGACAAAGTTATAGCAGCAGTAATAGATCTAATTAACAATCCCAAAGAACAAGTCTAACAACTTACTGGATGAGATAGGACCTTTCTTCGTACTCAGAAAACTAACTTTCAGAACAGACTGTGCCTCTCAGAGGCAAGTCAATCAATAGGAACAATCTGACCCTTACCTAAGGGTTAGTCCAAACCTGAGAGAGAGAGATGGAAGAGGCTGTAGGATAACCAAAACAGTCAAACTGTGAAGGACACAAGGGAAGCTTCTAACACAGTCCAAAGTGGCAACCTTTAAGCAAAGTAATGGATGTCAAATACAGTCAAATCACAGTAGCAGCCTAGTCAGTCACCCAACAAAACATCAGACTTCAAATTTGATCTAAACGAGTTTCCAACAGGCAGAGACTTCCATAGGTGACCATAAGGCAGCCCTAAGCAAGTAGATCTGACATAAACAAATATTAACACAAGTCTGCAATTTCCACAAGCAGTAGACCCCACAAGCAACCCACAAAAATAGTAGATCTGGCCCTTAACACAGTAGATCTAACTCAAACACAAAAGGTCTGACCCAAATACAATAGATCTGACCTCAACACAGTAGATTTGAGCAATATCACAATAGATCATCCCTAGATCAGTTCACAGGTAGAAGTGGCCTCCACAAGTATTAACAAGCAGCCCTCAATCAGTAGGAAAGGGACAACAGCCTCCTTATTTAGGGCAACAACAATCTTGTCCAAACTCAAACAGGTAACGGCTCCCTTCACAGTTGGGTAATAAACAACCCTAGAGCTGCAACTACTTCAACAATCCATAACAGGGGTAGAGGCCTCCATAAAAGGGTTAGTAGACCTGCTCAAAACACAACCACAAGGCAACAGACAGTTTGCTAGAGCAGCAGGGTAGTAGATCAGTCCACAAGGTACATGGTTCAGACTTCAAGGGAAGGCAGCCTCTCAAATCAGTGCATAGAGCAACAAATCAGTCACTAGGGCATGCGACCTATCCTCAAGCAGCTAGATCAGAGCACAAAGGTCACAGATGAGTCATAAAGAGGAGCAGTAAGCTTCAGCAGGAGGACGGCCCAGACAAACAAACCTAGCAGCAGCAAAAGAACCTTGACGTCACTCAAAAACAGTCCCAAAAGAATCATATTTGAGATGTGTGATGATGATTATTTCAAATGAGGAAATAGACTTGAATTTATAGTATCTTGGTGGCTTTTAGAAGGGTCACTTTAAAATTCTTTAAGGACTTAGGGTTCCATCAAATAAGGTTAAGACACCATACATTAATGAGGTCACCACTTATAAAATATAATTGCACCGAGTGAAGCGAGGTGCTCTACAGCCCAGTATGGGGGAGATCCTGTAACGTTTGTCCATGTTTGTCCTTATAGTCGGCCATAATAAATAAAGTTTGTCTTTAACATAATAATAATAAAAATTTAATATTATGTCAGCGATTAATAAAAGGACGTGTATTTTCGTTTGAATTAAATCCTAGGCTATATAATACATGGACGCGTATTTTCGTTTGAATTAAATCGTAGGCTATAAACGTTTGTCTTTATTATTGTCGACCATTAATTAAAATGTAAAAAAAAGTAAAATGTAATGAAAAGTAAAAAAGTAAAATGTATTGTTGCCCATTAATTAAAATGGAAAAAAAAGTAAAATTGTGGAAAGTATTTAAAAAAAATCCATGTCGGCTCATAAAATAAAATATTATGAAAAGTAATTAAAAAATAGATGTTCGTTTATAAAATAAAAAAATTAAAACTTAACCCCAGATCAATCAAGAGAGATTAAATTTAAAAAAAGAAATGCACCTCAAGAAATTGGATCCCTCTCGGTGCTTGATAGATACGGGTTTAAGATGGATCTATGCTGGTATAAAGTTAAGGTGTCTTAAATAGTGGGTACTAGGGTCAATACATTATAGCAAGGGGCTTAGGAACCACATCAAAAGGGGGGGTGCTAGTACAAGGACCAACAAGTGATCAACACAAGACCACACCAACATAAGTCAAATCATACGTCAAGGAATGGTACATGACCCTTTAACCATAGGACCAAGGGTGTAACAACAATGTGGGTAAACAACCCTTTTAACAACAAGACAAGGTGGTAAACCTTCTAACCACAAGACCAAGAACAACAAGGTGAGTAAGATCAAGGGTAGGCAAACAAGGTGGGGGTACAACCCGTTCATCTCTCTCTCAAATGTACAAGTGTTCCATACACTAACTGAAAGTTCATCATCACTGTACAAGGAAGGTCCACACTGGATGATGTGATCTTGTGGTCCTCCTGATTGCTGCTGAGGTCAAGTGCTAGTGACTCTATCAAGGGGTGGCCAGTCCCTTGAGAAGATAACCTAGCTCAACCATCTCGAAGACCTAGGAGAGGAGGGCACCACACATCATCATCTTGGTTAATCGACCAAGATCCTCCATTCATAAAGAATGTCTCTCTGCCCAAGGTTGAGCTTCAGTCCCAGATTGAATCATGTTGATCAACCCCGTGGTCCCTGACCATGTCCTCCATTCTTCGGGAGAATGGTCCTCAGCCCCAGGCTGAGCTTTCAGTTCCAAACTGAATCTTGATCAACCACCTGTAGGACCTGCTTGGTCCTTGACCAAGGATCTGCCTGGTCCTAGACCAGGATGTCTCTGTCTCAACTTGCAGGATCTGCCTGGTCCTCGTGACCAAGAAACTGTCTGGTCCCAGACCAGAATACCCTAGAGATAGATAGGGGCCCTAGCCACATGATAGGGACTTTGCCATGGCATCAACCTGCTTGGTCCCAGACCAAGAACCCCAGGAGACTGCTGGGGGCCCTAGGGTACCTTCTAGGGACTTACTCTGCCTAGTTAACTGATCAGGAACCCTAGTTGACTGACTAGGGTACCATCCTCCTCAAGAATGGGTCTCGCAGTTGCGTTAACTTTAACATCCCATACCAAGGAAAATGGCCCAATTACAATAAAAATCAAAAGAAATATTCTATTGTCATCTCATCAGGTTTTGCCTTTTTCGGTGGAGGTTCCTCATCGACATGGGCTGTTGATGCATGTTGCTTCCCTCTCTTTCTTTGAGGACACTCTACAACATTGTGACCAAACTTGTCACACCTATAACATTGGATGTGTGAAAGATCTTCTTTGGTTCTTGACCTGAAGTTGGGGCTGGTCTTCCATCTGAATTTTTCCTCTCAAACTTTCTTCCCTTTCCTTTCTTTGCATGAGCAGTAAGGGCTTGATTTTCTACATCATACGGTTGCGGAAAATTGTTTTTAGCTGCAAGTCTAGACGACTCCTAAATGCAATCTGCCCATAACTGGTCAAACTTGGGAAATTTGGATTGCCCACTTATGCTTTGAATGAATGGTTCCCGAAAAAGGGGAAGATGATTGAGGGTCATCATGACAAGCTCTCTATCTACAACTATCTCTCCAATGGTGCCCAATTGATCCTTTAGTTCAGAAATCTTCATGAAGTAAGATGCAACTGAATCGGCTCTAGTCATCTTGACATTTGAGAGTTGGTGTCTTAAGGCAAGTGCTCTGTTGACATTGCTATTCTCAAATAACTTCTTCCAGAGATCAAACATTCCTTTGGCTACCTTCTTCTGGGAGATCTGAGGTATCAAGCGATCTTTGTCAGAGTCTATCAGAATCCTTCTTGCCTTAACATCATTCTTCTTCCATGATGATTTCTCTGCTTCTGCTTCTGCTTCTGGTTTCGGTACTCCTCCTTCCACAAATTTTAGAAGATCATTCTCTTCCAAGATGATGAGTACCCTAGACTTCTAAGATCATTCTCTTCAACTTTAACACTGTTCATCTTGACTACAGGTTGGAAGCTAAAACCTGATCCATAAACCCTAGCAGGAGAGGATCAAAATTTGAAAGTTGTTGAAATTGGAATCTAACTTCATCAATAGGTGCGCCCTGCCAAGACGGGCTCTAGAACTTCAAGAATTAAACCAATGTGTGGAGAGAAAGGGCTAAAACATGAAGCCCTAGTTTTTGACAATGGCTTCTTTCAACACTGCTCTAATACCATGTTAGAGTTTTATAATAGTAGTATAATTTCAATTATTTGCAGCGGAAGCAAATAAAGATCATTTAAAGAATAACCATGCACAGAAACAAAGGGACACAAAGATTCTATCCTGGGAAAACCCAAACTCGGGAAAAACCCAACCAAGCTTTCTTATTTAGAGATTCAAGATACAAGTACATCAGATATAAGAAGAAGATAAACCCAAAGATATTAAACCCAGAAAATAGTCTTCTTCTGCTGCTGCATCCTTCTCTTCCTCAGCTGCACACTTGTCTTGAACTTGATGTGCAAATGAGATGGGCGTCCTTATTTATACCTTCATTTTCTATTTCCATGCTTACCGGGGCTTTCTAGAGCTTTTCGGTGGGGTTTTCTTTCTAGAACTTTCCGGGGGTTTCCTTTCTAGAACTTTTCCTGTGGGTTCATGGCTATTCTTTTGTCACGAGGATACCTCACGATGCTACAACACCAACAAAATAGTCACGAATTTATTACTTCTTAAATGGTCCATGATGTCCTAGTTTGTGTGTATAAAGGTCAAGTCCCATGTAAGGCATGCATGTAAAGTATGTGATCCCTTCTATTTGCTAGTTCCTTTTGTGCACTGCTATTTGTTTGTTCATCTACATAATAGTTTGTATTAGAGTCTTCAATCAGGCCTTCTAATATTTGATTTTGGTTCTCACGTTTGGCCCTAGTTCCCATCCAAAGTCAAGTTCTATGATTGCAGTCTTATTTCAGAGCTCATCCTAGTCTTTTTGAGAGATTCTTCTGCATCCAGGTTCAATTTTAGAGTCGCACCATTTGTTTCAAGCATCTTATTTGCTATAAAAACCACTCTGCAGTGGATTATTCAGCTACTAAGTCCTTTGTTGGGCCTATTTCTTCTTTTCAATGGCTCTACACTGGCACTTAAATTGTTATCAACATTCGACAATGGCCAACTTTCAATCTTCGACTTTTGCTGGCCTCACTATGCTATTATGGTGTTTTCCACGTTGCTCCAGCATAACTTGTATAACTGATGCAAGGCCTCTCAATTTTCTAAATGCTAGGCCCAGATTTTTGAATTTTCCTTTCATTACATGGGGATTTGCTAATGTTCAAATATTAGATTGGAATACATTGAGATTATTTCCATTTATTATCTTTAATTGGTTTTGTTTATTCTCAATGAATACTATAAAAGCATGTGTCATCTCAATGCAAATTCCTTTTTCTTATTAGTAAAGAAAACTGCAGTTTTTCAAAAACTTTGGAGGATTTAGAAAAGTGTAGTAGCCGAACAAAGCATCTCAATGAGATGAACACGCTAGAGTTCTCACTAACACCTGAGGCAACATCATGATAACTTGATGAGAGTAGAATAATCAGAGAAAACAAATTGTAGTTGATGCACGAAGTTTGAGAGGGACTAACACATTTTTGGCATTAAAGCCTGGAAATTCTGTGGTAGAGAGAATTATCCTAGCTAATACAAACTAGTAGTGCACAAGATAAGGAATTGGATCTCTTGGACTTGGGCAGTTTTTCAAAAGTTTTGGTATATAGATGTTGGAATCCCTATGATCCCTGGCAAAAGTTGTGACATTTTGACCATTTTATATATATTTGAAGATTTTATCCATCTCAAACATTTTCAATGGTTATGTTCAAACTTGGTTTACGTGAGAAAGGATGCTTTAGGAATAATTCCATTAAATTTGGCTAATATCAAATTGATTCACATGTAATTCCTCTATATAAATATCATCTCACTCACAGTCAAAACTAATGTGGGTGATGGAGTAGGGGTTGTGTGGACTAGGGTTAGGTTGTTGGTTAATTGATGTTTAGTTTTAAAGATGATGGATGCATGATTGGTAAGGGGTGGAATTAGGTCTAACTGAAGATAAAGAATCCGATTTGTAACATAGAGATTAATCATAACATTATCAACAATGCTAGCACCTCAAGGAAAATATCTAAATTCTCTGCCATTTGGAAAGCATGAGAGGCCATTGAGTAAATTTGAGTCATAAGACACAATTTCGTTGATTAAATAGTTGCCATTAGTTGTACTATAGTGGTTATTAGAGTCTCTTATTAAAACCATGTCATGTAACATTGGGCATTCTTGTGTGAGCATCTTGGAGATTGTACCTTGAGAAGATTACATAGCCCAAAATTGAGAACTTTGATATCTTAGGGAACATGTTCAAATATAGGAAATCATCTTCAGTTTCCAAGGTCTATGTTGAATAGACTAGTGGGAATTAGCAGACATCCATAAATAAATGTCGTAAGGGATGGGCCTTTGCCAATGGAGATCCTAAGGATGCTTGCATGTTGATTTTAAGCTTTACAAAGTCACTTGGAGACAAGCCATGCTCCTAGAGCCTTTTCAACCATTATCGTGTTTTGTCCTGAAAAACTTCATGCATCATTACAATCCAATTTCTCTTTCCCCAGCAATTTCAAGTTTTAGTGACATAAAATGCATAAATTGAATATTACTTCTTGTATTGGTGTAGTGAAGTTTAGTTCAAACAATAGAATAATTGACTTAAAAATCTTACTCTAGAAGAGGAACTCACTTGGAGGTTGGGAAAGCTTAGAGTTGGCTAGAGAGGAATGAGTAGAAGATTAGACATAATGTCATGTAAGGCTCGTATACATCTAAATATTTCATATCCACAATGGTTACATTCTTGTAGAGACATAAAAAGATACTAACATTGTACCCGCAGTAGTTAAGCATGAGTTGAATCATAGAGACATAATGTCATGTAAGGCTCGTATACATCTAAATATTTCATATCCACAATGGTTACATTCTTGTAGAGACATAAAAAGATACTAACATTGTACCCGCAGTAGTTAAGCATGAGTTGAATCATAGAGACATAACAAAGTTATCTGATGTAAGTTGTAGTAACACCTAGGTATGGTTGGAAGCAGTTTGGAATTTGTGCAAGAGCCAGGTTGCAAGTACAAACCAAATATGCTTTTTGGGAATGTATGAAACATTTTGTCATGAGCCTTAGAGTACTTGGTTGTGTTAATGTATTTGATCCATGTAAATTCAATTGTAAAAGATTCAATGGAAGACAGATCCAATTCATTGTAGTAGGGTTTATGCTAAAATTTATGTACCTATTGGTCCAAGTGAGTCTTGTAATTAGACTAGATTTATGGTATTATTTAATATCTTACTTGCAGCAACTTTTCATTAGTTAGGGCCCACTCTATCAAATGGCATCCTTTTTTACTCTTTTTGGTTGTTTTGCTAGTAAAACCTTCAAGGCTAACTTGTATTTCACATTTTTTTTGGTTGGAACTAATGCCAATTATATGCAGCTCCATAAGGGTCTACAACATGCTTAATGTCATTGTCAACGAGTATTTTCTTTTTTGAATGCTTATTAACAAGTACATACTTTTGCAGTATAAGGGGGACGACGAGGAGGTTGATGTTGACGGAGTTGATGCAGATGATAGAGGTATTGATTTAAATATTTAAGCTGAATTAGTTGAGAACACAAGCAAATATTTAATGAGCTAGGGATCAAGAAAGGGACCATCTTGTTTGTAAACAATTTCATGGATATACGAGGGGGGCAATCAATATTTTCAGATGTAGCGAATCAAGACATCTAGAATTGTAATTTTCTGTAACTACCTTCTATATGGGAATAATTTGTATTTATTTTGGTGAGTCTACCATTCTGGCATCTTTTGCTTACATTTTCTTGTTCGCTGCTTTGAAAGCAAAAACACATTCTATCTTTGGTACTGTCTACTTTTGCAAGAAGCAAAAAAAGTTAACAATTTTGTTTAAGTTGCAAAATGTATTTTCCGTAGCTCGTTGTTGGTTAGAAAACCACGTTGTACTGAACCAATGCAAATTTATAAATTTTCAAGCCGAGAATCATAATAGGATGACATATGAATACATTTCTGCTGTTCTTCTTGATTGCAGGGTAAATCTTTAATGTTATTGTTGCCTAATATTATTTGAATGATTTTGGACATCCAAAAATGTGTTTCCCATAAAGAAATGCTGTTGAGATATGTGCATTAAAATTTCAAAATAAAGTTAGAAATAGAATGTTCCAATCTGCCCATGGTTATTGTCCCATTGTTCTCCTTCTAAATGTTATTCCATATTTGTTCCTTTTCTGGTCTTAGATTATAAAACTTTATTAGATGTATATGGCGAGGCTAACAATGTGATGGTCACCCCATGTGCTTGTTAAGTGAAAATTTCATGATGCTGACTTTATTGAATGCCAAAAGATAACGGATGTAAAGATTATAACTAAGCACTACATACATTTGAAATAGATGTCAATATAACGGGCATTCTGTTAATTGATGAAACGGCTTCAAAGAGAGATAATGGCTTCAGAGGGAAGATAATGATCAACTATTGTATTTTCCTTTGCTTATGCAACTAGGTACTCAATGTACATATATAGGAGGGATTAAGATGCAAAGAGCAAATCACGTCTCATAATGAGTGGAATAACGCATTGGAATAAAGCTGTAATCTGATGAAGTTTAAAAAATCAAATTAAAAAAATATTGCCTATACTCGTCTAAGTAGGGAAGTTATGATCATGCATGTTTTAAGGTTTGTTAGATTAATCTTTAACCGTTCAATGCAAGTTATATGCTTGTTGCTCTGTTTTCTTGTAAGATTAACTTTGATAGTTGGTAGAGGCAACGCGTTGTATTGATCTCCATTGGATGGGTCGAGGCAACACGTTGTATTGATCTCCATCGGATGCAGCCATGTGGGTTTTTCATTGTGAGATAATGGGTTGTTGCTCAATCTCAATCCCTATAATATTTAAGTTCCTTAATTTGGTTGTTCATTTGGATTTGCTTAGAGACTAGATACAAATGACACATGGTTTTTTTGGTCATCTATGGTTAAGATTCCTCATCTTGGTAGCTTTGCTTGGACAATGGAAAGTGGTGATGTGTGTTGATTTATTTTTTGTTGGTTAGATCACTATATATACTTCATGTGGCTATGCTTGACAAGTCTATTGGTAAGCCTTGGTATTTTAATGGCATTAAGTGGAATCTTTCACCGAAGAGGAGATGCTAAGTGTTAGACTTAAAGGTTACTTCGAAAGTGTTTACACCATGTTTGGGGTGCTCCATGAGATTTGTGGTACATTATGTATGACTAGCCCTTGGATGGTTTGAGTTTTGTAGCATGAGAGATGGTCTATGATGGATATGCAAAGTTGAAATAACGTGCTCAGTGGATGCTTGACTTTAGGATGGCATTGGCTTGACTTGGCTTTCTTCTCTTAGGAGTTGGAGATCTTCTAGTAGTTTGGTGGATGCCCTTCATTGAGGCCTCATGGAGGAACCACTTACTCGGAGAACGCTCTATAGGGGATGCAAATCGTTTTGCATCATGTAGGAGGGCTTCAAGCCCTAGTTGGTATGTGGTAGCTTGGTTTCCTGTTTAGAGGATTGGAGATGGCTCGAGGTCGCCTGGGATTTCGACAATGTTCTTGCAAGGGGTAGTTGACCTAGTGGAGTACTTTGCTTTGGAGGATAGATGGAGTTTATGGAGGCTCATGATGGAGTGGTGTGGATTTGCCTTGCATAATCACCTTGGAGTGCTTGACATTGCCATTGGAGCATGACACTTTTGAGTGGATGTCTCGCTTGTGTGACCTGTTATCACCCAAACTCACACCCTTCAAGTTAAAGTCCTAAAGCTCTACACATGGTCTTGGTGTAATTAAGATGGCATGCAATATCACCACACGAAACCCTATTTTGCTCTTTAGGTTATCTCTTCCCCAACCCATTGGAGGCTTTTCTAAGATAGGATTGCTAAAACTAGCAACTAGGTTCAGGTTGAAATGAAGAGATAACTTTAGGAAATTGGTTTAGGATGGTAAATGAGAAATTAAGTAGATGGAAGGGCAAGAGACTAGTGTTAGATAACTTTAGGAAATTGGTTTATGATGGTAAATGAGAAGATAAGTAGATGGAAGGGCAAGAGACTATGTCTTATCCATTGGGAAATATGGGGTTAATCAAGGTACAATAAAGGCTTTTAAAAGAAACTATTAAAAGGATTAGGGAAGCAAGATTACACACCCTAGCCAGTTATAATTACTTCACAAATTTCCCAAATCTACAAAGGGAAAGCCCTATTGATAATACTTTCAAATGATTTTAGGAGGGTAATTACTATGGAAGGGCAAGAGAGTATAATAATAATTATTTTAATAATCTATTTTTGAGGTCATGACCAAGCTAGACAACAATTTGGTGTATGCAAACCCCTTGTTTTGGGGACAAGGGACCCCCCTCTGTGCAACGATGTAACTACTAAAGTCTATAGAGGTGTACATACCCTAACCCCTTGTTGATTTGAACCTTTTACCTCCTAGGAGGAAACACATGTTCTTAACCGTTATGCCCACACAAACATGAGAAACATACTGCACCTATCACTTTTAGTTAATAACCATCCCATAGAAGAGACTACTTACTTCATTAAACCAAAACCATTGCCATTTGAAGATTCCATCCATGAGCAAAACATGAGAAACACTACAATTCAATAAAAAAGTTGATTCACCATCAAAGGATATATATATATATATATATATATATATATGCTCTCTCCTTCAATTGGTATGGCTGGATTTGGGGAGGAATCCCATTTGAGCATAGTTGGATATGTATATATATATATATATATATATCCAACTATGCTTTATATATATGCTCTCTCCTTCATTTGGTATGGCTGGATTTGGGGAGGAATCCCATTTGAGCATAGTTGGATATGTATATATATATATACATATCCAACTATGCTCAAATGGGATTCCTCCCCAAATCCCACCACACCAAATGAAGGAGAGAACAAAGCCTTATATAACTTTTAGCTCATCTTCCTCCTACAATGAAATAATAATAAAATCCTAGATCTAGCCAGGTGAGTAAACAAGCCAAAGCACTCCAACCACAACAACATACATAAAATAAGGTGGTGAAATCCACATGTACAAGTCTCAATCAAGAGAGAGTAGTGCCCCTTCGTCAAATGAGGGATAAATGTTGAGTAGAGCCCCATTATTTGGTCTCCAAAGGGTGTGCCAAAGGTAGTGCTCCAAGAGAAAAGGTCCAACTAGCATTCAAGATGGTGGACAAACCCTAGATCTAGGATTTGAACCCTTAGATCTCCTCAAATGCGAAACAACCTCCACCAAACCATTAAAGAGTGTGCCATAAGTCCTCCAAAGTGGAGATGCTACCTCAAAAAATGGCATGAAATGATAAATGTGACACCTCCAAGGTGAATGCCCTCCACGAATAAGCTCCAAAAGGTGAATGCTTCCTCAACAAAGCATAAGATGTGAAATGAAGGTTCTCCAAACAAAATGTCCCACCATAATGGAATAGATAAGTGTGCAAGCCATCCTCCTAGTGGAGCGTTCTATCAATTAAGGCTAGAACCAAGTCCAAGAAGGTGTAATGATCACATGTTGCTCCCCAAGTGAACCATAAAGCATGAATACATGTGTAAACAAGCTCAAAGGAGTGGACACTCCTTAAGATATGGCATGGAAATGAATGTAATCAAACCTCCAAGAGTGGGTGCTACCTTCTTTTGACTTTCAAGGGTCAAAAACTCAACATGTTTGCAATTAATGCCTTCCACTCATTGACATCCACATATCAACCAATTCATGAATATATGTATAAGGGCTAGATCCATGAATCAAGGAGACCACTCATCAATAATAGAAGCATCCAATTCAAAAGCAAGGTGTCCATGATAGTTAACCACTTCATGAGGAAGGGGACAACCCCTTTTATAAGCCAATAACTTGCCTCCAGATGTGCCAAAAGAGATGAACAAGTAGAGCATTCAACAAATAATGATACCCAATGGAGAGCCAAGATGCCATTTTTGTGCTAAGAACCAAGAGTGCTTTCATAATTTGTACTATATGCCATCAAAACAATGTGTCAGTAGATAATCAAGTGGAGTGTTCCACAATAAGCGATAGATAATCATGCCAAGCTGTCAACCAAACGTCTAGGATCAAGGGCACTCCAATGTATACCCCTCATAAGCCATGCATGTCATAAAATCATGCCAAATAAGCTTGAGCACTCGATTGGAAATGAGTGTTGTACCAACAAGCACATGCTAGAAGGAAGAGCTCTTTATGGAAAATCAACAACAAAACCTCCCCAAGCATGAAACGTGCCCCTTGCACTAGAGTGCTCTAAGGAAAATTAACCACAAGCCATGCCTAGGTGCAAACTATATCTAATAAGATAGAGTGATCCCCAATGATCCCCATAAGATACCTCATCATGTCATCAAAGCATCCACATAGGCAAAGCATTCCACTTCAATTGATAGATATGTCTTCAATAAGCTATATCAAACCAAAAGGGCTAGGGAGCTCCCATTAAAAGAGCCTCCAAGTGCCATCACATCATGCAAATATGCCAAGTGATCCATGGGGAAAGATAGTTGTAATACCCCAATTTTGACCCTTATGAAATATTGGCTTTTAATGTAAATATTGTATACATGCGATGTATGTTTCTCTAGCGTGGAGCTCAAGGCCAAGGCCCCGCTAGTGTATGTTTGGATTTTATTTAGAATGGACAAGCATTTGATATTTTGTTACCCATGTGCTATTAAGCCATGGAATATTGTAAATGGATGTAAATATTCAATATTTCAATAAAATGCCAAAACCAACTATGGAAGCAACGAATGAGAAGGGGCCATGTGTATTCCACTAGGGAGTGGTGAGGGGGTTGTGGGGATGAACCATATGCTGCCAAATGTCATTGTGAGAACCCATTTGACTTTTCTTGCTGACATTTAATTCTGTTGTAAGGAAGTTGTTGAAGAATTCAGTCCATGGCTTCAATGGTGCATGGACAGTCCAGAAATTCGTATGGCAGGTATGGGTTCTATTTTTCTTGTACCACAAGTCACTCTACTTCATGGGAATGGGTTCTTCTTCATTCCCATTCCATTGTTGAACATCCCAGCATTAGTTTTCATCCATTACGAATTCCCAACAGTGACAAAAACTAGAAATCACAACTTTGCAGGAACCCACGTTTTGAAGAGCCATAAACGCCTAGAATTTGGTATTGATAGTAAAATCCAATGGGGGATCCATAGATATGAACCTTGGGGCGAATTTGAGAGTATTAGATACCTCGAAATCCATAGAAAAACCCTGTTTTTATAGTCCAGAATTTCAGTGACGGGATTGAGTTATTTGATCACCGAATCAAGAAATTTCAAGTGTGAATTCTAGAACAGAGGTTGGGAATGCTTGATAAATGCAGTGAAGGCTGAAATCTCAAGGATTAAGTAGCTTGGACCTTTCTATGCCCAACCTGAAGAGCACTGGAAGGAAGAGACGCTTGATGGACTGTGCAGCAGAGAAGGGGACCTTCCTTGTGTTGGGTGTGGTAGGTACTGTGAGTGCCTTGACTGTTTGAATTATCTTGAGATGCTTGTAGCTCTGTGGTTGAGTTCACTGGCTTAGCATTGCCCTCCTTTGTCTTTTGTATGCTTGATAAACCCAACTGTGTGTTGGATTAGCATAGCTGTTGAGTGAAACCATGGCTATGAGTGAGCCCATCTAGTTCCTCCTTAGTGGATACACAACCCAGCTCGGGGGTGATCTCTCAGCTGAAAAGAGTATAGGTTGGACAGAGATCTATGGTTGGGTGGAACGTTGCTCTCACATAGCCAGTTCTTGGACAGCTCCATCTCAAAGATAAGTGTTCTCTGTGGTTGAGTTATGTTAATTCTGTGCTCTGCAATGTTTTAATTAATGGCTGTTGTTTATATGTTGAATGCATGATGAAACTGTGTGTATATATAGTGTTTAATTTCGCTGTGTTGTTGAGTATGAATATGGATACATAAGTTTTTATTTATTCATGAATTTCTTAGTAATGTATGGGGTTAAGATTGCCAATAAGTCCGGTATGTTTGGTCATGTTTCTTCCCTTGCACTGATTGATGGAAGGGGACGTGACAGAGTGGTATCAGAGCCCATGTTGCAGCACTGGGGTTACTTGGGCCAAACTCTGAGTTTGCAGGCAAGTAACAGAATGTTTTAACTCAGTGTTGATGAAGTTAGGGCGACATTTTTGATTGGAAAAATGACAGAATCAGAGTTCTCAGGTGGGGCAGGGGATCCCACCATTGTATAGAGCTTTGCAAGAGCTTTCCAACGGTACCAGACTCGCCTCATTTGGTTTAGGGGCGAAGGAGATATGAACCTTGCAAGTTGCAGGGACGGAGGTGTTCCACAGTTGCGGATTGCGGGAACGAGGATTTCCAAAAATTGCGTTTTGGATTTCCGCAGTTCCGCACCCACAATTTCGGATTTCGGGTTTCGGGTTGCGGGTTGCGGGAACGCAAAATTGTTGAAAATTGCATTTTGGATTTCCGCAATTCTACACCTGCAATTTCGGATTTCAGGTTTCGGGTTGCAGGAACGCAAAATTGTTGAAAATTGCGTTTTGGATTTCCGCAATTCCACACCCGCAATTTCGGATTTCAGGTTTCAGGTTGCGGGAACGCAAAATTGTTGAAAATTGCGTTTTGGATTTCCGCAATTTCGGATTTCGGGTTGCGGGTTACGGGAACGCAAAATTGTTGAAAATTGCATTTTGGATTTCCGCAATTCCGCACCCGCAATTTCGGATTTCGGGTTGCGTGAACGCAATTTTTTTGAAAATTGCGTTTTGGATTTCCGCAATTCCGCACTTGCAATTTTGGGTTGCGGGCTGTGGATTGTGGAGGCAAAAAAAAAAGTATAGAGCCTGAAAATTGATTTTTGGATTACAGGAGCATGGGGGATCAAAATTGGATGAGTTCAATGGCATTCTGAGGCCATTAACGAAGGCCATGGAAGGTCCAGTGAGGATCCCGAGCTCATTATGCTCCAATTTGGCATAAAATTGGAATGAATGGTTTTTACAAATCAGTGTCCCGACGCTTGACAGAAGGTCGAATTGAGCTGAAATTGATATGGAGCAGTCATGGAGCAGGCACGGTGTTAAGTTTGGAATTTTGGAGCTAAACTCCAAAGGATGTGGAGTCAGGGTGTGCAAGAAGGCCAAAAAATATTATTCCGGGCCACATTTTTGGAATTTTGAAAAGCTTGCAATAGATGAACGAGACCTTAGATGAAGGATTCAAGAAATTTACTAAACTCAACATTTCTTATTTTCATTAAAACAAACAATTCACGTTAGACAAAGATTTTCCAGAAATGCACCGTTTGGGAAATAACCATTTTTGGCCCAAAATTTGAAATTTTGGAAAAATGTTAAAATTGAAAAGGAGTCAAACTCAGAATTTAATAGAAGATGAATGGTGCATCGGAACAGAGATCCAAAGGTTGCTGAGTGTTCCTTCTTATATGTACTAACTTCTCTCGGTAGAAAAGTTTTCCTAAATCTTCCTAGATTTGCTTCCACAGGTGGCAAAAGTTGGCATTCCAGACCAAAATACAACTGTGTGTAAAAGTACAGAATTTTGGTAAAATTTGTCATTTTTGAAATGACGTAGTTTCCACACCCGAAGTCGGAATGGAGCACGTGGATAGGCATTGGAAAGCTTATCTAGCAGGGAACAATGACGCATGACCAGAATTTGAATGAGCTTATCATACTCCATAGATAATTAGAGCAGAAAAGTGCCAGTGATTATTTTGACATATTGTTGACAATATGGGCAATTTCTAGAATTGCATGAATGGGCAAAAGAAATGAAGACATACTAACTTTGTAAATGATTCCATGAGTTTGATTATGTTAAATATTGATTGTTTATGTTTCTATAAGCATTCCTAAGATGTCTAACAAATATTTTTCATAATGCACGGTGCTTGCAGCTCATAAGATTTAATAATGTAGCAGAAGTAACATACAGGGAAGAGAGTCTCCAAAGAAAAATGGTCACCATAAATGATGCTCAGGATCCTTATGAGCATGAAGAAGATGTGCTAGGAGAAAATGTGCAAGAAAAGAATGTCGAGACTGAATTCAATGGGAAAAAAAAGCAAGTAACTCCTCAAAATTTGGTTGAAACCATGGTGAGCTTCAATGGAAGGTTGATGAAGGCTCAAGAAGAACAAAACCAACTCAATGCTGCTATTTTGCAAAGCCTCACTGATATGCAGCAGAAGATAAACTTTGGGTCCAACCCAAGCAATGCAGGTGAAAAATGAAGAGATGCAGAAAGTCGCTCTAGAGGTCGTTCAAAGAAGAGGACTCCAAGCCCAATGAAGAGTTCTGTGAGCAAGAAGCATAGAACACCTTCCTCTAGATCTTCTTCTAGTAAATCATGTGACTCCATAGGTTCTCAAAGAAGTCCAAGGCATATGCCCAAGAATTTTAATGGAAGAAAGAAGTTCAAAGGCATCCCACAGGGAGAATTCAGGAAGGCAAGGCCTCTCACATTTGATGGAGAATACAAGACTGGCCAAGAGGCAGAGGCATGGATTCTTGGAATGAAGAAAGATTTCAAAATTCAAGACTACTCAGGAAATGAAAAAGCCAGAATTGCCATTTACAATTTAAATGACAGAGCTTCAATTTGGTGGGACAACCTCTTACAAGTGAAAGGGATCAGTGAAAGGAAGATCAGCTGGGAGAGATTTAAGAAGTACTTCAAGGAAAAATACCTTTCTGCTAGGTATTATGACAGTAAGAGAAAATAGTTCAATGAACTCAGGTTGGGACAAAAATCTAAGGAAGAACATGTCTATAAATTTTTGGAATTATTGAGGTATGTGGATTACATTAAAGATGAGAGAGTAAAAATCCAATGCTTCATTGGGAGTCTACCTCAAAGTTTCAGAGATAGGATTGAGTTTGTTAATCCACCAAGTCTTGATGAAGCTATTAGAATGGCAATGCATTGCTATGAGCAGAATAAAGGAAAATCAGAGGTTAACCTAGCATGGAAAGGAAAGCCAAGATGGAGGTTTGATAAAAAGAAAAGTGGCTTCAAGCCACCATTCAAAAGTCAACCCAGGACCTTTCCACATGGGCAGCAAACAAGGAGTAGATTCAAGCCAGCAATAGCAGCAGATAAAGCATCAAAATGACCACTTCAATGTTGGGAATGTGGAGAAAACCACATGCTAAAGGATTGTCCACATCGGAAGGAGAATCCCCGAAGGTTGCACAACTTAAAGGGAGTAGCTACAGTGGAGGACATGGCAAGGGTAACGCCTCGAATTTATGCAGCATTGGATAATCATCAGGAAGATCATCAATCATCGGTGGTGGAAGTTGAAGGTAAGATTGCTAAGCAATCTATTTATGTTTTGATTGATCCAGGATCTACTCATAGTTATGTTTCTCCAAAAGTGGTTGAAGGTTGTTCTCTTAGAAAAGTGAAGCACAATAAGTCTTAGCTAGTTCAATTAGCCACAAGGACCAAGAGAAAAGTTAGTGAAGTAGTGGTGGAGTGCCCCATAGAATTGAATGGACTCCACACACATGCAGATTTAAATGTACTACCATTAGGATCTTATGATGCCTTAATTGACATGGATTGGTTGGAAAGACATAGAACCAAGTTGGAATGTTATGAGAAAGCACTTGAGTGCATTGATGAAGAGGGAAGGCCAATATTGGTAAGAGGCATACTAAAACAAGTTTCAGTAAGACAAATTTCAGCCTTACAGTTGAAAAAGTTTTATAAGAAAGGTTGTCAATTATATGCAGTTCATATATCAGATTTATCAGATTACTAAGGTCCAAGGATAGAAGACTTCCAGATATTGCAAGAGTTTAAAGATGTGTTTCCGGATGAAGTGTCGAGACTACCACCAAAGAGAGATATTGATTTTTCCATCGATCTTGTCCCAGGGGAAACACCAAATTCCAAAGCTCCTTATAGAATGAGCACACCAGAATTGGTAGAGTTGAAGATGCAGTTGCAAGAGTTAATGGACAACAGGTATATCAGGCCTAATGTGTCTCCTTGGGGAGCACCGGTGTTATTTGTTAAGAAGAAGGATGAGACTTTAAGGCTGTGTATTGATTACAAGTAGCTAAATAAAGTAACAGTCAAGAATAAGTATCCACTGCCAAGAATTGATGACTTGTTTGATCAAATGAAGGAAGCTAAGGTGTTTTCAAAGATTGACTTGAGGTTTGGGTACCATCAAGTGAGGATTAAGAAGGAAGACATCCACAAGACAACTTTCGGAACTAGATATGGTCATTATGAGTTCACTGTGGTGCCATTTGGTCTTATCAATGCACCTGCTACATTCATGTGTCTCATGAATAGTGTCTTCAACAAATATTTGGATAAGTTTGTGATTGTGTTTTTGGATGACATTCTTGTCTATTCAGGGAATGAAGAAGAACACGAGGAGCATCTAAGGATGGTGTTGCAAGTCCTTAGAGAACATCAGCTATATGCCAAGTTAAACAAGTGTGAATTTTACCAAAAGAAGGTGCAATATTTGGGTCATATCATTTTTGAAGAAGGAAGATTAATGCCATCATGGATTGGTCTACTCCAAGGAACGTTTCAGATGTGAGATCTTTCATGGGTCTTACTGGTTACTACATAAGGTTTATTGAAGGCTTCTCCAAGATAGCTCATCCAATCACTTCATTGCAAAGGAAGAATATCAAGTTTGTATGGTCTGAAAAATGTAAGAAAAGTTTTCAACAGTTTAAGGAGTTACTTACCAGCGCTCCTATTTTGAAGATAACATATCCAAAGAAGGATTTTGTAGTGTGCACAGATGCTTGCATTGAAGGGCTAGGTGGAGTGCTCATTCAAGGAGTTGTGATTTGCTATGAGTCAAGGAAATTAAAAGAGCATGAAAATAATTATGCCACACATGATTTAGAATTAGTAGCCATGGTACATGCTCTCAAGACGTGGAGACATTATTTGTTGGGAAGAAGATTCGAGCTTAGAATAGACCACATGAGCTTGAAGTATTTGTTTGATCAACCAAAATTGAATGCTAGGAAAGCTAGATGGATGGAGTTTCTTTGTGAATTTGATTTTGAAATTAAGCATGTAAAATGGAAAGAGAATAAGGTTGCAGATGCTTTTAGCAGAAAATTTCATGTTGCAGCATTAAGTGTGTGTAAATCAGATTTGAAGACAAGAGTTCTTGAAGCCCAAAACAATGATGAAACTTGCCTTGAAATTAAAGAAAAGTTGCAGCAGGAAAATATAAATGAAAAGTGTGCGAGATATCAGCTTGGTGAAGACGATATCCTCATCTACAAAGATAGACTACACATTCCAAATAATGCAGATTTGAAGAAGCTAGTGATGGATGAAATACATCAAATGCCATACTCTGGACATCCAGGATATCAAAAGACTATAGTAGTAGCAAGAAAGCAATACTTTTGGCATGGTATGAAGAAGGACATAGCTGAGTACATTGCTAGGTGTCAGAAGTGCCAACAAGTCAAGGCAGAGCACCAACATCCAACAAGATTGTTGCAGCCCTTACCCATTCCAGAATGGAAGTGGGAAGTGATCTCTATGGATTTTATAACAGGTCTTCCCATGACAGTGAAGAAGCATGACTCAATCATGGTTGTGGTAGAAAAGCTATTAAAGGTAGCTCACTTTATTCCAGTCAAGTCCACTCACAAGGCTAATGGCATTGCAAATATTTTCATGAGAGAGATATTCAGATTGCATGGATTGCCCAAGGCAATAATTTCTGATCGTGATACAAGGTTCACTTCCAATTTCTAGAAAGGATTATTTCAGGAATTGGGAACTAGATTGAATTTCAGTACAACATATCATCCTCAAACAGATGGCCAAACTGAGAGGGTGAATCAGGTCCTTGAAGACATGCTGAGAATGTATGTGATGGATAAACCATCCAAGTGGGAAGATTACCTACACTTGGTAGAATTTGCATACAATAATGAACATCATGCATCATTGGGGATGAGTCCATTTGAGGCATTGTATGGTAAGGGATGCAGGACTCCAGTGAACTGAGACAGCCCGGTGAACAGGGTAGTATTTGGACCAGAGATGATCAAGTAAATGAAATAGGAAGTTGCTAAGATCAGGCAGAATTTAAAGACAACTCAAGACATGCAAAAGAGTTATGCAGATTTGAAAAGAGTGCTTAAGGAATTTCAAATTGGGGATCATGTTTATTTGAGAGTGAAACCAAGGAAGAGTTCTCTCAAGTTGGGGAGTTGTGCCAAGTTGGCACCAAGATATTGTAGGCCATTTGAGGTTCTGGATATAATAGGGCCAGTTGCATATAGAGTTGCATTGCCTGCTAATATAAGAGCTCATAATGTTTTCCATGTATCTTTGCTTAAGAAGTATGTACATGATCCTAATCATATGATTGATTGGAATGTGATACATGTGGAACCCAAGGGAGAGTTCCAAGTACAGCCTATGCGCATCCTCGAGAAGAAGGTCACTTTGCTCCGGAATAGAGCCATCGAGCAGGTAAAGGTCCAATGGGAGCACCTTAGTCCCGATGAGGCTACATGGGAACTGGAGTATGCCATGAGAGAGGCATTCCCATTTTTGTTCAGTTTTGAGAACACTGAGGACGGTGTTGTTCTAAGGGGGAGGGGAATGTAATACCCCAATTTTGACCCTTATGAAATATTGGCTTTTAATGTAAATATTGTATACATGCGATATATGTTTCCCTAGCGTGGAGCTCAAGGCCAAGGCCCCTCTAGTGTATGTTCGGATTTTATTTAGAATGGACAAGCATTTGATATTTGTTACCCATGTGCTATTAAGCCATGGAATATTGTAAATGGATGTAAATATTCAATATTTCAATAAAATACCAAAACTGACTATGGAAGCAACGAATGAGAAGGGGCCATGTGTATTCCACTAGGGAGTGGTGAGGGGGTTGTGGGGATGAACCATATGCTGCCAAATGTCATTGCGAGAACCCATTTGACTTTCCTTGTTGACATTTAATTCTGTTGTAAGAAAGTTGTTGAAGAATTCAGTCCATGGCTTCAATGGAGCATGGGCAGCCTAGAAATTCGTATGGTAGGTATGGGCCCTGTTTTTCTTGTACCACAAGTCACTCTACCTCATGGGAATGGGTTCTTTCTCATTCTCATTCCATTGTTGAACATCCCAGCATTAGTTTTTATCCATTATGAATTCCCAGTAGTGAGAAAAACCAGAAATCGCAACTTTGCAAGAACCCACGTTTTGAAGAGTTATAAACGCCCATAATTTGGTATTGACAGTAAAATCCAATGGGGGATCCATAGATATGAACCTTGGGGCGAATTTGAGAGTATTAGATACCTTGAAATTCATAGAAAAACCCAGTTTTTATAGTCCAGAAGTCCAGTGACTGGATTGAGTTATTTGATCACCGAATCGAGAAATTTCAAGTGTGAATTCTAGAACAGAGGTTGGGAATGCTTGATAAACGCAGTGAAGGCTGGAATCTCAAGGATTTAACAGCCTGGACCTTTCTATGCCCATCCTGAAGAGCACTGGAAGGAAGGGACGAACGCCTGAGGGACTGTGCATCAGAGAAGGGGACCTTCCTTGTGTTGGGTGTGGTAGGTACTGTGGGTGCCTTAACTGTTTGAATTATCTTGAGATGCCTATAGCTTTGTGGTTGAGCTCAATGGCTTAGCATTTCCCTCCTTTGTCTTTTGTATGCTTGATAAACCCAACTGTGTGTTAGCTTAGCATAGTTGTTGAGTGAAACCATGGTTGTGAGTGAACCCATCTAGTTCCTCCTTAGTGGATACACAACCCAGCTCGGGGGTGATCTCTCAGCTGAAAATAGTATAGTCTGGACATAGATCGATGGTTGGGTGGAACGTTGCTCTCACATAGCCAGTTGTTGGACAGCTTCATCTCAAAGATAAGTGTTCTCTATGGTTGAGTTATGCTAATTCCGTGCTCTACAATATTTTAATTAATGGCTGTTGTTTATATGTTGAATGCATGATGAAACTATGTGTATATATAGTGTTTAATTCCACTGTGTTGTCGAGTATGAATATGGATGCATAAGTTTTTATTTATCCATGAATTTCTTAGTAATGTTTGGGGTTGAGATTGCCAATAATCCCGGTACGTTTGGTCATGTTTCCTCCCTTGCACTGATTGATGGAAGGGGACATGACAATAGTCCATATGATATAAATGCTAATTAAAATAAATGACACTAGGGAACTCCATAAGAAGATGTACAATGTGTCATGAACCAACAATGTATGAGTGAAGTGCACCATCATGTTCTAACTAGGAGGCCTCAAACCCTAAAAAAACACCCATAATTGTCCATAGGTAATGCTGAATCAAAGAACACTTACTAACACTTAAAATTTGGGAGACCTTAAGCTGATGGGCTCTGCAACATACCCGTTACCTTCAATTATCCAATTGAGGTATGGGGTATAAACTTTTTCTTTTTAAATCTAAGTAATATAAGATATCCTTTCCAACGAAAGACAACCCCAGGGTTCCATATAATATAATTTATGTTTATACCACAAAAACATTAGTCTCATTTGAAATAACATTAGTCATTAGAGTCTACTTATTGATTAATGATATAATCATTCGGAACCATGCAAGAGTTGTAATAAAATTCATAATACTAACTATACATAGAATTTTCATATTTGAACGTCCTTTAATCGTTAGCATGCCAAAAAGTATGATAATAGTCTTGATAATAAAATTATCAAGACTATATTAACATTTATAGTATGTAGTGATCTATATTGTAAGGATCATACACCATAACATCCGCATGCTTAATATATCATCTAAGAACTTATCATTGTTAATAAAATAATACATATAACATCCACATGCTTAACATATCATCTAAGAGATGCAGCAGAATTGAAAAATTTGGAATCCTGTATACAGTTTGCTTTTATGCAAAATATGGATGGTTCTTATAATCAGAGTGAATTTGATTTGATGAAGAGTTATGAAAAAAAGAAGGAGAATATTCTTCTGATGGAGAAAAGAGAATGGAGACTTAAGAGCAGGGCGATGTGGATCACTCATGGGGATAGGAACACAAAATTTTTTCATGCCTTTGCTTCAGAGCGGAGAAATTCTAAATTGATCTGGGATATTAATGATGCAGATGGCAATAACATAAAAGGTTTGGAGTCATTATGTTCTGAAGCTGTGAGGTTTTTTGGCAACATCTATAAGGATGATGGTAGTTGTGATATTATGGAGCAGATCAGAATGGCCAAGCTTTATCCAAGATGTATTGATGCTCTTAAAGCTGAAGCATTGGGCAAGGAGGTTACTTTAGCTGAAATTGAACTTACTTTAAAGAACTTTGCCAGGGACAAAAGCCCTGGGCATGATGGGTGGCCCATGGAATTTTATGTTCATTTCTTTGACCTGTTGGGAAATGATATCCTTCGTCTGGTGGAGTATACTAGGGTTCATGGCTTCATCTCTGGTGCATTAAATGCCACTTTTCTTACTTTAATTCCCAAAAGTAACAAACCTGTATCTTATGGGGAGTACCGACCCATTGCTCTATGCAATCTCATTTATAAATTGGTGTCAAAGATCATTGCGCAGAGATTGAAGGATATCCTTTCCACGGTTATTTCTCCAGAACAGTTCGGATTCTTGAAAGATAGGCAAATTCATGACTCCATTGGTATTACTTAGGAGATGCTTCATTCAATTAAATCCAAAAAGGTGAAGGCTTTGATTTTAAAAATGGATTTAGAAAAAGCCTACGATCGGGTTAATTGGTCTTTTCTTAGGTTGATTCTAATTCAACTGGGTATGCCTCCACTTGTGATAAACTGGATCATGGCGTGTGTTTCTACGCCTTGTATTGCTGTTTTGGTTAATGGCAATCCTTCTTCTTTCTTTCAGTGTTCAAGAGGGATCCGACAGGTTTTCCCGTTGTCACCCCTGCTATTTCTTTTGATAATGGATGGACTCAGTAGACTTATTCAGCAAGCCAAAGATTGGAGATTGCTCAAAGGTATCAAATTGGGTGATGATTGCTCTTTGACGCATCTTCTTTTTGTAGATGATGTTCTGCTTGCCGGCATTGACTCTGTCTCAGAGTGGAAAGTTTTCTCCAACATCATAAACTTCTTTTGTAAGGTTTCTGGTATGAAGGTTAGTATTACTAAGTCTTGTTTTTATCAGCATAATGTGGAAGCTGATAGACGTGAAGAAATTGCAAATATTCTACCATTTAATGTGAAAGATTTGACTGATGGTATGAAATACTTGGGCTTTATTTTAAAACCTAATTCCTACAAAGCAGATGATTGGCGATGGTTTATTAGCAGGTTTGAACGAAAGATTGACCATTGGTCATATCGGTTACTCTCTTCAGGTGGCAGGCTTGTATTAGTCAATGCTGTGCTTTCTAGTATCCCAGTTTACTGGCTAACTTTATTAGAGGTTCCAGCATACATTCTTAATAGGCTCAGGAGGCTTACTTTTAATTTTCTCTGGTCTGGCACTCGTGAAGGATCAAAATTGGTAATGGTTAAGTGGAAGGTTCTTGCAAGACCAGTGAAATGTGGTAGGTGGGGCATCAAATATTTTTCTGCCTTCAGTAAAGCTCTTAGAATGAAGAGTTTTTGGCGTGGGTTGTTTAGCAATTCATTGTGGTCGAGGGTTCTTCATATAAAATATATTAAAACTGATTTGATCAGTTGGCTAAGGAAATCCAAACATATTTCTGGTTCGTTGTCTCCAATTTGGAGATGTTTCCTTAAAGTTTATGATGGGATTGCAAATGAATTATGCTGGCAGGTAGGTACTGGTGATAGTATTCGTATTGGCATAGATCCGGTGCTTGGATTAGAAGAAGGTTTTCGTCTATCAGATAGTTTGGTCTCTTGGTTGAATTTGCTGGGGTTTAATACTCTTAATCATATCTATGATAGGGACCGTTTACACAACACTAGTTCTGGTTGGTTATTTTATTTGGATGGATTGATTCCGGACCATGCTAGAGAATGGGAACGTTATATACAGGCTATCAGGATTGCTGGCATTTCTATTACGGGAGCTACGGATAAACTAGTATGGAAGGGTAATCCAAAAGATGGCACTGTGACTGCAAAGTATGCTTATGATATGATTATTCAGCATCAGGGTATTTATCCACATCATTGGTGGTATTCAAAAATTTGGAATTGGTCATTACCTTTGAAGGTTAAATGCTTCCTTTGGCATGCACTTAATGGAAGCCTTAAGACTTGGGAAAATTTGCTTAAACGAGGCTGGTATGGTCCTAGTTGTTGCTGCTTATGTAATTTATCTTCTGAAAATGCAGATCATCTTTTGGTGAAGTGCACTTTTTTTGCAGAAAGTCTGGGACTTGTGTTGTATTGATCTCAATATACAGTTTATATGGGATGCTATGGATTTTGGCAGTGGTTTACTCAACTGGATTAGAGGAAAAAATAAACCACTTTTCCTTCCTATTTTCACTTCATGGATTATTTGGTTTTCCAGAAATGAAATGATTTTCGAGGACAAAAAACCTGATGCTGTAAAGTGTGCAAAGATTGTTTGTAATTTATTACAGACTTATTCTCAAGATGATCATGTTATAAAGGCGGTGAGTTTGAGACCTTTCTCCTTTGAAGTTTCTCAACCTGTATTATTTTTCGACGGGGCTGCTCAGAATGGTTTGTGTGCCGCTAGTGGGGTTATTTATATTAATGATAGCCATTATTTTACTCTTCGTCTAAATGGTGGTAAGGGTACCAATATGAAGGCTGAGTTGCTGGCACTATGGGTCATTCTAAAGGTGGCAAATTCCTTTGGTTTGGTGAATCCTAGAGTTTTTGGGGATTCATGTGTCACGATTAAATGGGCAACAAATGAATACATTCTTAATGTATTGGAACAAAACTACTTATGTGCTAGTATTCGTCAAGAGATGTCAAAGCTGGACCAGATTTCTTTCGAGCATATCTACAGAACACATAACACTCTTGCAGATCAACTTTCAAAAGATGCTTTGGCTGAACCTGTTGGTTTTCTTTTTTGGGAAGAATGGTTGGAGGCCTGTCTGCTTGACAGGGGAAACTTATATTTCTTTTAAAAGGAATTTTGTAACCAAGGGACAAATCTTAGGTTTTGTGTCTGTAAAGCTAAATTTGTCTGCTTATCTTTATATATATATCAACTTCGAGAATGAATACTTTTGAGATCAAGATTTAGTATGGATATCTTGAACTTAATATTCTCAATCATTGTACTATTTGATTCGCTTGAATAACAATAGTACGATTTTTTTCGGCTGGAAAAAAAAACATATCATCTAAGAACTTATCATTGTTAATAAAATAATAGATGTTAATACTTTAGTTAAAGTCACCATTCAGGTTCAACACAAACCACTATTCACCTTAAACGGGAGGTATGATAAGTTACACAAGAGCATATTCATAACCAATTAATATTTACCTACTTTCATGCATTACAACGTTGCCAAGCCAAGGTTATGGCTTAATCACACTTTATTGTATATTGTATGAATAAAATATACACAACAATTGTTAACTTAAGAATTCATGAGTACATTATCAATAGTAAGCATGTACGTAATAGGATAAAGTTTCAATGGCATAATTCCTATTAATACCAACATGTTTTTTTCAACTTAAGTCTTTCATCTATAATTAAAATATAGAGATTAATTAATCAATCATACTATCTTGTGGAATGCAAGCCCAACTTATTATAAATTGTGCAACTATTATTTCAACATGTATTAATTCACATAGTAATTTAACAACATTCCTTCAATGACTAACCCTTATGTGTAAAGGTTAAAGTCTCATGTGTTGAGATAAGTGCTTTGTATGTCAAAGTGATGGTGCTGTGCAATCTTGTTTGTAAAGACTAACGTCTTGTGTGTTAAGACATATCCTCATGTGTGGATGTGGTGGTTCATGTGTTGAGGTAATGCTTTACTTGTCGAAGTATGAATGATGTGTGACATACTACTAACCATGGTCTTAGAGATGGATAAGCTATTAAGTCTCCTCTAGGGACTAGCCACCTGTAGAGTGAATTACTTTAGCATATGACCACTGGGAACGAGAGTAGAACAAGATGATCACATCATTGGAAAAATATCCTTAATATATTTGATATGATAAATAATTAAGTTGGCACAAGTGGACCATGCAGATAAGACAAGAGATAAAGATAAGATGAGTTAAGATAAGAGAGAACTCGAATTTGTTGACTTCAGTGATCAGTGTGCTAAAGGAGTTAGCTATGTTTTAACAAGAAATACTTCTGTTATCAAGTGTGCTAAAAGAGTTAACTAAAGTGTTAACAAGAAAGACTTCAGTAAAAGAGTTCACTAAAGTGTTAACAAAGAATATTTAGTTAACTAAGTGTTATGCATGACGCTTGAGTTAAACTAAAAGACGACACTTCCGTTAAACTAAAAGATGACACTTGAGTTACGACACTGGCATGATGACACTTGAGTTAGCCACCTAACTAAGTGATTTAGCATCCAGTTGAAGGGCGAGTTAATCCTAAAGTGAGAAGAAAAATATAAAAGCCAAAGCATGAGAAGTATAGTGCAAAATGTTATGCATGATTGATGGAACCAATGTTAGAGCGAATTCTCTCTTGAAGGCAATTCACAACTTTTGTCCATGTGACCAAATCAACGAATTGGTTTAGTGCAGAATATTATTTCGAGTTCTCTTATTTTCATCTATCTCTCTTGCTCTGTATTTGCACCAGGGGTGCTTGGTATTTCTCTTTGATATTGCATGTGTGGTGCTTGATATAATCTTTTCATTGTAAATGAAACATTCTCTGCTATCTATCAATATACTAAGGAAGATTTTGTTGGGGTTTTCTTCTTCATGTTATAATGGGTTTCCCCAGGGTAAATTTCTGTGTCGACTATGGATGTTTATGCTTATGATTATTCATTGTTTTCAAGTACTATTTTAATTCTACAATTAAGATTAAAAATCAACATTAAACTCTATCAAAACTTGTCTAAGAAAATTAGAAGAAGGGAAAAATAGTTTACAAGCAACGCTTGATGAAAGTCATACGAGGTTGCAAAAGATAGAAAACTTGTTACATATTCTCACCATCATAAGAGGGCAATCAAAAGAAAGAGAGACGATAAATGCGAAAAATGATATTTGTTTAACAAAATGTTGAGGAAACTGAACACATTGTGTCTAGATAGAGACCTTGATCAAGAAATTTTGGAACAATATTTTTTTAATAATAATGCACGCAACCAAGGTTGGTCAAACAAAGATTATCAAAAAGTTAAAAAGGAATTACCAAAATATGGCAAGAAAGACCATCTGAGAGGCCGTCATCTAGGTCAATAAAATGGAAGGTATCTTTGAATCAAACCCTCCAATGGGAGAACGAGAATAAATAATGACAACATCAAATAATTTAGAAGGAGAAGCTTATGACTGGTTTTTATGGTGGAGTGGGAAGTGTAGTGCCCATTTTTTTCCAGTGAGAAAACTTCATCACAGCTTTATTAAAAATATTCCATGATGAAGAAGAATATGACCTCTATAATAAGTTCGTTCCTTTAAAGCAAAAAGGGAACGTTAAAGATTACACACACGAATGGGATGTCCTTGCAACAAGACAAAATGGATTCATAGATGAACAATTACTAAAGATGTATATTTGCGGGTTAAAGGATTACATCCATAGTGAAATAAAGCTATGGAAATCTAAAACCATTGAGGATGCTAGATGTGCAACAAAAATAATCGAAAATAAAAACAAGTACAATAGGTCGTCATTCTTAGGTCCAGATATATCAAACAAATATTTAAATGATCTAGTAAATTCTCTATGGACAAGTTGAAAAATTACGTACCACCCCCCTGAGGGTAAACATAAAACAACATCAAGATACGAAAAAAATGGGTAAACAAGTGTAGATATTGTGGAGACAAATCGGTGAAGGGGCATAAATGCAACAATAAAAAAATGTATAATTGTGAAGTTGAGAGGGAATCAGACTCATCCAGCAACGATTCTAATGATGAATCCAACAAGGAGGAAAATAATGAAATCAATGAAGACTTTGAAGAGACAATGCTTAGAATATCTCTTGCTGCAATAACACGCATCACACAACCACAGACATTGAAATTAAGAGGGCATGTGAAAAAAAGAGAATGTCGCCATACTTATAGACACATGAATCACCCATAGTTTTATAGACATAAATGTGGCAAAAAAGTTAAACTTGTTCATATACCCAACAACATATATAAGGGTCATGGTAGTAGATGGAGAAAATATTGATGGTATTGGGAAGTGTCACAAGGTTAAGCTACAAATAGACGATTATAACTTGGAATCCGGGTTCTATACAATACCCTTAGGAGGAGTAGACATTGTCTTGGGAATTCAATGGCTACATTGATTGGGTACATATTCTACAAATAATCAAAACAATTTATTAAATTAAAGTGGGAGGGAATAAAATACAAATTGTATGGATTCCAACCATTTCCTACCCAAATTATATCTTCACGACAAATGGAGAAACTAATTCGAAAGGGGCACCAACATTTGTGGCACAATGTCATCAAAAAAAGATATTAGTAGCAGAAGTGGATCATGCCCAACAAATTGAGATCTGAAGGGTTAATCCATAAATATGAGAAAGTATTCCAAGATATTCCGATGAAATTACCGCCAGAAAGAGGAATAAACACATAATTGTGGTTAAACCAGATTCAACTCCCATGAATGTCAAACCCTATCGATACCCTCACCATCATAAAACATAAACATAGAGGCTAATTCAAGACTTTTTAAGATGTGGAGTTATCACAAGAATTAGGATCCCATATGTCGTCCCAGTAGTATTGGTTCGTAAAAAAGATGGATCCTTCATGCTATGTGGAGATTACTGAGGTCTTATGAAGATCACAATAAAAGACAAGTTTTCGATTCCATCCATAAATGATATGTTGGACGAACTCCATGGATCCAAATAATTTTCCAAATTAGATTCGAGATCAGGGTACTGCCAGATTTGAGTAAGGTTAGAAGATGTCGCTAAGGCCGCTTTCCAAACTCACAAAGGTCACTACGAATTTAAGGTGATGCCATTCGGTTTAACTAATGCTCCTGCTACTTTTCAAGCAACTATGAATGACCTCTTTTGACTATACCTAAGGAAGTTCGTGCTAGTTTTTTTGATAATATTCTTATACATAGTAAAACATGGGAGGAGCATATGGCGCACCTAGAACACGTACACTCCCTATTAGAAGAAAATCAATTTTATGCAAAAATCCAAGTGCACATTCAGTAAGGAAGAAGTGGACTACCTCAGCCACGTCATATCCAGAGAAGGGGTCAAGGTAGATCCAAACAAAATCAAAGCCATAATAGAGTGGAAGAAAGGAGATAACATATCAAAGTTAAGGGGATATTTGGGTTTAATAGGATACTACAGAAGGTTTGTAAAAAATTATGCACAGTTGACAATGCCATTATCAAACTTGTTAACGAATAATTCTTTTCAATGGAATAACAAGGAGGAGGAATGTTTTGAGACATTAAAAAGGGTTATGACATCTACACCCATATTAGCTACCCCCGATTTTACAAAACCATTTGTTATAGAATGTGATGCTTCAGGTTTTGGAATTGGTGCAGTGTTAATGGAAGATGACCACCAATGCTTTTGAAAGCCGAAAGCTCAACAAAAGGGAAGGATTAAAGTATACATACAATAAAAATATGATTTCTATCATATATGCACTAACTAAATGGAGACAATACCTATTGGGTAGTAAATTCTTGATATGTACAGATCATAATAGTCTTCAGTATTTACTTCGACCGTAAAATTTATCCATAGAGCAACATAAGTGGATAGAAAATATTTTTGCTTTTGATATGGACATAATACACACAAAAGGGAAAGATAACATAGCTACAGATGTGTTATCCATGAAGGACGAAGAAATAACAACATATGCAATATCAGTCGTAACTCTTGAATGGTTGGATGAGATACAACTAGAATATGCTAAGGATCCATAAGCTTGTTCCATCATCAATAACTAGGGACAACAATCAAAATTCGAATGCAGAAATGAAATTCTTTGGCGCAAGGGAAGACTTTATCTCACACCAACCTCAAAGTTCAAAATACAAATCTTAAGGGAGTCACATGACTCACCAACTACATGACATGTAGGCATCTTTAAAACTTATTACATTGCACAACAATATTTTTACTAGAAGGGAATGAGAAAGGAAATCCACAAGCATGTTTCTGAGTGTGATATTTTCCAAAGAAATGAAAACAAAAATGTTATGTCACCAGGGTTACTTTATCCTCTTCACATTCAAAATCAGAAATAGGAAGAAATTTAGATGGACTTCATCGAGGAGTTTCCCATGTCTGATGGAAAAGATAAAATCTTTGTAGTGGGTGATAGACTAACCAAGTATGCTCACTTCATGGGGGTAAGGAAAACAGAATCAACAAAACAAGTAGCTGAAACATCAGGGACACACAATTTAAGGGGAATTTTGGAAGGACTTTTGTAAACAAATAGGGAAATCCCTTAATATGAGTTCAACATATCACCCTCAAACCAATGGATAGACTGAAATAGTGAATAATTGTTTGGGAACATACCTTCGTGTTTTGTGACAAACAAACAAAACAAGTGGTTCCAATGGTTGCATTTCGCTGAATGGCGGTATAACACTACTTACCATAATTCAACAAAAATGACCCATTTCCAAGCCTTAATGGCTATGCACCACCCAAATGGAATGAATATGTGCTATTTAGCTCTAAGGTACCAGCAACAAAGAATCAACTAGAGGAAGATCAAAAGACCATTCAAATATTAAAAGAAAATTTAACAAATGCTCCGAATCGAATGAAGCAACAAACAGATTTACACAGACCAGAAATAGAGTTTGAAGTGGGTGATTGGGTGTTCATAAGATTACAACCCTACAACAATTAACTCTCAAACAAGAAGGCAAGAACAACTTGGCTCCAAAGGGCCATACCAGATTAACAAAAAATTAGTCCAGTAGCATATGGATTAAAAGTACCCGACAATTGTAGAATTCACGTGTTTCAAGTAGCAAGTCTCAAGAAAGTATTAGGACAACATCAAGCAACACAATCCGAACTACCTACGTTGGACGATGAAGGTCGAGTGATTCTAGAACCTGAAGGCATACTAGCTATTAATGAAAGAAAGCTCCGGTCTAGGAATATAAAATAGTATCTTATTAAATGGAAGAATTTGCTAGAGGAAAATTCACCATGAGAAAGTGAAAGTTTCCTTCAACAACATCCTTCTTTACCATTGTTTTGAGGACAAAACAATTCTAAAGAAGTGAGAAATGTAATAAATATATATAAACAAAAATAAAAATAAAATAAAATTAAAACATAAAACAATAAATAATAATAAAATAAGTAATAATCAATATTAAAATTAAAGGAAGAAACTATTAAGAAAACAAGGCACATGATATCATATTTAATGATAATGTAAAGGTATCCGATTCTTATATACAAATATTATAAATTATTTACAAAATCAAACATTTTTGCATAGTCAATTCGTGGCCTTTATCAACAAAGGGGAGATTGGTACTCTCTCTATAGGCTGCCCCTCCTTCTACAGTGGAGTGAGACTGCTTCCTTTTTCGACATCATCAACAATATAACATATTAACAGAGGAGTGTGGAGTGAGATCGCTCCCTCTCTTTACAACATTGATCAATATTAAAGGATTGAGTGAGACGATCCTCATCCATGAGGTCGCTCCTCCCCATTCGATAGAAATGATAGTATTCAAACTCATAGAGACAACAATATATCTCCTCCACATGTAAAAGCAATAACAATTATATCAATGAGGTTGCCCTCTTTTCAAACAATGAACACAAACCTTTCTTGCAGTAATCAAAGGAAAATAATGGAGGTCGTAGAGATCGGCCTCTCCACATGTAAAAACAATAACAATTATAACAAATGAGGTCGCTTCCTTTTCAAACAACGAACACAAACTTTTCTCGCAGTAAACAAAAGAAAATAATGAAGGTAGCAGAGATTGTCCTCTCTATGAACGACCATTCAAATAATATTTATAACAAAAGTAAAAATAGTAAGAGCATACCTGAGTACTAAGGTCTGGTGCTTTTATGAAAAGACAACCCTTCACAACAAGAAAACCAATGAAACTAGGGTCCTCTCCCTTCTCGAAAGGTGCTCCCCTTCCTCAACGCAAGGTCTCCCATATATCCTATTTGCAAAGATATAACCAATATAAGAGCTATCGGCCCTTCTTTCCCAAGAGACCGTTCTCCCTTTATCAACGTAAACAATATCAAAACAATTATTCTCCCCATTCAAATGGAAAGTCGGTACTTCTAAAAGGGAAAACCCTAATCGTTCTCCATCTTTTCTTTTAATGACTTAGTTTGTTTTTCAAGAAGAAAAAATAAGTAACATGTTATTCATTAAGAATCAAAGTTACATCATTTAATCTATACAACTAATACATTTTCTAGAGAATGTATACTTCAACTTTCAGCAAAAAACTCCTTCAAATCCTATAGCAAAAGCTGATACATACTAGATGAGAGATAAAGACAAGCTACATCATTCAAAACACTAACCCGTTCGAGAAAAAATCAACTAGAGTATAAATAAGGTGCCACAGTTTATGCATTGAGCATCAACAAACTCTTGGAAATGTAAAAGACCATCAAAGGAACCAACAACTTCTTTTGATAAGAAATCAGCTTCCCTGTTGTACTATCTATAAATATGAGTGAAGGACATAATATTAAAAAAAGAACGAATCTCAATTCTATTTTTCCACGAAGTAAGATGCAGAGCAGCCAGATCGAGAAAGCCATTTGCCCAGTCAATAATAATTTTTGAATCACGAGTAATTTGAAGAAATTGAATACCATGCCTTCTAGCATACCACATAAGGCCTCGACACGCCATAAGTTCCTCTTTGTTGTTTGAACCATGTCCCACTGCTAATTTCAGATTAACATGGTATCCAATCTTAATATTTAATACCATACCAACACCACCCAACCCATCTCTATATGCCCCATCAAAAAAACCTGTTGAGCACTTTGATTCAAGCCTTGGTCCGGTAATAATCCTCTTTTTTAGAATAGTATTGGGATTGCAATATTGATAAAAAAGATTTATAGCACGAGAGGAGACCTGTGTGGCAAGAGTCTTTTTTGTAATAATATAAGTATGCTATACTATATTTGTATCTAATCCATTATATAATTAAATATGACACAATATATATATATATATATATATATAGATATATTTTTTTTTTCATTAGATATGGTATGATAATAATAATTCTCAACATTTTATAAGGTATATATATATATATATATATAATTTCATTCTAATGTATAACTTGGCTTCTCTCCAACACCACTTTCCCAAGTTGAGATGATTTTTCGCTACTGTAACCATATTGTCATAATAATAATAATAATCCTTTGTTTTTGTATTAGTTCACTTCATGAGCAATTAATAAATTTCCATAATAATAATAATAACAATAATGATCACTTATTTAATACCATACCAACACCACCCAACCCATCTCTATATGCCCCATCAAAAAAACTTGTTGAGCAATTTGATTCAAGCCTTGGTCCGGTAATAATCCTCTTTTTTAGAATAGTATTGGGATTGCAATATTGATAAAAAAGATTTATAGCACGAGAGGAGACCTGTGTGGCAAGAGTCTTTTTTGTAATAAGATAAGTATGCTATACTATATTTGTATCTAATCCATTATATAATTAAATATGGCACAATATATATATATATATATATATATATATATATATATATATATATATATATATATATATATATATATATATTTATTTATTTATTTTTATTTTTATTTATTTTTTCAGTAGATATGGTATGATAATAATAATTCTCAACATTTTATAAGGTATATATATATATATATATATATATAATTTCATTCTAATGTATAACTTGGCTTCTCTCCAGCACCACTTTCCCAAGTTGAGATGATTTTTCGCTACTGTAACCATATCGTCATAATAATAATAATAATCCTTTGTTTTTGTATTAGTTCACTTCATGAGCAATTAATAAATTTCCATAATAATAATAATAACAATAATGATCACTTATTTAAGATAAGCTTATTCAATCATACGTTGTTTGTAAATTTTAGAGGCTACTAATCGGCTCATAATAACTACTCTGATGTTTTTAAGATAGAATTACAGTTATTGGCTATTCACTTAATCTAGTAAATGAGTAATGTTAACTTGCTTCCGATTGAGCAGACTCATAGATACCAAGATGACGGTAAATCATCATCACTTGAATTCTTAAGGCTTCATTAACCTTTACCCTTTCCCCCTAGTGGACACCATTGCCTCTCTTTTCAGTTTCTTTTCACATTTAGCCCCTAGTCTATTTTCATTATTTCATCATTTGAACTTTACATTATACATATGACATCACCATGCCTTAGCTACGCATGGTTTATCTGCAAAATCATAAAATGCTACAACGTTTACTGGCGGGGCCTTGGCCTTGAGCTCCAAGGCATGAACCAATACATAAATACATTTACATCAGTTATAATTAATTACAATTCTAGGAGTTACAAAGGTGTGATATTATAGGTTCCCATTTGGGAGACATTTAGAGAGACACGGTCAATTGCAAAACAAACTCCAAACATGCCAATATCATCCATATGATAGCACATCAATATCAAAACTTCAAGAGATATCACAACCCATAACTACTAGCACTGATATACCATGATCCGACATTAACCAATAAAAAAAAGGCATCATCACGAGAAAAATTGAACTCCACATCAAATACCTAAGGCATCTAACAACTATATCAACCTATTAATGAAGCCATGTAATGTCCCCATTCAAATAAATCTCAAAAAGAGAAAATTCCACCAATCCACTAGTTTCCTAGGCTGGGGTGGAAACATTAGATTTGGAATAAAGGAACTATAAAACCCCAAATGGACATTAGCTTGAACAAATATATTAAATGGGGAATAAATAAATAATTAAGATAGGAAAATAAGGTGGCACTTGGTCATGAGGGAACATTGGAGGTGTGGGACCCACTTAAGCATGATTCCCCATGCCACATGGCATTCCACTCTCACCCATTTGAATCCTAGGTGTAGTACACATTCTTGGGGGAGTTGGAAGGTCAATATACTTGGAATGACTCAAGGAAGGTTGAATTGGAGTGGAAGAGTAACTCCCATGGAAGAGGAAGAGGCATTTGAGAGAAATTGAGACACTTGGGCTAGATTCCCTACCTTCTATGACAACAATGATGAAGATGCTATGACACCTATGACACAAATCAGACCCGATTGCTGAAATATTACATATATGACATGTCAGGGATAAAAATATCCTCCAAGAGGGTGCACAAGGGAGTTAGGGCAACCAAAGAGTCATCCATTCGAATTGAGTGAAGGAGGAGACTAGGAATGGAGGGACAAGTGGCACACATTGGAATCTCTTCCCAATTCGAGTTGGCATGAAGCTCATGGATGGAATTAGAGATAAAGAGGTATTTGGAAGTTTATAAAAGTCAAGAAAAAAGAAGGAGAGTGGCTTTTGATCATTTCTCATTTTTCATATTGGAGATCATAGCTTGTCCATGCTTGTGGAGTGTTTACTCTACTTGCCTTAGTACCAATTTCAAGGGTGAAAGATTCCCATACTAATTGGGAATTGGAGAGGTCATTTATACCTTTCATTTGGATTTAAAATGGAGTCATTTGTTTCAGGTTGAAGATACAAAGCTGCTCGTGACATTCTCATCCTCAACTTGCTTCCACACCTTTCTCACCTTTCTCTTCATATTTTGGCTCTTGGAAGGAGGTTGCACTTGGTGAGATGATGTTCTATTTGGGGGAGCTCTTGTGGACCCATTTATTTGTAATCTGATGTATTTACTCTGTATTTTCTGCTCAGAATATCCTCAGGTCGAAATACCAATTGAAACTATGTCTAAATACTAAACAATGTGTAAATGGTGCCATTTTCCTCATGCCTTGTTATGAAAGCTTGAAGTTGCTTTATTTCGACTTGTATCAGATCATATCTTGGATTTTTATGATGTATGGAGAGTCATTAATTTCGTGAAGAAGTTTCATATACATTTAATAAGCCTCTGGAACATAAATCTCGAATTTCATGACAAATGGTGAAGTTTCCTATCATTTCCCTCTATGTGAAGACATGTCCACAAACCTCTGATTTATGGGAGTTGTAGAAGCCTATAAAACTGTTTGATGATGAATTTGGGAGCCCATTGAAGTAATTTAACAGTACCATGTATCTGTTCTTAAATTTGGGAAGGTCGTACAACCACCGTACAACATTTGGAAAGCCATCTTTGTCCCCTACCCTTGGGGGTTTTGAACCTCGATTTGACTAGTAAATTTCCCTATCTTTCCTTGATTGTAAATGAGTGTTGTAGAAGTATTTTCAGAGTGTCCAGAAACCTATCAACCTCATTTTTATGTCTTAATACCTTTCAAATACCTTCATACCCAATTCAGAAGCATTTGGAGCCATTTGGAACCATTGGAGTCATAACTAGTCTAAGGGTCGAATTGGCCAAAAATTTCAATTTTCCCAATTTTTCCAAATTTCTTAAAAAGGGACACTACAAGCAATGTGATGAAAAAAAGTGTGGGAATTCATACAATGATGGGGTAACATCGCCTACAAGGGATCATGTAGGTCTCTTGTAAGGGATTAAGCCCACATAGAATAATTGGCCTCCCTTACCTCTGATATAAATAGAGGAAGGGGAAATTCCTTTTACACAATCATCACATCATCATTTGTACACTTCTCTTTGTACTTGTATTCTAGGAGATATTTGATAGGGTTTTTTCATAAACCTTCGGAGAATTTAATGGAAGCGAAAAAAAATTCCATGGCGGGAGTTTGCTCTTGTGGAGGAGATGTTAGTGATGATCTTGACTTTCTCTCTCTCTCTTCGATATTCACTTGTATTCTCTCTCTCTCTCTAAGAGATAGGGTTTCTTGGTCTTCTTGTGCATCTTGTATCATCTTGGAGTTTAGAGCTAATGATTTTAAGATAAAATCTTAGGGTGTATTTGTGAAGAAGAGGAGGAGGGTGTCTTGTTATGGAAATAATGTTGGAGAGATTTTTTCAATCTGATATTTTTGGTTGAGCTAGGGTTTGATGATATACCTTAGCTAGGGTTTTTCGATGGTTGGATTTTTGTACTTGTGCTTCATCTTGAGATTATATATAAAGTTTCCAACTATCCATATCTTGTCCTATTTGTAGATTTGAATTTTCAACTATACGTTCTTTATGCTTTGGTATTTACATTAATTTTGGTCTTGCCGATCTAACATAAGTGAAAGAACAGTGTCTTAAGTGATTTAATAACTATAGGAAGAATACGAGGAGTTTCATTTACTATTGTTATAACTGATGTTAAAGTACATTTTCAGATCTGGTTGCTGGTTGATAAGTTTCTCTAGAAGGGTCGAAAAGCTATGTCTTGGTTTGTTATCCTTTGTCTTTGAATCATCGTGAAGATTGGCACTGTTAGACATGAATTATTGTGTGGCTAAGATCTAAGAAACCTTTTAGAAAGAAGTCGTGATTTTAGTTTTTCATTAATTGTCCAAGTGCATGAAATTTCCACACTAAGATAGAAAAGGGGGCGATGATACTCTTTGTTTGAAGTTATAGGGGTTATGAGATTGCATAGGTATGTTACAAGTTTTGCAGTAAGTTGATGGTGTGGCAATGGGAAGGATTGTGGCATTGAGGAAGGAGATTCAAGCTATCACTTACGAGATAAGAGGAAATGTCTTGAGAAAATGCTACTTGAGAAAATGCTAAGGTAATTATTATTGATAGAGTGCTTGCTGCATGGGATGAGGGGTAGGAAATGAAAATCCTGAGTAAGGATAATCCCATGAATTGGAAAGAGGAATTTATGGCATTATAGTTACCAATTATGTATTTAAAACATTGAGGGGTTAAGACTTTCAGTTTAATGTTTCTTACGAAGATGAATCTTTTTTCCGATTTTAAAGAATTTAAAGAAGCCACCGCTGCAATAGGGGAATGGTGCAAGTGCCGACACTACCACCCAAAGTCCTCTCCACCATATGAGGCCATAGAAGACATATGAGGCACAACCTAGAGTTGCAGAGGGACCAGGTTCCTTGACAGAGGTAATCCGGGATCTGTACCGAGTGTTGAACTTGTGCGTTTACAGTTTGGAGGTTTGGGTCTATCACACGTGTTTTACAATTGCAATCCTTAATCACTTGGTTGCAAATTGTTATCTAACTTGAAGATTGGAGAATTCAACAATCACCTTTCTACACTCTTTTGCATATTGGTGGAGTCGAACCGCTCTCCACTCAAATTGATCCTTTTTAATAATCCTCCTTTTAACTATTCAGTTCCATTGGATGTCAATTGGTCTACTCAATGCTTCAAATTGGACAACATGCCTCTTTGTATCCCCATATGCATTGTGGATCAAAATTCCTTTGAGAATTATGATTTCCCTCAACTTTTCTTTGGTAGCAACAAGTGAGTCTTCCACAACAAAGGGATAAATGAACTCTATCAACATGTAGAAACTAACTCTTCCACAAGAACTTCGTACCTAGCCCATGATATTGAATTGCTAGGAAACAAACTCAGAAATTAAGTGAAAGGACAAGTACATATTTTTGGTTCATGCTGATTGCTTGATATCAATGATGCTTCTACATCAAATACCCTTGGTAAGAAAACATGAGCATAAAAATCCTCTTTGGTGATCCACAATTAATCCTTTGGACCTTTGTTATTCCATTTGAATAAATACTCAAAATAATCTTTAGACTAAATACTAAATACTCAAAATATCTTTAGACTAAATACTCAAAATAATCACCACCTTTGGTGTTCCTACTAAACCTCACCAATATTTCCTCAACCTCTTTAAGTAGCTTAAGTGGCGATTGTTGTTTCCATTTCAAAATGGGCCCCATCTCATCCTCCTTGGCTCCCTCATGAAATTTGTATAGGTTGCAACATTAATATAGGGGAATAATCAAAAGTTTCCAACAAATCCATTTGTACATGATATTAGAAGTCTTTTTTAGAATCTTAGACAAACCAATCTTCGTCTACTTGAGCTTGTTGTATGTTCCTTCGAGGAATGTTCCCGCCTTAGATGTGCCATCACCATTTCGTCACCTTCAAAAGCTTTCAATCTTTTTCACAAACATTCCTTCTTCTTGTACCTATGATTACTTTGCTGTAATTTCCTTCAAACCTATTCATGAATTTCTTTCATGCTCTTAGCAAAAATTTCCATCCATGCTCCTTTTATTTCATATTTCTGGAAACATAACCAAGTCCAAAATTCCCTATGGATACTGTCCATAAACTACTTGAAATGGACTTATTCCAATGGATATATCCTTGAATTGTTGTAGGCAAATTCAACTTGAGCTAAGGGAAAATCCCATTAACCTAGTTTGTCTCCAATCAAACTCCTCAACATATTTCATGTAATATCCCAATCCTGACCCCGTCGCATTAAAATATAAAGGATGAAATATCGTTATAAAATTATGGTGAGGAGCTCAAGGCCAAGGCCCCACCATCGATTTAGTGTTAAAATTGATGCATAAGGTTTGCGTGCTAGCCAAACAATAACAACTGTAAATATAATGTAAATATGCATTTTAATAAAAATACCCACAACTAGCTATGCAATGCAACAAGAGCATGGGGGCATGATTTTTACAAGGAATTGGGAGGGAAATATTCAAACCCTTGGAGCCAATAAAGTCAAGCCAAGTGTCAATGATAGAACCCATGAACCTTCAACTACCCATGTTGACTTTTGTACTCAAACATTTATTTCTCCCAAGAGTTGGTTGAAATAGTTATTATTTGGGGAAATGGAGAGGTATGGATGTCCCATTTTCGTGTATCGAAAATCCACCATTTTTGGAAATTCGTGTTTGGCTTCTTAGGTAAGAAAAGAGCCACAATTTTTCTCCCCAAGCCATTATTCATCAACTAATTTTTCTCTCTAATGCAGTTCTAGCTCGAGAGGAATTTTTCCTGGGTTTCCTTCATTCTTAGCTGGGAGAAGGGCGTTTTTGTGATATAGAATAGTGGGGAATAAGAGGAATCCGATTTGGGGGTCCATACAGGCCGTTTTTAAGCATTGGAATGCTCATATACCTAGGAGAGAAATCGTTTTTCTTCCCTGCGGTTATTTTCCCATCTCATAATTCATTTTTGTGGTGCCACGATTTGGGAAAACTGATGGAAAAATCATTTTTCTCCCTGTGGTCATTTTCCCCTCTTAAAATCCGTTTTTGACTAGTCACGATTTGGGGAAAACCCATGGAAATCTTGTTTGTGAATCTCATAGTAAAAACGTTTTTCTATGCCCAACATATGTGCTTGCTGTGTGTGGAAGAGAATGTTGGGGTTTGAGTTTGGGCTTGAGCTTGAGTGTTCCTATTCCTTGTAGAAATCATGTCCATCTTGTGGGTGGAAACTATGCTAAGAGATTGATGAGTACAGTTGTCCTATGTCTGGGTGGAACAATGCAGTTGCATAGCTGGTTGCTCGGGACATCATTACATCAAGATAAGAATTCCCTCTTTTGTGTTAATTCCACAATGTATTAAATTAAATGACGGTTATTGATTATGCTAATGAATGCATGTGAAATGTGTGTGGATATATATTTTATTTCTGTTGTGTTAAATTGAATTATACATCTACACACATATGTTTTATTTGCTATGAATTGTTCATGATGAATGGGGTTGAGTTTTGTAAAAGCCCTGAATTTTAGTCATGTTCCCTTCCTTGCGTTGGGTCAATGGGAGGGGACGTGACATTTCCAAGACTAGTTATCCACCTCTATTTGACCATTTTTTTGCAAATTATATGCTAATCTATACTACAACTTGAAACCCATCTTCTTCCAAATAGTTCTCCATAAAAATCCTAGGAATCTAGTATGCCTATTTGAAGTGATACTCTTAGTATCCCACACAACCTCAATTTCCTTGAAAAACAACATAACCATATGAAGTGTGTCATTTTAGAAAATATGTCCACCACAACCATCATTGAATCATGACCTCTCTGCATCTTGGGAAATCCCAAAACAACATCTAATCTCTATCTTCCCATGTCTTCTTTGGTACCGAAAAAAAAGTATATAAATTAGTGTTATGACTTCTTTCCGTGGTCAATTGAATTTTTTTGTAGAATTCAACAAACACCTAGACTTCTTTGCTGATGTTGGGCCAAAAATACTTTTCATGCGCCTTGGTCTTATCCACTCCAAAATGTCCATCTAAACCTCCACTTTGTAGTGACCGAATGAGGTTCACTTTTAGTGAACTCTATGGAATGCATGACTTTTGGTTCTTAAACAAGAATCCCTCTTCGATGTGGAAACCCTAATATGGTGTCCTATATTTACCCTATGATGCTTTACAAGATCTCCATGCTTTTGTAAAATCTACATCTTTCACCTACATCTCCTTCATGCTATCCAAACAAACAACCTCAACCAATACAATATTTAACAACATCACCCTTTATCTAAATGCATTTGCAACCTTATTTGAATTTCGAAAGGTACATTTCAAACCAAATGAGTAGGTTTATAAAAATTCCACTCATTTTGAGTGATTTTGGTTCAACTTCCTTAATTGTTTATGCACTATAGCATCGTATGATTAGTGAACAACACAAATTCTTTGTGAACAAATAATGTTTCCATTTCTTCAAGGCTTGAACAACCTAATTGTAAATTGAATACTTCTTCATAAGATCATTCAACTTCTCACTAAAGAATAGTATTGGATTACCTTCATGACCCAAGGCCTCTCCAATTGTTGAACCACTTGTGCCACAATCTACTTTAAACGCCTTGCTAAACTTTGGGACTGTAACACTACTATTATTTATGGTGATTAACTTGAAACACTCTTATTTATCATGATTTACTCCACACTTAGACCTAAGAAAGAATCCAATGATTAGAGTCAAAGTGAAAAGGGAGCACCAATTTACCAGGATTGAAATCATTATGCATCCATATATATATTCAAACTATCAATACACTCAAGAAAACACTAATTATAAGAGTCAAAAGACTCTTATGATTGTGGAGTTAGCAATGATTTGCTTGCCAACGATTAAATAAGAGACCAATGAACTGTGGCATGGATGTTGCCAAGCATTTAACCCATCTCATTGATTAAGCAATCAACATTGGATTGTAACCATGAACCATGATCTCAACAATGTATTTTTGAATGTTGTGTGTAATAAACAAATTGTTGTGTGTGGGGCTTTTACCAATGAATAAAACATGTCAATTTGATCAAGCCGCATATAATCACAAACACACATGTTGTTGTATATCACAACAAAACCACAATAACACTGAAATAAATTGATTTTCGTGGGTGAATGACCAACTTGCAATGCTAATGTTGGTGGGACACTATTGAAGAAAGAAATATAATCACACATAGATTAAATGAAACCATATAGAACTTGACTGTACAAGACATTGATTTATACTGGAAACCCAAACGGGAAGAACAACAATGGAATGTCTATGCTTAGTCTATTATTATTTTCTAATACAAATATTTATAGAGTATCATGGCTCTCTAGGACATTAACAATCCACTATATAGTAAATTTTAGAGTTTCTCTGCCAATTTTTCTAAAGGATCCCCTCGTCATTTTTTTCTTCTGTTAATAAACATGGGTATTTTATTTTCCCCGATGGAAATCAGAAGGTCAAGTATCTCTGACCCTTTCATTCCCACTTGTAACACTCCTTTTATATATTTCCTTCTTCCTTTATTTTTTCCTTGTTTTATTGTAGCTATTAGGCTTCCACAATTTGATGGCTAAGTGCCAAAGTGTGTGGTCAACACACAAACAATTTCCCTCACCTTTTCATCATTTCCCTTGGTATTGATTTTTCTTCTTGTCCTTGTTGATTATTTTTACTTAGATCCCAGTCTTACGCTATTTGTTTTTGTTTATAATTCCTTTTAGATATATAGTCATTAACCTCGTATACATAATCAAACTTTCAAGTTTAGGGTGAAATCACTATGGAAGCATACACTTGCACATTCACACATTTTGATGCTACAAGACAATTTTAAAATTGAGAATCAATAATGTGGTATGACCCTCCATAGGGGTGTAATGGAGGGCAAAAGGGCCACTATATTAATAGTAGAGGCCATTTAATGTAAATTGGATTATCTCCACCATGTTTGTTATTGTACTATGGTAGTGATTAGTCAATAAATGTAATGGGGCTTCATTAAAGAAGGTGCATCGGGTATTTAGGAGGTTGTTATGGTTAAAGTTTTCTTATGATCTATAAATAAGGATGAATTCCTCCTTATGAGTCATGTGTGGAGTATATTGTATTTGGAGCTTATCTCATAGGAGTTCTACCCATCGAAGAGACAAGTGAATATGAGTGGATTACTTTCATAAAATGATCAACCATAAGGTGTTTCCCTACCTTAAGGGTTTTGATTTTAATAAAGTGTGGATAATTTCTATATTATTCTTGGATATCTTGTATGTGGTAATACATTTATATTTAAGATACATAAAAGTGGTATTAGAGCACTTTCCATGCCCAAAATAGTTTTTTTTCTCCTATTCCAAGAGAAAAAGACGGTCATGACACTCATATCCATTTTTGAGTATTTGTTGACAAAATTTGTAGAAATTGATTGTAGATATGAGTTCCTCATAAAAATAAGAGATTTGAAAAAAAAAAATCAAATTGGAGTCCAAATGAAGGAGATCTTGCTGTTTGAAATCTTCTTTTTTTAGGGTTCTTGGTGATAGTCAGTAATCTTGTAGACACCATAAATTTTGACAGGGTGACTATATTGCAACTGCATCAATTCCATTGGATAGAGAATTTCCAGGTATTTGATTTGGCATATTATGTGACATATTTCCAGCCAATATCCAATATGCTACGACCCTTGCAAAATTCCACCCCTAGACCCTCACATAATTGCAGAATGGAAAGGTGGTGGAACATGCCATAGCAAAAGAGAATGGAAGTGGAAAATGATTTACATGATATACTTGTAAAATTAAAATCTTCGCAACAGATAGGCCATTAACTTAAGGAGGATCATGTTAAATTTAATACCACATATTCTTTCATTATTGAAGAGTATAACTAATAAATATATGCATGGTATGATTTAGAAGATGCTTATGAGGATTCATATATGGATAATTGTAATTTTTGGGAAGAAAACTACGTCTATATTTTTTTGATTACTTTTCTCCACCATGTGAAAATAAAATTGTGGAGGAAAAACAACAACAGGTGGTTCCTACCAATTTCCAATATGATTCTTCTACAGTAGTATTGTTCCTCTTAGATCCATCCTTTTACTGCTATATGGATGACCTATTTTCTTTGGATGGTTATACTTATTTGGATCCAAGTGACCATCCTGGGCATATAAAGAATAACATTCAAGGGTTCATGGAGCTTATGTTTCATTGATAGGGTGTCAGTTGTAGCACATGGACATTGGACCAAGTTTATGAATGAGTTCTTTGGATTGATTTGATATTGCAATTAGTCCTTGCACATGGTACATTGGCTACATCACGATGGTAGTTAGCACTTGGACATAGGAACCGGGCTTAAGATGGAGCTTGTTGGACTACTTCAACATGGTGGCTAAAAATTATATATGGGACCCTGGTTCCTTGGCCTACTTCAACATGGAGACCAACATTTGTTAATGGGACCCTAATTTATGGTTGTACCTCCTCACATCACATGTTGAGGAAAATTATTTTCTAAGGGGGGTGGATTGTTATGACTCTCCATAGGGGTGTAATGGGGGGAAAAAGGGTTCATTAGAGTAATAGTAGAGTCCATTTACTGTAAAGTGGACTAGGCTCACTATGTTTGTTATTATTAAATAAGGCTCACCATGGTAGTTATTAGTGAATAAATGTAATGGGGCCTCATTAAAGAAGGTCCACTAGGTAGTTAGGAAGTTGTTATGGTTAGAGTTGTCTTGTGATCTATAAATAAGGATGGAGTCCCTCTTATGATTCATGTGCAAAGTATATTTCATTTTAAGCTTAGCTCATAGGAGGCTTCCCCATTGAAGAGGCAAGTGAAAATGAGTGGATTCCTTCCATAAAAGGATCAACTATAAGGTGTTTCCCTACCTTAAGGGTTTGGATATTAATAAAGTGTGGAGAATTTCTATATTCTTCTTTGATATCTTGTGTGTGGTAAAAAATCATATTTAAGGTACACAACATAATGTAAGTAAATTCCACATAGAAAGAAAGCACAATCAAAATATTATTGAATGATTGGGAAAAAACCAATTTATGGTTTTACAATCTAGTGGTCTAAGTCTCCCACACACATTTTACAACTGCATTCCTTATTGATCGAGATGCAAATTAGTTTCTTAATACAATATTGGAAAATTAGACAATCACCCTACTACTCTCTTTTGCAGATTGATGGAATCGAACCCCTCCTTAGTCCAGTTGATCCTATTTAATAATCCTCCTCTAATTGTCCATATTTGTTGTATGTCAGTAAGCCATTGGAGTGCTTTAATTTCACCAGTGCTTCCTCTTCATATCCCCATGTGCTGTGTGGGACAATATTCCTTTGATGGTTATGATATTCCTTGAATTCTCTTTCACAATAGTGGGGGGGGTCCTTCCATAAACAAGGGATAAATGAAATCTGTGGATATATAGAAACCAACTCTTCCATAGGAACTTTATACACTAGCCCATGTATTCAACTTGATAGGAAACTTACTCAAAAATAAAGTGAAAGTAGAAGCAACTAATTTTGGTTGTTTCTAATTTCTCAAGGCCATGGATGCTCCTACATTAGCTAATCTAAGTAAATGTATTAAGATAGATCTCAAACTACCTTAATTCAAAGGGCATTGTGAAGTGAGTGTAGAACAATGAATATCAATTTTTTTATGTGCATGTGAATATTGGTTGATTTGTGGAATCTAAATTTTAATAATTATTTATTCTTTATCAATCTTAAATATACTCGTGAAAATATACTTTTGTATTCATATGAACATTTGTAAAAAATTTCATTTTTCATTTTTTTAAAACTATGTTTTATTTTAGAGCTATGATATGATAAATTTTATTGGTTGTGTTCAAGGAATAATTCCTCTGGATTTTACTTCAAATGCTACTTGGTTTTAATATATTAATATTGATTGTTGAGGCAATGCAATTGCAATAGAATTTTTGGGTGAGTAAACTTATTAGTGATTAGTTTGTATTTTGGATGTACCAACAACAAATGCACATCGAAGGTAAATTATTAGGGTTTTAGTGATGATAGTGTAAAGGTCATCCTTTATAGGAAAACCTAATAAATACTTAACAACATATTTCTTTCAAACAAGGAAAAATGTTTTTTGATAAGAGAGGTCAAAAGTATAGTAAAATATTGTCATTAAAAACTGACTGATATGTAAACTGTTGTCGATATTCCACTATAAAAGTTTGTCACAACAAATAGTTTAATATCATACATTATCTTATTACTAAGTGTTATATTATAGATTTAATGTTGCTTGCTTGTTGGAGAAATAATATAAATTAATTGAAATTGAAATGAAAGAAGAAAAAAATCACAAACCATCGACACAATAACACAATATATACCTTTGAAAAACCCAATATGGGAAAAACCTAGCTTGAAGGTGAGGCCTATGCTTTGGTATTTTATTCTCAGTAATGTAATGCAAATGCAAAGAATGGGGCACTAACTATGGAGTTCTATGGAACTTGTGGCCAATATGGATGCTAAAAGATCTGCTACTTCCTCTGTTTTATTTCTATATCCTACTAACCAATGTTTTTCTCTACTAGGGAGCAATATAGAATATAGTAAGAGTGGAACCCACTATTTTTCTCATGGCCCAATATTTAACATAATCTAATAACCACTAGGATTAGGGTTAGTTATTTTACATGCCTTAGCCCCTAATTAATATTATCCTTTTGGATCCTCTAGAATATTCTTGAAAGTCCCCCTGTGACTAGCTCCACATGTGAGTAAGGTGAGATGACATGACATCCATTCGATATCATGGTGGGAATGGGATATGTCAACTTGTGGGGTGAATAAATTTTGCATATGAACTCTGATTGAGGCAATTTTTATAGTGTTAGAAAGGTATCAATGTGTAGAACAATGTGAAGATTTTGAAATCTATATTAATAAAGTTTTGACCCAAAAAATGATTGTTTAAGACCTCAAACATGGTTTGGAAGGTTCTAGACCCTAAATCAACAAAGTGGAACCTTCCCATAAAAGGGCCCTACATTCCAATACATCCAAATTTTCCATTAAGAAAGTACTAAAATGGATGAAAGGTAATACAACGATCCATTTTGAGTCATACTTCCCCATTTAGGGAGGATTTTGATCCCCAAAATATTTTACTAAATGGGTTGAGAAAAATTTCCTCTACATTCTCCCTGGAGTACAATTTGGCCTTCCTTGGAAGTTGTCATTTCAACCCAACCTTCCAAAGTAAATACTACCCCCTTCTACTTGTTTTGGACTTCTTCTACAAAAATGTTTCTTTTGTGAAATTTCACGAGATTCTAGTGCTAAGTCCTCTATGGTATATGTGACTTGCTCATTAATTTCCTAGTTCAACATGGAAGGATTATAGGGCTTCATATTCTCTACATTCACTATTCAGTAAGTGCACATATATGGGGGTAGATTAAGTTTGTAGGAATTATCACCCACCTTCTCGAACACTTCAAAACAACTACATTATAGAGCCTTGATCTTATTACTAGGACCTTGTATCCTTTCCTTGTTCAAATGCAACCAAAATGTTTTCTCCCAACTTGAATGTTTTCTCAATTATATGTTGATCATGCTCGACCTTGTACTTTCTTATGACTTCTTCAATGTCTCATGCACTTGCAAATGTATCTACTTGATTTTATCAACAAAATTTCTATCCTTCAATTCTTCTCATATTGTCTCTTCTCTCACTCCTCTTTGCTATCCATACATAACATCTAAGGGTGAAGGTTGAAAATATGAAAATCAAGTTTCGAAAGTTTACTTACTGGTAGAAGTATGGGATTCTTTGTTATAAGAGTGTTGAATATAATCAATTTTTTGTCCTAAGTCCTTGGGTGGTTTTGATTGTAATCCCTCAAAAGATGAACTAGTGTCCTTTTCACTACTTCTATTTTGCCATCTATATGTGGATGGAAAGGTGTGATGTCTTGAACTTTCTGTCCATATTCTCCCAAAGTGTAGTCCAAAAGGCACCAAGAAATATTGTATCTCTATATGAGATGATGCTCCTTGGTATCTCAAAGTGCACCCATAAATTTTGTTAGGTTACTTCCCTAACACCCCTACTTTATCAATGTACAAGGCTGTAAAGATCATTAGATAGTTAGTGGGTAGCGACTTAGTGAAAAATGACCCTCTTTATTGAATAAAGGCCTTTGGGTGGTTGACTCTCATTAATATCAAGGCCACAAGTAGCTAGGTATTTGGCTATTGAAGCACTATATATAGAGTAGTAAGCTATGTAATGTTTTATCAAGAATTATTAATGTATTTGGAGCTTTGATTTTGGAGGTTTCCCCCTTGAAGAGGCAAGTGAACATAAATCTCTATTTTGAATACAAAAGATCTTTTCAAGGGTTTATTTATTTTCTCTTGTGTTTATCTATTTTTCTCTAACTTTTGGGGTTAAGTACATTACAAGTGGTACTAGATCTCTTTATTAGGGTAAGGAAGGAGAATATTTTTTCTCTCTTTTTGCAAGAATTTTGGGACAAAAAAAACTTTAGACCAATTTATGAAAACTTTTGTGCATAATCTGAAGAAACTAGTGGTATATTTGAGTTCATTTCACAAAACCACCCATTTTTTTTGGTCTCAAACAGAGTCAAGAAAGTGAAGATATCGATGATTTAAAAATCAATTATTTTAGGGTTTTTATCTTGTGATGATTGCGAATATTGCAGAGTGAATATATTTTGACCGAGTACCCATATTTCTATCAAACCAATACTAGTATATGAAAAGTGGCCACACCATTTTTTTTATGTGGTCATAATAGCAGTTTTGATAAATATTGAAGGAGTTGTGCTTATTTCTAAATTTTGGCCTCAAATCGTACCTTAAAAAGCAAGTTATTCTTCAATGGTTGTAGATATCTTTTTGGGGTTAGTGATCTCTTAATTTTTTTTAGAGATGTGTTCTGATGTATTTAAATAACATAGAATTTTTTTCTTTAGTGGGTAAATCTATGGTTGGGGAAACATGTAGAAAATAGAAGTGGTACTAAGTCACATTATTAGACACCCTTGTAAACCTATATTGGAATCCCTTTGAGTAGTGCGACATCATACACCACTTGTATATGAAATATCACTGTGACATACCCTCAAACATATAAGAATCCCATAGGTATACCTGAAAACTAACTTTAGATAAACTGCTCATCTATCTTGTTGCTTTAGCACACCGAGAACTGTTAGATTTTAATTATAGTAGTATAATTTTCATCTCTTTCAACTTATAAACACTATAGGATCAATGAAATAATAACTATGCACAGAAACAATAGAGACAAAGAGTTTATCCTGGGAAAATCCAAACTCGGGAAAAAACACAACAAGCCTTTCTTACTCAAAGATTCAGTACAATAAAGATAAAAATCATAAGAAGAATACATGCCATAGAAACAACTCCACAAATGTCTTTTGTAGCCCAAAAAGTCGAACTTCCTTTCTTGAGTGAATTTACTTCAGGTGAGTGACAAATGAGGAGGGCGACTCCTCTATTTATACATTACTTTTGGGTAATTTCCCATCTAGGCTGACTTGTCATTTTATTGGGCAGTGTTACCCATTGTTTGGGGCAGTTTTACCCACTAATTTCTGTGGGGCCGACTTGTTTCTTTTGTAAATATAAAAAATACATTTTATTGTTTATTTATTTTGTAGGTTGGCTTGGCTAGTGATGATACCTCACGTAGCTACATCAACAAAAATCCCTCTTAGCTAGAGAGGTATCATCACGTTGGAACACATCTGAGCATCATTTGATCATCACGGCTAGTCTTGTACATCTGATCATCATCTGATTGTCATGGCTGGACTCGTACATTGGAGAATCATATGATCGTCACGACTGGACTTGTACATCTCGTCATGATAAGAAAGGTCAACACAATCCATACAAGACAACATCCCACATAGGGATCCAAGTATACTCTACACAAGAGTCATATTCACATAGGAGAGTGTTCATACAGAACTCATCTCAGTCTACATAGGACCACCTATCCTCACTAGACTAAGCTCATATCAGTCTATAGAGGACCGCTTGTCCTCACTGGACTAAGCTCATCTCGGTCTACATAGGAACTCCCGTCCTCAATGGAATGTGCTCATCTCGGTTTACATAGGACCGCCTATCCTCACTGGAATAAGATCATCTTTGTCTACAAAGGAACACCGATCCTCACTAGAATAAAATCATCTCGTTCTACATAAGATCGCTTGTCCTCACTGGAATAAGCTCAGCTCGGTTTACATAGGATCGTCATCCTTACTAGACTGAGCTCATCTAGGTCGACACATGACTGCCTATCCTCACTAGACTAAGCTCATCTCAGTATACAAAGTATTTCCTGTCCTCACTAGAATAAGATCATATCGGTCTACACAGGACCTTCTGTCCTTATTGGACTGAGCTCATCTCGGTCTACACAAGACCACCTATCCTCACTGGACTAAGCTCATCTTGGTCTACATAGGAATGCCTGTCCTAACTGGACTAAGCTCATCTCGGTCTACATAGGACCTCCTGTCCTAACTGGACTGAGCTCTTCTCGGTCTACATAGGACCGTCGTCCTCACTGGAATGAGCTCTCCCTCTCACTGAGGGAAGCATTCTCCAATACTCCAAGTATTTCATGGAACTATGCAAAATTCACTCTAGAAAGAGGCTTGGTGAGAATGTCGGCAATATGATCATTAGTAAGAATATGATGGAGCTGAACTGCTCCTCTCTGTACCATGTATCTACTATAGTGGTACTTGATCTCCATACGCTGCAACTGCTCTATCTGTGCTGGAATCTTCCGCTCACTCTACACTAGAGAATACCACTGCAAGCTGTATTACTAGACACGTTGCTCATCCATTAGTGTCATGTCTCATCAAGTTAGTCTACTGAGATGAAATTACCGTTCTCTCAATAATAATGGATGGCAATCTAGACTCCCTCTAGATCTCTGTTGCATATTACTTCTGCAACTTTGCATCCATACTCTCCTTTTGGAGCTGCTCATTGGCTAGTACATCAATATGTATGAGGTGTCATCCCCGATGCTATATGCATCCTAAAAATCAACTCTCATAGATCAAATAAGAACAGCTCCTCATCAGAGTATAGGTATATCATAGATTCAATCAACTGTTACCAAATCTGAATCATAAGCATAATCATCTTCTTCAAATTTGTGTAGCCATGAACTTTTGGTCCATAATCCCGAATCTCTCAACTATGTACTCCCTCTAACTAAGAGATTTCTTATCTGGTCTCTACCATACTTCTAGCCTCAAGAAGTAATGCATCGGATAAGAACCCTTCATCTTGAACTCAGAGGAAAACTCCCTCTATACCTATTAATAAATCTCTCTGTCTTGGTGGGGAACTGATAAGCAACCTGTGTAATTTAAACATGTTCAATCCCAAGCCACTGCTCTAACTAGATGTATACTGCACCTCCTCTAAGGTCAACTGAGTGATTCTTGTCCTGGAGCATGCTAATTATTCACTTAGGTAGAAGCAATGTGCAACTAGAAGCCAACTACTATTCATGTAGTGCTCGCATATCAGGTAGCATACATAAGTAATTGATGAACTTCAAAGAACTTATCTACTGCTACTAACTGCAACTCCTTATGTTCATTGGAAGGATGAACATCTGTAGCAAAGAGAGAATAATCGTTAGTATTCATGTGAGATCGATATGACTAAATGTACTAGATCCACATATGTATTCTATTACTACTGGATAGTCATCACATCCACTGTAGGCGCTCCCTCTATCATGGAAGTCATCCTGCTATCTGATCTTGAGAGTCATTTATAAGCATCCTGCTCCCTCTCAAATACTGAGTATCAACGGGATCTTAATCTGGTTGAATACAAATCCATCACTTGCTCTTCAGAACAAGTCCCATCATCCTTCTCTTGTAGGTCATAGCATATGGTCTTTCCCTACAAATCAGATTTCCTTAGATAGTCAACAACATTCAATAATCGCAAAAATTAAATCATATTTCAATGACAATAGTTCACACAATCATGTAAGCATCTTAGCCAATGCTTCAACACAACATTCATCCATATTCCAAACATACTTGGTGACTATGTAGATGACTTCCATCTCCACCAAAACATATTGTCAGGAGCATGCACTGCTCCAGTATGTTAGCAAAGAGGTTTCATCCTAGACTAGTTCCATTTATGGTTCATGGAATGTTGTGCAGCACCACAGGCTACTTACTCAACATATACATAACATGTACAATAAGATCCTACTACTCATCAATCTCAGTCATATATAAATATGCTATATAATAACATGCATAACACTTTTCCTTATTCTAAGAATACAGATCTGCATACAATTGTTATGAACATTCAAATCTGATTTACAAGAGCAATAATGACAAATGACAATTCAAATATAAATACTTATCTTTTATTGTTTTGTGTGGGATCCTTCTTGACCTCTGCCTCACAGGGATCACTAGAATCCTTATATATTTATCTTCTTCCTTGTTGGAAGGCCATTGAAGAAACTACAACCTGGATATACTTTACCAATAACAATATCCTCATCTAGAATAAAAAATCCTTTCGACGGTCATAATATTCTGCAATCCTCGACCTCTTTGGTGGAGTTTCTTCATCAATATCAGCTGTAGAGGCATGCTCCTTTCTCTTCTTTGATTTGCATTGATTCTTGTAGTAATTGAGCTTTCTGCAATTGAAGCATTGGATTTGTGAAAGATCTTTCTTTTTCCTTTGTTTTGGAGATGGACTTGAACTTCCACCTTTTCCTTTTCCACCAAAAGTCCTCTTTCCTCTTTTCTTGGTGTGTGTAGCAAGAGATTTATTTTATTCATGATAATTTGAGGAATCAAATGGTCCTTGACTAAATCTATTAGGATTTCTTCTTGTCTTGGAATCATTCTTCTTCCACTGAGTCTTCTCTACTTCTTCTTCAGGTTTTGACACTCCATTCACAACACAATTTAGAAGGTCATTTTCTTCTAGAGTAATGATCACTCTAGACTTCCATGAATGGAAATTTGAAGCTCCATAAAACCTATCTTCAACCTTGATGCTTGACATTTTCACTGAGAAGTAGAACTACATCCTGGTTTAGAAACCCTAGCAGAAGCTAGGTCAAAAATGAACTTTGGATTTTTAGAAAAATACTTCCACAGATGAATTCACCCTCCCAACGAAATTTGAATTAACCTCCTTTTATTCCTAATATGTGGTCAGAACAATGAGAAACAACAAACCCTAATTCTTGACCTTTTGTAGTAATTAGGTCAAAATTGAAAATCTTCAGAATGAGAATCTGCTTCTATAGGAAGTTGCGCCTTTCTAGGGAGAGCTCAATGATGCTAAGAGCGAGCCAAATCTGTGGATGAAAATTGAGAAAAAAGAAACCCTAGTTTTTGGCAATAGTATCCTTCAGTACTGCTCCAAAACCATGTTAGATTTTAATTATAACAGTATAATTTTCATCTCTTTCAATTATAAACAATATAGGGTCACTGAAAGAATAAATATGCACAAAAACAATAGAGACACAAGAGTTTATCTTGGGAAAAAACCCAGCAATCCTTTCTTACTCAAATATTTAGTACAATAAAGATAAAAATCATAAGAAGAATAGCTTCCAAAGAAACCAAATGTCTTCTGTAGCCAAAAAAGTCGAACTTCCTTGCTTGAGCGAATTTGCTTGAGGTGAGTGACAAATGAGGAGGGAGACTCCTCTATTTAGACATTACTTTTGGGTAATTTCCCAACTGGGCCGACTTGACTTCTTTACTGGGACGACTTTTCATTTTACTAGGTAGTGTTACCCATTGTTTGGGGCAGACTGCCCATTTTTTGGGGCAAAATGGCCATTGTTTGGGGCTGTTTTACCCAATGATTTATGTAGGGTCAACTTGTCTCTTTTGTAAATATAAAAAATTACATTTTATTGTTTATTTATTTTGTAGGTCGGCTTGGCTAGTGAGTATACCTCACATTGCTACATCAACAACAAGAAAAACACTCAGGGAGATCAATGTCTAGTACCTGGGTAGTTGAGTAGTACACTTAAGGGCATGGTTGAGCCTCGTTTGTTAGTGCTGTGAGATACTGGGTTGAGTACTACTGTTCAAACCCACATGTATATTAGAGAGATATAACACCAAACACTCCCTTGTCCTTAAGATCGAGTGGATCCCATCCATGGTGAATCCCTATAAACCACCTCATACCAACGCCCTAGACAATATGATGATCTCTACTACTAGTAGGTTGGAAAACCTGGAAGATCAATACAAAAATATTAGTGGAAATATTTAGAACATTCAACAAACATTAGATCATAAATTGGATCATAGGTTAGCTAGATTTGACTAGACATTGGCTCAAAAGTTGGATAAGAAAAATCAACAGACTCTAGACAACTTGGATAAAAAGTTGAATGAGAAGTTTCCATCTTTGACAGAGCATGGCATACAAACAAAGATCCCTGGTATGGGAAACATAATGAGCCACAACAGGAAGACACTTCTCACTTGGGACTATCTAGCCACCAAAAAACCCCTCATAGGTCTTCACAACCATAAACCACCCTCCATGGATAATAACACATACCATCATTTCCCTAAAGTGGAATTGAACAAGGTTGATGTTTCTAACTTGTTAGGATGGGTCACCTAGATGGAACATTACTTCATATTCCATGACATTACTGATGATGATGGAAATTAAGGTTGGGGTATTGTATCTAGATACGAAACAATGAAAGTAGTGGGGGTGGCATAAAAAATCCTATGGGAGCCACATCACCTGGAGTCTATTTGTTAAAGCTATCCATTCCCATTACAAGTGAGATACTCAATATTTGGGGTGGCTTACCAAGTTACACCAAACAAACTTAGTCACAAAATTTATCTGAACCTTTGAGCAATTAGCCATTTGTAAGGATAAGTTAAAAGATTCTTTCTATAAAGAATGTTTCATTAGTGGCATCAAGGAGGATATTGGAGCATAGGTCAGAAAACAACATCCTGCTACCCACTTGGAGGAATCTTAGAGGGATCTAGAAGTAGAGACAATGATTAATGTACAAACTAGAAAATCCTCTTTCATTCCCCACTCACACCCTACACATGTCAATTCTTTAATCATAATCCCTTCTCCTCCCTTGAAATTACACATTTTGTCTCTAACAAAAATGACAGAATGACAAAATGACAAAGACATAGACTCTACTATAATTGTGATGAAAAGTATGCTCCTTCTGATTAATGTAAAAAACATAAATTATTTCAAATTGATGTGACCAATCCTAACCATTCTAAAGACATCATTATGGAAGATACCCCTAAGTTCTAGGATGCTGATCAAATTACTCCGATTCAAGAATAAGTAGAGCCCAAATTTCATCAAGAAGAACCACTCATATCTCTTCATTCTTTATCTCGCATTTCATCCCTGCAAACCTTGAAACTTCTGAGTTATAAGCACTACAAAACGATAGTCTTGGTTGATAGTGGAAAGACCCACAATTTTATTCATTGATGAGTGGTTTAATAAATCCATTTTTATGTCCACCTAATACCGAATTTAAAATTATGAATGGTGGGATGATAAAATGTGGGGGGCACCATGAAAATACAAGACTCCAATTGGGTGACTATTATATCAAAACTAGTATGTTGGCCATAGATATGGTGTTTGTGATATATATTTAGGGGTCGAGTTGATGCACACATTAGGGGCAGTCACCATGGACTTCAAGGAATATTTATACTTGAGTTTTACCCATGACTTTAATACTCACACCCTCAAAGGGATTTAGGTAGGCTCCCATAAAATAATAAGTTCTCATTGGATGAAAAAATGATAGAAGAAAGGCCACTCGAGAGTTATTGCTCACTTCCATGCCATATATGATCTAGATAACACCACACCAGAAATCCATCCTAACTTGCAAAAGGTTTTGAAAAAACATCAACATGTATTTGAGACACCAAAGGGTCAACCACCAATTGTATACCCATATAGGCACCCATTTGCACAGAATAATGAAATTGAAAAGATTATTTAAGAGCTATTGGATGTGGGAGTCATTTGTCCCAACAATAATCCATATTTATTCCGAATGTCATGGTATTAAAGAAAGAATGCATGGTGCATGTGTTCTAATTAGAGAAAAATTTCCCATCCTATTCATTGATGATATTTTGGATGAGCTCCATGGTTCCAAAATTTTCACCAAACTCGACTGTCATTCTGGATACCAACAAATTAGGATGAAAGAGGCCGATATACCGAAGAAAAATTTCCATACACATGAAGACCATTATGAGTTTTTGGTAATTCCCTTTGGATTTTGTAATGCCCCCTCAACATTTTAGAGCCTCATGAATAACATTTTATGGCCATATCTTTGTGATTTTGTGCTGGTTTTCTTTGATGACATCTGATTTATAGTAAAACTTGGGATGCACATGTACAACATATTGATAAATCCTTCCGACTCCTTCAAGACCATCAATTGTCCATTAAACACTCCAAATGTGCTTTTGTTTCTTTGAGGTTGAATACTTGGGTCACATTGATGGAAAACATTGGGTGAGAGTGGAACCCAAGTAGATTATAGCAATGTAAGAATGGCCATGGCTAAAATCTTGAAGAACTTGTTTGGGATTTTAGGTCTTACTAGATACTATAGGAAGTTTGTGAAGAACTGTGATAAAATTGCAATTCCTTTGAAAACCTTACTTAAGAAAAATACCTTTGCATGGAACAAAGTGACAGGACAAAAATGCTTAGTTTTAATGAAATCCATATGCACCACCCTGGTCTTAGCCATGCCCAAGTTTACTAAGAATTTTGTATTCGAATGTGATGCTTCCAAAAAAGGTTTGGGTGTAGTTTTAATGCAATATGAAGACCCTTTTCATTCACTAGTAAGCAATTATGTGATAGAAATTTGGGCACTTCTACCTATGATAAAGAAATGATGGCCATCCTAGATGCAATTGATATATGGCGACTATATCTCAGAGGGAAGCGCTTCTAGATCAAGATGGATCACCATATCCTGAAGTATTTTTTGAAACAAAGGTTTTTATCCCAAGATATATATAAATGGGCCACCAATATGCTTGGATATGATTACGAGCTCATCTAGGAAAAGGGGAAAGACAATGTCATGGGAGATGCATTGTCAAGGAAACATGAGGAAGAGGGATTTATCTTTGCCTTATCCTATTCAATACCTAAATGTTTAGAAGAATCACGACAAGAATGTCTAACCAATGTTGTTGCATCTTAGCTCATCAAGCAAATTCAGGAGGATCCCACCCTCTCCAAGGTTTCACTTGGTAACAAGATACATTGCGGTATAAAGGTCTCCTTTTTCTGGTACCTAAATCCACTTTTAAACAACATATATTAATAGAATTGAATTCATCTCCTCTTGCAAGTCATTCATGATTTCATAAAAAACATGCATGTATGATGTGGTCCTTCTTTAGGGAAGGCATGAAAAATGACATTATTACTTTCCAAAGGAACAAGGGTGAGACAATGAAGATTCCTGGGGTATTACAACCATTTCCAATACCATCCACTATTTGGACAAATATTTTCATGGATTTTATTGTTGGTCTTTTGAAAGCTAGTAACAAATCAATCATCATGGTGGTAGTTGATCGACTTTCTAAATGTGCTCACTTTTTAAATCTCTGGCACCCATTTAACCCTACAATGATTGCCCAAATTTCATTGACTATATTTTTAAACTCCATGGAATGCCTACCTCCATTGTCTCATATCATGGTCCCATATTCACCAACAAATTTTTGCAAGAACTACTTTTAAACTATAGGGTACCTAGTTGCAAATGAGCACATCTTATCATCCCCAAATAGATGACTAGATAGAAGTTGTTAACAAGTGTCTTGAGACATATTTTCATTTTTTTGCATCTAAAAAGAAACACCAATGGGCATAGTGGTTACCTTCAGCATAATGGTTGTATAATATCACTTACCATGAGGCTACACACATGACATCATATTAAGTTGTCTATGGACAACAACCACCTTCAATTGTTTCTTATCTACCGGGTACATCCAAAGTACACATGGTATATAGTCTGCTTCATAATCATGATGTCATTCTTTGCACACTTAAGTAAGTTTTGGAAATGGCTCAAAATCACATGAATAAACATCTAGACCAACATCACTCAGAGTGTTCATCTGTAGAACGAGACTAGGTATTCCTTTACCTCCAACCATATAAGAAAAACTCTTTTTTGAATAAGGTTGTGGTTCAAAATTGTTAAGTTCAAACTACATTACTAGAACTAGATGAAGAAGGCAACATTTGGCTCCAACCAAAAGAAATTTTGGGCACTAGAGGGAATAATCTACATCAACTCACTATCTATGAAGTTTTAATTTAGTGTAAGGATACCTCACCAGAAGATGCTCCTTGGGAACTATCAACCATTTTGCAGTGGTTTCCCCATCTCTGACCTAAGTTGAGGACAATGCTTCTTTTGAATGTTAGGGTCCTACCCTAACCCCCATACTTTATCAATGTACAAGGCCATTAGAACCATTAGAGAGTTAATGGGTAGTGATTGAATGTATAAGGCCCTATTTATTGAACAAATACCCCTAGATGGTCGACCTTCATTAATAGTGAGACCACAAGTAGTTAGGGATTTGGATGTTAAATAATTATATATAGAGTAGTAATATATGTAATATTTTTTCAATAATTGTTATTGGAGATTTTCTCTTGGAGGTTTCCCTTGGAAGAGGCAAGTGAACATAGCTCTCTATTTTGAATACAAGATATTTTTTTAGGGTTGATCTATTTTCTCTTGTGTTTTTCTATTTTTTCTTTAAAGGTTTGGGTTTAAGTACATTACACCTTTTCAAAGAACATGTTTGATGCATCTTGTTCCTTGATGGGTTTTTTACAAGGCATTATAATGCACATATTTCTAACCCCATCAACTATTACAAATAGATAGTCACGTCCCTTCTTGGTTCTTGGAAAAACACCCATGAAATATATGGAGATGCTCTCCCATTGTCTAGTAGGTAAATGCAAAGGATGGTATAGACCTTTATTTATATTACCGGGCTTGATTTCACAACAAAGTATGCATTCTATAGTAAACTGAGCCATCTTCCTACATTTTAGGTGAATACATATACCATTGTAAGTTGGAAACTATCTTCCCAACACCAAAATGCCTTGTAACTTTGTAGGTGTGAGTATCTATGACAAGTTGCAATATGTTACCTTTAGTAACACAGAGCTTGTCTAGCTTGTATTGCATCCCATCATGAAGATTACAATGAGCCTTACTATCACCTTCTTCTACACTAATTTGGCCCTATAGCTACTAAGAAACCATTTTATTGTCCTTATCTTATGTGTATGCCTCTTTGTATGCATCATGGGTGAAAGGATACATGTGAATAAGAGTTCCCAAAATTGTAATCTTGGATGTGGGTGGCCTTAAGAGCATGTTTTCCAACTTATTAGTGCTATCCTTCTTATACTTGATAATTAGATGAAATTTCTATAAAATCTACACCCACTTGTAGTGTCTAGTTTACTTAAGCTTACAATGGACCTACAAGTACTGCAATGGCTGGTGATTAGTGTGGATGATAGACCTCCTTTCCCATTATATTGTGGTTCCACTTCTTAACAACTCCCTGCATCAAGACTGCTCCCATAAGATACCCATTTTCATCTGTCTCCACTTAGAAAGGATTTTGTAAGCTAGGAAATATGAGAAGTGGCGCTTCATTGATCTTTTGTTTAAGCTCGTAAAAATATTTCTACTATTTCTTTTCCCACTAGAAATTGTTGTCGTTGGCTATATGTCATGAAGTGGTTTGACCACAATTGACAAGGATTGTATAAAATTTCATAGGTATTATGCTGCCCCAACAAAGATCCTAAATTATATGACATCATTAGGAGTAGTTGGACGATGATGGCATTCATATTTGTAGGATCTCTCTTGAGTATCCCTCGACCAATCGTGTACCTCAGATACACCAATAATTGTCTGGAAAACTCACATTTCTTGGATTTTATGGTAGTTTATGATTTTTTTTAGGGTCTACACTTGCATGAGATGTGAGATATGCTCTTCCTAGGTAGATATATAAACCAATATGTCATTTGAGTATACTATTACAAATGAATCTAGAAAGGGATGTAATACATCATTCATCAACACATAAATTTAGTTGGTGCATTACATAAACCGAAAGACATTACCAACCATTCATATAGACCTTGACTTGTCTTGAAGGAAATATTACATGTGTCTTCTTCTTTAACTCGTACTTGGTGGTATCACGATTTTAGATCCAACTTGGTGAAGTACTTGGCATATTGCAACTGATATAGAAAGTCATTGATCTAGAGAAAATGGTATTGATTCTTGAGGGTGGTCTTTTTCAAATATCTATAGTCGATACACATTATCCAAGTCCCATCCTTCTTCAGGACTATGATGATAGGTGAGTCACAAGACAAGGTGCTTGGTCGAATTACTCCCTAATCTAGCAATTGTTGCAACTATTTATTCACTTCATTTGCTTATAGGATGGACTATTTGTACAACCCAATATTTGACAATAAATATTCAAGAGACAACTATATCTCATGCTCCTCTCCCCTCTTATGTGGTAACCATTTAGGATCCCATAACACTTCTTTGTACGCCTACAAAAGCACCTCCAATTGTTGTTTCTTCTCTTTAGAACATCCCTCTAGGGATGCCTTTACTTTTATTGATTCACGTCTTGGTTGATCCTTCCTTAAGAAAATCAATAAAAAAATCCTATTGGAACTAATCTATTTCTTAGCTTGGTTATCAGTTACTAGGGAGATCTTGGACTTAACTTTGTGTGTATTAATGATAAATGACTTACCATCCTTGATAAGGTGCTTTTGGTTTTCTCTCCTCATGAAGATTGTATCCCTTAGGTACATGTAGGGGCTTCTAAACACCACACCACACATATCAAGTGGTACTATATCTACCTCCATTTCAACAATAGTTTTCCCTTGAAATTTTTATCTTACATTGCTTAGTGACCTTGTGCTTTGTGTCCTTGTTTACCCATCCCAATGGATATAGGTGAGGATGGGAAATAAATTACAATATAAGTTTGCTGACTAGATATTCCACAATGAGGTTTGCTTGTGAACGAGAGTCAAATATAGAATCCACCTAGGTATTTTTAGCGTGGATATTAATATGAAAGAGTTTAGTCACGTCCTTCTATTCCGTGGGATGGAGGCTACTCAAATTCACCTCCTTCTCTATTGTAGTGCAAACAAAATTTTCATCTACCTTTGAGATGTTCTCTGCTTGGTTTCTTGAATCTATAGCTACCATTTTCTTCTTCTTCGAATCCTTCTTATGGTTCTTTGGATTCACCTTAGGATGTGGAATTCAAGACTTATATTCAGTGTGACCATTGATATTATAATGGTTGCAATGGTTTTTTTTATCCTTGCACTAATGTGCAGTGGTTGTTGTCTTTTTATCCTTTCCTTTCCACTTCTTCTTTCCCTCCTTGGAAGCATCTTGGTGGCCTTTCTACTTGGAGTCAATTGGTTTTCCTTTAGTATTACCCATACTCTCTAGATATTGTGCTTGTACACAAGTCTCATCCACTTTTCTAGGTTTGAAGAGAATAAATTTCCTCTATATTATATCTTATTATTGAGTGTTATAGTTTAGATTATAGATTTAATGTTGCTTGGTTAATTCAAAAATAAATAGAAACTAGCTAAAATTAAAATGATAGGCAAATAAATAACAAACCGTCCACATAAAAACACAAATATACCCTCTGAAAACCCAATATGGGAAAAATATAGCTTGAACCTAATGCCTATGATCTCTTCGTTTCTTCTTGGCAATGCAATGTGACAATGTAATGCAATTACAAAGAAAGCGTGGGGAACCTCCAACAATTAAATGATGAAAATGCACGATATATAAGAAATAACAGAATACATAAGTGATTTATTGATTGCAGGCCACTTCGAGGGGGAAACCTCCTTTGAGCAAGATCAATACAAATAACTCGTGGATTCCTTCATTGGCCTCAACACGTACTTATATACTAAGTCAAAGCTAAAACACTATTACTCCCCATGAATGTGGGATAATACAATATACTCACGGGACGACTTACAAAGCATATGCACCCAAAAACAATATACTAACAATGTGGGATAATACAATATACTCACGGGACTACTTACAAAGCATATGTGTCCAACAACAATATACTAGCAAAGTAAAGAGAAGGGTTGACACGGGTTCCTAACATCCCCTCCCCCTTAGAAAAAGCTTTGTCCTCAAAGCTTTAGATGTGGAAATTGTTGCTGAATCTGAAGGAGTGGTTCTCATGTAGCATCCTCTGGTTGCATTCCGTGCTACTGAATTAATACCTTTGTGATGTATTGAGAGAGAAGTTGTCGAGTGCGCCTATTGAGGATGGCCTCCGACTCCAAAATGATTGATCCTTCATTATCAAGTTCTGGTAAAACAGTTTGTGCTCTGATGTTGGTGCCAAAAAATTTCCTTAGACAAGAGACATGAAATATTGGATGAATGCGGGAAGAAGGAGGAAGTTCCAATTTATAAGCAATGGACCCAATCTTCTGACAAATTGGTAGCATCATTTGTTTCAAATTTATCAAATTAATATGTTCTATTTACAGAGTGACAATATGCTCATGTCAATCATGAAGACGTGGTTTCCTTAAGTCCAAAATTGAATTTTTTCCTACCATCTATTTTGTTTTGGTTCTTGTTCTATGCATTTTTCTTTTGCGTTTTGTTTTTCAACATGTGTTTGTTCTAACTTTGTTTTTTGTTTGCTACTTTGAGTTTTGTTCTGGGTTTTATCTAAAAATATTGCTTGGATTTTCGTTAAGGTTTACTTGAACTTATCTTGTTTTTAGATTATTTGCGATTTTCTAAAAATAAATGTGATGTGTTTAGAATATAGTTGTAGATTTCACAAACTGTTTATGTAATATTTTGTCACACAAAGTTAAGAAATGCTACTTCTTGTATGGAAATTTTCTGTGTACTTTGTTTTGCATTGGCAGCGTTTGCAATGCATATGCTGCATCTAGGATACACTATTGTTCAAACAACATTTTCCATGTTTTTGATTTAGAGACGTTTTGTTGGTTCCACTTTACTGTTTTTTTGACTCAATGGTATTAGCAAAATTCACCGGTGTTGCTAATGTTGTTGGTGTTTTTGCAAATTAGCAATTATATTATGTCGTGCAAAAATTTACTAGATAGATTCTGAATAGGTTCCGGCAATACAAAAAGAAGCTGACATCACTAGACCATAGTTTTGCAAATTACAATGCATTGTTGCATTTTAAAAAAAACATGCATATCCTGCCTATTCCTTTGGGATGATAAACTTTAAAATTAACATTGCCGAATTCACCAACTACAAAAACTAGCATTGTATCTAGCCTGGACTCTGCTACCATACTTGAATTCTTCATATAAATAAAGAAAAGACCATAAGACAACCATTTAAAATCTTTCATGTAGTCGTTGAATCAGGTATGAAGGACTGAGCACCAAATTTTTGGCCCCACAAGAGTGGACAATTGCAGAGGATCGATCATTGGCTAGCCTTGGCAGTGGTGGTGGCCTGCAGATGCTTGCATTTTGAGATTGTGTCGAGGTCTTCATTTTGCTTCTTCGTCATACCATGTTTCTTAGATTCCAGTGCTGCTTCGTTGTTGGAGGGAGTAGATTCTGGTTGCACCATGTTCGTCTTCGATGCCCACATGGCAGGATTCTCTTCCTTTACTGTCGCAGTTCCAACATTCATAGTCACTACTGGGCCTTTGGCAGTTGTCTTTGACATATGAACATATCCTTTAGTTTTGATTTCCTCTTCTCTTTCCGCTTCCCCAATTAATTAAAGTACGAGAGTGAGATCCCCATTATTTCTGCAATGTCATGCCTGAGCTTATCTTGATTGCTGATTCTCTGCATCCAACGGGCATGGAGCAAGCTCGAACATTGCGTCCATGATCGAGGTGATACATTCTTCCAGTGCACCACCAGCCGTAGTGGAGGAGCGACCCCTCTAGTTGCGACCACAATGCCTGATGCCGCCAATTGCTCTATTCCCATGGTTTCTTCACTGCAAGAACACACAAACAAAGGAGCAATCTAATAGATGGTGTTAGGGTTGAACTGCTTGCTGTATGGAGATAGCTCCTTTTTCATCATTGATCCAATACCTAGAATAAATGCAACATTAAACATCCACATTTCGTGCTTGCTGTATGGAGCTAGCTCCTTTTTCACCATTGATCCAACACCCAGAGTAAATGAAACATTAAACATCCACATTCTGTGAGCTATATGCATATTAGGGTGGCATAGCTAAATCACATGGGATCTTTCCTGTAAGAGGGGATGAGCATTAATTGCCTTGGCTCTTCGACTTAATAAATGAAATTAGGGATGAACTGGAAGTGGGAAGTGATCTCTATGGATTTTATAATAGGGTTTCCAATGACAGTGAAGAGACATGATTAAATCATGGTAGTGGTGGACAAGATATCAAAGGTAGATCATTTCATTCCAGTCAAGCCCACCCACAAGGCTAATGGCATTGCAAATATCTTCATGAGAGAGATATTCAGATTGCATGGATTGCCCAAGGCAATAGTTTCAGATCATGACACAAAGTTCACATCCAATTTTTGGAAAGGATTATTCCAGGAGTTGGGAACTCAGTTGAAGTTTAGTACAACCTCTCATCTTGAGATAGATGGTTAGACTGAGAGAGTAAATCAGATCCTTGAAGATATGTTAAGGATGTACGTGATGGACAAGACATCCAAGTGGGAAGGCTACTTACACTTAGTGGAATTTTCTTACAACAATGGACATCAAGCATCATTGAAGATGAGTCCTTTTGAACTGTTGTATGGCAAAGAATGCAGAACTCCAGTAAGCTAGGACAACCCAATGGATAGAGTAGTGCTTGGGACAGAAATGATTGAGGAGATGGAGAAAGAGATTGTGAAGATCAGGCAGAATTTGAAGGCAACACAAGACAGGCAGAAGAGTTATGTAGATTTAAAAAGAGTGCATAAGGAATTTCATATTGGGGATCATGTCTACTTGAGAGTGAAACCAAGGAAGAGTTCCATGAAGTTGGGAAGTTGTGCCAAGTTGGCACCCAGATATTGTGGGCCATTTGAAGTCCTTGATAGGATAGGGCCAGTTGCATATAGGATTGCATTGCCTTCTAACATGAAAGCTCATAATGTTTTCCATGTATCTTTGCTTAAGAAATATGTATATGATCCTAATCATATCATTGATTAGCATGTGATACATGTGGAACCAGAGGGAGAGTTCCAAGTGGAGCCTACATGCATCCTCGACAGGAAGGTTACCTTGCTCTGGAACCGGACCATAGAGCAGGTAAAGGTGCAATGGAGCCACCTTAGCCTAGAGGAGGCCACATGGGAGCTAGAGGATGCCATGAAAGAGGCATTCCCATTTTTGTTCAGTTTTGAGAACACCGAGGACAGTGTTATTCTAAGGGAGAGGGAGTTGTAATACCCCATTTTCCCCTTGATGTTTATTGGATTCAATGTAAATACTGTGTATATGCAGTATGTGTATTGCCCTAGTGTGGAGCTCAAGGCCAAGGCCCCACTTGTGGATGTTTAAGGATTATTGCTTAGGCAAGTATTGAAAAGTTTGATTATTCATGGGCTGTTAAGCCATGAAGAAATGTAAATGATGTAATTATTATTAATGAATAAAATAACCAAGAAGCTGGCTAAGGAGGAAATTAATGAGAAGGGGCCATGTGTATCCACTAGGGAGAGGTGAGGGGGTTATGGGATTGGTTTCCCATGTTGCCACATGTCTGACCGCGAACCCGTTTGAAATACCTGATGACATTACTTCGGTTGCAGAGGGTGGTTGAGAACCCTATTGCTGAAGCCGATGGAGTATGGAGCATGCCTGCGATTTCGTATGGCAAGGCATGGCTCTGATTACTTGTCCTGGAAGACACTCAACGTCTAGAAATCGCTGAACCATTTTGACTACCCATTATGGTGAAGGAAATTCACGCATTCATTCATCATCCATTCGTGCACTCGCCATCTACAATCCATCGCCCCACAGAGAGAGCTTGCTCATACATTTCTGCATACGCAGAGTCAACTGAGTGGAAGAACTTGAAGATAACCATGTTTTCCCTGTGTAATAAAAATAGCAGTGAGTTGATAGCCATGGAAACTGTGTGTGTGAACCCAGTCTGCCAATGACAGAGTGATAGAACCCGTGAGGAAACTATAAGCTTAAACAGTGCAGAGAAAACTGTGAGGACTAGAGATTGGATCGCAGAAGATCGATTGCGGAACAGAGCTCGTTTGCAAGCCTCGAAGGAGTCCGCCGTTGAACTGTGGAAGAAGGTTGTGTTGCTTGATAAACCCAGTGAAAGCTTAAGTCTCATAGAACTAGCGACTGGACCTTTCTATGCCCATCCTGGAATAGCATTGGAAGGGAAGAGGCCTTGAGGGACTGTGCAGCAGAGAAGAGGGTCTTCCTTGTGTTGGATGTGGTAGGTAATGTGGGTGCCAGGTCAACTGAGTGTTGAGATGCCTACATTTCTGTGGTTGGTATCACTGGCTTAGCCACGCCTCCCTTGCTGTCCCTGCTCGCCTGATAAACCCACTACCGGTTGGCTTAACATGATCAGCTTTCCTGATATGTTTGATAAACCCAACGGTATGCTGGATTGGCATGATTGTATTGCTTGGTATGCCTGATAAAACCACGACAGGTTGGATTAGCTTGATTAGCTTGTCTGATATGCTTGATAAACCCAATTGTATGTTGGATTGGCATGACCTTGCTGTTGGTATGCTTGATAAACCCAACTAAAAGTTGGATTAGCATGACCAGTGTGTCCCTGAATGCTTGATAAATCCACTGTAGGTTGGATTATCATGGGTAGGTGCCCTGGAATGCTTGATAAACCCAACTATAGATTGGCTTAGCATTGGGATGGAACATTGACTATGAGAGAACCTGATAGCCCTCCTTAGTGGATACAAAACCCAACTCAAGGGTGATCTCTCAGCTGAAAGAGTATAGGATGGACAAAGATCTAAGGTTGGGTGGAACGTTGCTCTCACTTAGCCAGTTGCTTCGGAATTCAAAGATAAGTACTCTTGTTATGTTAAATGATGATGTTTCATTGTTATGAAATGGTTGCTTATGTTCAATTGTGGAATTGTAGAATGCATGTTTATATGAATGTGATTGACATGGAGTCATGTACAGGCCTGAGTAAAGCGCCGAGTTCATTGTTGTATGTATATCATTATATTGCATGAGTTTAATGCTTTATAAGTATTGCATATGATAGATGTAATGGTTGGATCTATTTTGATGCATTTTACATATTATGATGTGTATGATTAACTTGGAAATGAGTTGTATGCTTACATCTAATCCTTGGGAAGGAAGGGAAGCTCGGAAGTGTTTTTAGAACCCTATGTGGGTCAGGTGGAAGGAAAGTCATGACAGGGAGAAGCCTTAAGTCCCTTTTTGGTAGAGTTATGGACATAAATTCAGTGTGAAAATTGATAGGGAAGGAGTGTTCAGATGGGGCAGGGATTTCACCATTAGATAGAGCTCTCCAAGAGCTTTCCAACGGTATCGACCTTGTCTCTTTTGGACTAAGGATGGAGAAGTTATGCACCTCAGACATTTGTGTGGAAATTTTCCATTACAAAGGTATGGTTCTGTATGCTTGCATCCACAATTGCGGAAGTGACCGTTGTCGGAAATTGAGATTTGGCGCTTCCGCATCTGCAATTGTGGATTGTATATCCACCGTTGCGGATTGCGGATTGCGGAAAGGTAATCTTTCCGGTTATGAAGTTTGGTGCTCCCGCATCTGCAATTGTGGATTGCGGATCCACCATTGCAGATTGCGGATTGCGGAAAGGTAAGATTTCCGGTTATGAAGTTTGGCATTTCTGCATCCGCAATTGCAAATTGCGGATTGTGGATCTGCCGTTGCGGATTGTGGAAAGGTAAACTTTCGGTTATGAAGTTTGGCACTTCCGCATCCGCAATTGCGAATTGCGGATTCACAGTTGCGGGTTGCAGATTGCGGATCCGAGTCATTTCAACTGTGTGTGTGTGTTTAGTTGGAAAAAAAATATATCAGGGTCTCCCATGGCCATGGAGGTCAGTGGGGATGTGACATTATAATGCACATATTTCTAACCCCATCAACTATTACAAATAGATAGTCACGCCCCTTCTTGGTTCTTGGAAAAACACCCATGAAATATATGGAGATGCTCTCCCATTGTCTAGTAGGTAGATGTAAAGGATGGTATATACCTATATTTATATTACCGGGCTTGCTTTCACAACAAAGTATGCATTCTATAGTAAACTGAGCCATCTTCCTACATTTTAGGTGAATACATATACCATTGTAAGTTGGAAACTATCTTCCCAACACCAAAATGCCTTGTAACTTTGGAGGTGTGAGTATCTATGACAAGTTCCAATATGTTACCTTTAGTAACACAGAGCTTGTCTAGCTTGTATTGCATTCCATCATGCAGATGACAATGAGCCTTACTATCACCTTATTCTACACTAATTTGGCCCTATAGCTACTAAGAAACCATTTTATTGTCCTTATCTTATGTGTATGCCTCTTTGTATGCATCATGGGTGAAAGGATACATGTGAATAAGAGTTCCCAAAATTGTAATCTTGGATGTGGGTGGCCTTAAAAGCACGTTTTCCAACTTATTAGTGCTATCCTTCTTATACTTGATAATTAGATGAAATTTCTATAAAACCTCCACCCACTTGTAGTGTCTGGTTTACTTAAGATTACTATGGACCTACAAGTATTGCAATGGCTGGTGATTAGTGTGGATGATAGACCTCCTTTCCCATTATATTGTGGTTCCACTTCTTAACAACTCCCTGCATCAAGACTGTTCCCATAACATACCCATTTTCATCTGTCTCCACTTAGAAAGGATTTTGTAAGCTAGGAAATATGAGAAGTGGCGCTTCATTGATTTTTTGTTTAAGCTCGTAAAAAATTTCTACTATTTCTTTTCCCACTAGAAATTGTTGTCGTTGGCTATATGTCATGAAGTGGTTCGACCACAATTGAAAAGGATGGTATAAAATTTCATAGGTACTATGCTTCCCCAACAAAGATCCTAAATTATATGACATCATTAGGAGTAGTTGGACGATGATGGCCTTCATCTTTGTAGGATCTATCTTGAGTATCCCTCCACCAATCATGTACCTCAGATACACCAATAATTGCCTGGAAAACTCACATTTCTTGGATTTTATGGTAGTTTATGAATTTTTTTAGGGTCTCTAACACTTGCAAGAGATGTGAGATATGCTCTTCCCAGGTAGATCTATAAACCAATATGTCATTTGAGTATACTATTACAAATGAATCTAGAAATGGATGTAATACATCATTCATCAACACATAAATTTAGTTTGTGCATTACATAAACCAAAAGACATTACCAACCATTCATATAGACCTTGACTTGTCTTGAAGGAAATATTACACGTGTCTTCTTCTTTAACTTGTACTTGGTGGTATCACGAGTTTAGATCCAACTTGGTGAAGTACTTGACATATTGCAACTAATATAGAAAGTCATTGATCTAGAGAAAATGGTATTGATTCTCGAGGGTGATCTTTTTCAAATATCTATAGTCGATACACATTATCCAAGTCCCTTCCTTCTTCAGGACTATGATGATAGGTGAGTCACAAGGCAAGGTGCTTGGTCGATTACTCCCTAATCTAGCAAGTGTTGCAACTATTTATTCACTTCATTTGCTTATAGGATGGACTATTTGTACAACCCAATATTTGACAATAAATATTCAAGCGACAACTATATCTCATGCTCCTCTCCCCTCTTATGTGGTAACCATTTAGGATCCCATAACACTTCTTTGTACGCCTACAAAATCATCTCCAATTATTGTTTCTTCTATTTAGAACATCCCTCTTGGGATGCCTTTACTTTTACTGATTCATGCCTTGGTTGATCCTTCCTTAAGAAAATCAATAAAAAAATCCTATTGGAACTAATCTATTTCTTATCTTGGTTATCAGTTACTAGGGAGATCTTGGACTTAGCTTTGTGTGTATTAATGATAAATGAATTACCATCCTTGATAAGGTGTTTTTGGTTTTCTCTCCTCATGAAGATTGTATCCCTTAGGTACATGTAGGGGCTTCTAAACACCACACCACACATATCAAGTGGTACTACATCTACCTCCACTTCATCAATAGTTTTCATTTGAAATTTTTATCTTACATTGCTTAGTGACCTTGTGCTTTATGTTCTTGTTTACCCATCCCAATGGATATAGGTGAGGATGGGAAAGAAACTACGATCTAAGTTTGCTGACCAGATATTCCACAATGAGGTTTGCTTGTGAATGAGAGTTAAATAGAGAATCTAGCTAGGTATTTTTAGCCTGGATATTAATATGGAAGAGTTTAGTCACGTCCTTCTATTCTGTGGGATGGAGGCTACTCAAATTCACCTCCTTCTCTATTATAGTGCAAACAAAATTTTCATCTACCTTTGAGATGTTCTCTGCTTGGTTTCTTGAATCTATAGCTACCATTTTATTCTTCTTCGAATCCTTCTTATGGTTCTTTGGATTCACCTTAGGATGTGGATTTCAAGACTTATATTCAATGTGACCATTGATATTACAATGGTTGCAATGGTTTTTTTGATCCTTGCACTAATGTGTAGTGCTTGTTGTCTTTTTATCCTTTCCTTTCCACTTCTTCTTTCCCTCCTTGGAAGCATCTTGGTGGCCTTTCTACTTGGAATCAATTGGTTTTCCTTTAGTATTACCCATACTCTCTAGATATTGTGCTTGTACACAAGTCTCATCCACTTTTCTAGGTTTGAAGAGAATAAATTTCCTCTATATTATATCTTATTATTGAGTGTTATAGTTTAGATTATAGATTTAATGTTGCTTGGTTATTTCAAAAATAAATAGAAACTAACTAAAATTAAAATGATAGGCAAATAAATAACAAACCGTCCACATAAAAACACAAATATACCCTGTGAAAACCCACTATGAGAAAAATATAGCTTGAACCTGATGCCTATGATCTCTTCCTTTCTTCTTGACAATGCAATGTGACAATGTAATGCAATTAAAGAGAAAGTGTGGGGAACCTCCAGTGATTAAATGATGAAAATGCACGATATATAAGAAATAACATAACACATAAGGGATTTATTGATCGCAGGCCACTTCGAGGGGGAAACCTCCTTTGAGCAAGATCAATACAAATAACTCGTGGATTCCTTCATTGGCCTCAACACGTACTTATATACCAAATCTAAGCTAAAAAACTATTACTCTCCATGAATGTGGGATAATACAATATACTCATGGGACGACTTACAAAGCATATGCGCCCAACAACAATATACTAACAATGTGGGATAATACAATATACTCATGGGACGACTTACAAAGCATATGTGTCCAACAATAATATACTAACAAAGTAAAGAGAAGGGTTGACATGGGTTCCTAACATCCCCCCCCACTTAGAAAAAGCTTTGTCCTCAAAGCTTTAGATGTGGAAATTGTTGCTGAATCTAAATGAGTGGTTCCCATGTAGCATCCTCTGGTTGCATTTCGTGCTACTGAATTAATACCTTTGTGATGGATCGAGAGAGAAGATAACGAGTGCACCTATTGAAGATGGCCTCCGACTCCAAAATGATTGATCCTTCATTATCCAGTTCTAGTAAAACAGTTTGTGCTCTAATGTTGGTGCCAAGAAATTTCTTTAGACAAAAGACATAAAATATTGGATGAATGCGGGAAGACGGAGGAAGTTCCAATTTATAAGCAACGGACCCAATCTTCTGACAAATTGGTAGCATCATTTTTTTCACATTTATTAAATTAATATGTTCTATTTACAAAGTGACAATATGCTCATGTCAATCATGAAGACATGGTTTCCTGGTTAAGTCCAAAATTGAAATTTTTCCTACCATCTATTTTGTTCTTGTTCTATGCATTTTTTCGTTTGCGTTTTGTTTTTCAACATGTGTTTGTTCTAGCTTTGTTTTTTGTTTGCTACTTTGAGTTTTGTTCAACGGTTTATCTAAAAATATTGCTTGGATTTTCGTCAAGGTTGACTTGCACTTATCTTGTTTTTAGATTATTTGCGATTTTCTAAAAAAAAATCTGATGTGTTTAGAATATAACTTCGTAGATTTCACAAACTGTTTATGTAATATTTTGTCACACAAAGTTAAGAAATGCCATATCTTGTATGGAAAATTTTATTGCACTTTGTTTTGCATTGACAGCGTTTGCATTGCATATGCTGCATCTAGGATACACTATTGTTCAAACAACATTTTCCATGTTTTTTATTTAGAGACTTTTTCTTGGTTCCACTTTACTGTGTTTTTTGACTCAATGGTATTAGCAAAATTCACCGGTGTTGCTCAGGTTGGTATTTTTGCAAATTAGCAATTATATTATGTCCTGCAAATATTTACATAGATAGAGACTGAATAGGTTCTGGCAATACAAAAAGAAGCTGACATCACCGGACCATAGTTTTGCAAATTACAATGCATTGTTTAAGTTTTCAAAAAACATGCCTACCCTGCTGCCTATTCTTTGAGATGATAGACTTTAAAATTAACATTGCAGAATTCGACAACTACAAAAACTTGCATTGTCTCTGGCCTGGCCTGTGCTACGATACTTGAATTCTTCATATAACTAAAGCAAAGACCATAAGAAAACCATTTAAAATCTTTCATGTAGTCGTTGAACCAGGTATGAAGATGGTGTTAGGGTTGAACTACTTGCTGTATGGAGCTAGATCCTTTTTCATCATTGATCCAATACCCAGAGTAAATGCAACATTAAACGTCCACATTCCGTCGGCTATATGCATATTAGGGTGGCATAGATAAATCACATGGGCTCATGACTGGAAGAGGGGATGCGCATTAACTGCCTTGGCTCTCCGACTTAATAGATGAAATTAAGGATGAACTGCTTGGTGTATGGAGCTAGCTGGTTCTTGATTATCGATCCAATACCTGGGGTAAATGCAACATTAAACGTCCTCATTAGGCTTCAAATTTGAAGCCTTCAGGGCCCTTCAGAGGCCATTTTACACGTCATAGAAGGCCACTTCAAATTTTACCATGCAAAAAAAATTTAATTTCATGGTAAGCCCTTCAATAATTAAATTAACCACTACTTTTTAAAATTGCAACAGAAGGGTAGCTTCAAATTTCACCCATCAACAGTTTTCAATGGGAAATTGGGAATGCGGCTACTAGCTAGGTGACTTGGGAGTGGGACTTGGTTGAAATGGAGGGGACAAGGAAGACCATTGTTTTCACTCTAAAACCGAGTGCTTCCCCTTTCAGTTGCCACTGGACATGGTTGCATCCCTACGAGAAACAGGTGTGCGCAATGCACCCCCCAGCTTTACCAAAAATCCCGGGGATTTGGGGAAGTTCCCACTCTGCCAACCTCCATGCATCTAGTTAATGAGTCAGATCAAGAATCCATACTTTGCATCTAAAACTGTATTACATGAGATATTTTCCCCAATTGCTCAATCATTGAATCGACACCTTCCTCTAGTACACGGTTTAAGATTCTTGGTATTTATTAATATGAAGACCACCGATGCTAGTACACTTACAATCCGCGTTCGACTGTATGAACTAGGACAAAAATGTTTTTGTAATCTTGATTTTTAGAATGGAAGTGCTACTTTACCTTTTGATTTTGTTGCCCTTATCGGTTGGTCTAGAATAAAACATGAACTTCAACCATATAACAAGAACTTCAACCATCTATGCATCTCCTCTCTACTTGGTCTACCTACGTTTTACTTATGCTTCACAACCCATCCTCTATTCCATCATGCCACATATTTAGTATGTATAACAAGATCTAGGGGGGGGGGTCACTCTAAAGAAGAAGCATCCAGGGTCCATAATTAGCTATTGAGAACAAAAGTTTCTTGGAGTCAGATAATTCTCTTTGATCAAACCATAACATAGCATGTAACATGTAAGGAGTGCTTAAACTTATTCTATCCCAAGTACGTGTGGCATTCACAGTGTTGAATGAAAAATTAAAACATATATTGTTGTCATTGGCATTCAATTCTGTCGTAGGGTACACAATTAGAGTGACAAAGAAACTTGCTATTAGTTTTCAATCCAATCCAACTTCTTTGTTGAATTGTTCTCTCTAATATACTTGCGTGAAGGAGGATTATAAATGGCAACACAGTTGTTTGATAGAGCTGCATGAAAGTGAATTATGGTCCTCAATTCAACAAAGTAAAAAAAGTTACCATTCATATTCTTTCCCTTCACCTTTTTTACTGCCTTTCTACATACATCTCTATTGTTCAAACAATTTCTTCATTTTTTTGCTTACATTATCATTTTTTCCATTGTTAAGTAGGCTAGAATTTATATTAGTTTGAAGAACGCTAGTGATTTACAAAGATTGAACTTTTCCAAGAATAACAATCACTTTTCTTTTAGAAGAGTTGAAGAACCCAATTATTCATCGAGCTTGTAGTGTTCGAAGCATCCTAGGAACCCATTTTAAGAGGTATTAAATATTATTATACTGGTTAAAAGTTGGATTGGAATTGGGCTAGCAAGCTAATTGTAGCTGATGCAGAAAAAAAAATAAAAATATAAAATTAGTTATGGCAATTCACACTGAACATCTGGAAAGTGGATTTTCTATGTGTCTCCTAAGTTATGTTTCACTAATAAATTCCTCATGTTCAAGCAGATCATGAAAGAGAAAAATAGTATTAATTTTGGCTGTAAGGATGAAAGTTGGATTGGAATGGGGTTAGCAAAATAACTGTATTATTATACTGGTTAAAAGTTTAAGAGGCAAGATGAATTTGGGAAACTGCTAGGATGGCAAAGGTGACATAGTAGCCTAGAGACTAAGCCGCTAGATCGGGGCGAAATATGGTTGTGTTATATGACATATATAATGTTTAGTGCTACTATATCTACTGCAAAATAAAACCTCTCGACTTTACTATATCACTAAACATTGAAATTTTAATGTACTAATACATTTTCAAATGAAAAGAATAACTTATTTTTACATGGCAGCATTGAAGGGTTCAATATCTCATAGCCGTTCAAAGTGAAATGGGACCCCACCCTTCAAATTTGATCCCTGGTCCTCATCCCATCAGTACGCAGATTGGGCTGGCAGAGATAAATCACGTGGCCTCTTTCCTAGCCGAGGTAACGGGAATTAAGTGCCTTCGCTCCTCGAGCCCTCCTCCCCTTGCCTCACTGTACTTTCCTCCACGTTCACTTCATCCGCCACCCCATCGAGGCGTGGGTGGGATGACTGGAAATCAAATCGCCTCATTTTTCGGGTCATTTGTTCCCTGGATCTGGTTATAAAAATCGATGGAATGGTAGTTCCACTCTATTTACTGTCGAACTATGCCATGGAACTGTAGCCCTAGGAAACTGTACTTCCAAGAAAATTTTCCATCGCCAGCAGAAGCGATTTGAATGGCAGTTATCACAGGCCCATCTCTTGGTTTGCTAACCGTCTAAAACATTGAACAATATTTTTGCTGGATGCAAATTTCAACCTTTAAATTATAGATTGATCTAATAATTTAGTTGAGTTGATGGAAGATGTATATTGTTTGTATTTTTTCCATATTAAATTAGTTTTTAAAGAAACTTATTTTTAATCATTTGGTATTGATAAATCAAGATATTGCTTATACCATTTCATTTGGTTAGAATTTCTTGGAGACCTTCCTTTTACTCTAAACATTTTATTATCTTTCTTTATAGAAATGTCTAAAAGTTTATGAATTGATTGAGTTCTATCTTCCATTTTAGCTATCTATTTTGATTTATTCTTTTCTTTTAAAAGTGTATAAACTTTGGCCAATCTTTCCAATTCTTAAAATGTCAACTATAAAATATTTGGCCATATTTTTCTAAAATTATTTTAATTTCTAAGCATTTTATATAGTTTATATAATAATTTGGCAATTTTTAGAGTGAAAAAAGTTTACCCCATCAAAATTGAGCGAAATGGGGCTTAAAAAAAAACAAATTGACGAATCTTTTTTTGGAAAAAAACATGGAAAAATAGCCCATGGGCTAAATTTCCACCCAATGATTTTTCTTATGTTTCTCTTATGTTTCATCACATTTTCTTGACTTATTCTTTTCCTAGGTTATTGGCTCCACCCGATGATTTTTCCTATGTTTCATCACATTTTCATAGGATTTTCTATAGGCTACCCTCTACCCCATATATTCTCTCTAAAACTATAAGTACACCTTTCCAAGGGCTACGACACACATGTTTGCGATTAGATCCCCTTCTTCCAGGTGCCCAAATTCTTAGTAATGGGTTTTAGCTCAAAATCTATTGATAAATTGTTTTTTTGCAATTGCTTTGTATATGTAGATTAATGACGTTCATGGAGAACAATATGCACTATGAAAGACAAAGCTCTTTCATTAATTCCTAGCATATGCCAATGTTGGTGTTAGTGTTATTAAACATTGTTATTTATTTCAACAAAAAAATCAACCCAGGAAATAGTACAACAAGCATGCATTCAAAGAATTTCATATATAGAGAATTAATTCATCTGAGCCCATTGTAATGAATTTTGACTTTGTAAAAAATTGGTTACGCAGAAATAACATGATTATAAAAATGTATATAGTGTCAAAATTAATTTTATGAAACAAAAACCAAAAAAATGGAAATTTCATGAAATTTAACTATTTTACAATGTTAAAATCGTTTTTTTTTTCAAGCATGGATTCAATTGTCAAAATTTGACACCAAAAATATTAATGTATTTTCTATATTATGTTTGTTGAAATCCTTATGTAATATCATATACTTTGACCATTATGTACATAAGACACATGTACTCCCCTATCCCTTTCCATTTCTCAAGGCCATTATATATAATGATTTGTGCATTGCAAAAGTGTAAAATCTCTTTTCCATCTAGAGTACATGACTTTCCATCCATCAGTTCCTTTTTCCAAATCCCCTGCACCTTTTGTGAACCATAAGGGGTACATGCTTGCTGCTTTCTTCTTCCATTGCAATCCCTTATTAGAACTATGTCCATTTTTCATTAAATTCAATGATGTTTTTTAATAGTTGCTGCTACAACTCTTCATCGTTCGACAACTATTTCCTATATTAAAAAAATATTTTACGAGGGAAAAATAATATGCCACAAAGAGGCTAACTTTAAACCCCTCTTCAATTAATTGTTCATGGAACTATCTTTTGCACATGTTTTTATGACTTTGTGCTTCGATTTTGAACCATTTGAAGGTGTTGTCCTAGCTTGAAGTACCATTATTGGCATGTGGACATCATTTTGAGCCTTTGGTAGTGGTGTCCTAGCTTCAAAAGAAAATAACTTTCAAGGAATTCCCTAAATTTTCCTAGCTCAACCCCATTGAATGTAGAGTGGCCTTGGGATTTCCAAAAAGTGTTTATAATATTTCATACTCCATGTCGCATATCACTTTATTAAAATCAAAATGGTTGTAAATTTTCCTTCATTGCAATCAAAATAGATTGATTGTATAAAAGATGGAGTCTTCCTTTTTTCTTTTTCTTTTGAAGTTACATTTTTTTATTATAAAAAAACTATAACCATTCTATTTGAATTTTCCATTTTTTCCTTATAGAATTTTCCATCAACACCTAGAAACCAATCAAAACAACTATAGTCCAAATAAGGACAACTAGCTAATGCCATAGTGGTCAATCATTTCCTAGGATTCCCTAGAACCAATAATTTGCACTTTCCTTGGTTAATTTATATCGCAATAAATATTTTTATTTACAATCACTAGCTAGACACCTATATAGTCCCTTTTTGAACTTTAGAATAAAAAGAAAATGCTACCTAAAACTTGACATGCTAAATGGTATTATCAAAGTCTTCCTAATTTTACTACCATACAAGAAATTTAACCATCTCATTTTGTATATTAGTATTTATAACACTCTTCTCCAACTTTATGCACTAAATAAAAAGATCCATGGCTCGAATATTATAGCCTAGCAAAACAATATGTCAACCCTTCTATTTACTTTGTTAGTATATTGTTGTTGGACGCATATGCTTTGTAAGTTGTCTCGTAGTATTTGTTGATCCATAGTTTGTCTTATTGTTGTTGGAAACATATTCTTTGTAAGTCACCCTGTAGTAATTGTTGATCCATAGTTTGTATTGGCCCATGGTTTGTACTGACACATGGTATTAGTGCCTAGACTTAGTATATAAGTTTGTGTTCAGACCAATGAAGGTACCGTGAAGTTATTTGTATTGAGCTTGCTCAAAGGAGGTTGCCCCCTCGAAGTGGCCTGTGATCAATAAAAGTGATTCTGAGTTCTGTTGTTTCTGCTATCTCGTGTATTTTCATTAATTAATTGTTGCAGGTTCTTCACATTTGGTATCATAGCACTTTCTTGGGCTCGTTGGGTAGAATTTCTGCCAATTTTTTTTCGCATCTGTTGCAAGTTCGGATCTGGGAATAATCCCTATCTGCTTAACTGTGGGAAGTACTTGGGAATAAGCCCTAAAAATCATTGTGAGGAGTACCATAGGAACCCCAAAATAGTTGGCCCATTGATAGAACCTGCCAGTGAAAAGGGCAACGACCCCTACCTGATTGACTAGTTCCCACCCGTGAGGTAAACCAAGAGTTGTCATTTGTGGCAAAGCGGTTATCAGTTTTACCTGAGCCGTGGAGTGAGGGGTACTGCCCCAATACACAAGCTGTCAGACAACATTGGTGGCCGAGTGAAACCCCTGAACTGTTAGGAAGCTGAACATACCTGGGGTACATATCTATTTTCAGCTGAACTGTTGCCGATCACTTCCGCGCCATTTCAGATCCATTCCAAGCCGTTCCAGATCCATTCCAAGCCGTCCAGATCCAGCCGTTTCAAATCTATTCTGAAAGCCATTTCAGATCCAGCTGTTTTCGATCCATTCAGCGTCATTTTAGATCCATCTATTGCCGATCCCTTCCGCATTGTTTCAGATCCAATTGTTTTGATTCCTTCCACGCCGTTGCAGATCCATTTCTGGAAAAAAAAAAAACCATTTTTTTGCCATATCTCCCTTGTTTTAACTCTGTTTCCCTTGAAACTTCCCAGCCACCCCTGCTATCCCATTTTGCATAAAAAACCATTTTTTTGCCGTATCTCCCTTGTTTTAACTCAGTTTCCCTTGAAACTTCCCAGCCACCCCTGCTATCCCATTTTGCATAAAAAACCATTTTTTTGCCATATCTCCCTTGTTTTAACTATGTTTCCCTTGAAACTTCTCGGCCACCCCTGCAATCCCATTTTGCATATTTCATTCCTGAGGACCCTATCCCAAATTCTACTTCCCAAAGCCAGAAATCTCACATTTTTCTATTTTTAGGGTTTAGCCATAACTTCTTCATTTTCACCCACTCGCCTCCAAATTTTGCCACCGTGTTCATTCCCCATTTCTGCTTCTTTGTCTCTCTTTGACAATTTTTCTCATTCTTTCACTCCGCTTCTGAAATCCCCATTTTTTGCTTCCATGTCCATCAAAACGTGTCCAAAGAAGCTTTTGTTTGTGTTTTTCTATCCATCCCCCCCCCAAAAAAAAAACTCCTGGTTATGGTTATCACCCGCGCAGGAGCAAAAACCATGGAGGAAGCACTTGTAGCCATCCAAACCAAACTCCAAGATCTGGATGAAAAAATTCTCAGCCTCCATCTTCAGCATTCAGCCATGAACAATAACCGACAACAAGAATATTTTGCAGCCAATGGGTTCTCTTCTTCCAGCAATTTCTGTGGTCCGAAGCTTGAATTTCCTCGCTTCAATGGTACTGATCCGACTAGATGGATCTATCATGCAGAATAATATTTTAGTCTGCATAATACTTGTGATGTCCAAAAAGTTCCACTTGCATCCTTTCATTTGGAACATGAAGCCCTTCAATGGTACCGTTGGTACATCAAGGCTCATGACGAGCCAAAATGGACAGATTTTTGCCAACTCCTTTTGCAACGATTTGGTCCTAGTGCTTTTGATGACTTCACCGAAGCACTCACTAAACTTCGTCAAAGTGGCACTGTGAGAGAGTATCAGACATAATTTGAGAAACTAACAAATCACACAGAAGGATTGTTTGATGAATTCTACGGGAGTTGTTTTTATCAATGGTCTTAAGGATGAAATCCGGTCAGAGGTTAAAATGTTCTGTCCCAACACAATGATGGAAGTCATAGGGTTGGCTAAGTTGGTAGAAGACAAGATTGCAGCCCAACAACGCTCCAAACCACTTTTGTTCCCTTCCAAAATATGGGTTCTCAACGACCTCCCATCCCGCTAGCTCCTCGACCAACTCCTATCAAGCATTTGTCTGAAACAGAGATGCAGGCACGCAGAGAAAAAGGGCTTTGTTATTATTGTGATGAGAAATTCACTCAGGGACATATATGTGTTCAAGAAAAGCTCTATCTCTTGGATTTGGATTCTCCGCCTGCCTCTAAAATTGGTGAAGAAGCTCCAGATACAATGGATGACCAGGTCGACAATCAGGAGCCGCCTACCCCATCTTAGGATGAACAACCAGAGATATCTATGCATGCTTTATCCAGTGTCACCACCCCCCAAACAATGCGGGTCAGGGGTTACTTCAAGAACCTTCTTCTTACACTACTCATTGATTCTGGTAGCACTCATAACTTCATTGACCCTCGGATCGCCAAACATGCTGATTGTTTTGCCCATCCTTGCTCCAAATTTGAAGTCATGGTTTCCAATGGGGGTAACTTACCTTGCAAGGGGAAGTGTCACAATGTGCGTATCTCTCTAGAATATTATAACCTGTGCTCTGACATGTTTTCCTTGTCCCTCGACGGATGTGATGTGGTTTTGGGTGTTCAATGGTTATGCATAGTTGGCCCCATCTTATGGGATTTTGCTGAACTTTGGATGCAGTTTTCAATCAATGGGAAACAACACAAATTTAAGGGCTTACAACAAGGGTCTCTCCGCATCATCAGTTCACATCGCCTAGAAAATATCCTTAAGAAGAATTCACATGGTGTCATCACTCAACTCCATTCCATTCAGATGCACCCATCAAAGGTCTCCCCTACTTCCTTGGATAGATATGCAGGTGTCCTTGCTAAAACAGTGGGATTGTCTCCTTCAAGAGACCTTTCCGGTAAGAATTTAGCCGCATCTACATCTCAGCAGGAAATTATGGCTATTTTGCATGCAGTACAGAAGTGGCAACCATACCTATTAGGGAATTATTTCTGCATCAAGACTGATCTCCAGACTCTGGAAAATTTTCTCGAACAATGGGTCTCCTCCCCAGCACACCTGAAATGGGTTATCTAACTCATGGGGTATGCCTATGCGATCACTTACAAGAAGGGTAAGGACAATATGGTGGCAAATGCTCCTTCTCACACATTTGATGACCCAGTTTCTCTTACAACTATTTCTCTGCTTGTTCCAAATTGGTTGCAATCTGTTCAACATGGCTATCTCTTCTATGAACTCCATGCTTCTTCATCAGCAGGGCACTCTGGGTTCCTCAAAATGTATGACCGGGAACAATGTAACTTCTTTTGGAAGGGACTGAAAATGACAATTCAACATATGGTGGCTGACTGTGATACTTTCCAAGTCAACAAGGGTGAAACGACATTCCTTTCGGGACTGCTCGAACCCTTGCCCATCCCTACACATATTTGGACAACTATTTCTATGGATTTCCTAGAAGTTCTCCAGTGGTACCATACCACATCTAAAAGGACACCATATGAAGCAGTCTATGGACAGGCACCTCCATTTCTTCTTCCATACACCCTCAACAGCTCCCCAGTTCAGGCAATTGATTCGGTTCTTCGAAATCGCTATCAGATTCTTCTCATTCTGCAGGACAATATTCACATGGAAAGAATTCGACTGAAACAACAAGCCGATCAACACTGTTCTGAGCACACTTTTCACGCAGATGATATGGCTCTTCTTCATCTACATCCTTCCAAGCAACCCTCCCTGAAACTCAAAAGGCGTCAGTGGCCTAGAATGCAACCCGAGGATGCTACAGGGGAACCACTCCTTCAGATTCTACATCAATTTCCACATCTAAAGCTTTGAGGACAAAGATTTTTCTAAGGGAGAGGGGATGTTAGGAACCCATGTCAACCCTTATATTTACTTTGTTAGTATATTTTTATTGGACGCATATGCTTTGTAAGTCGTTCCGTAGTATTTGTTGATCCATAGTTTGTCTTATTGTTGTTGGATGCATATGCTTTGTAAGTCGTCCCATAGTAATTGTTTAACCATAGTTTGTATTGGCCCATGGTTTGTACTGACACATGGTATTGACCCATGGTATTGGCGCCTAGACTTAGTATATAAGTTTGTGTTGAGACCAATGAAGGTACCATGAAGTTATTTGTATTGAGCTTGCTCAAAGGAGGTTGCCCCCTCGAAGTGGCCTGTGATAAATAAACGTGATTCTTGGTTTTGTTATTTCTGCTATGTCGTGTATTTTCATTAATTAATTGTTGCAGATTCTTCACAGTTGTAAAGTTTCCTTCATTGCAATCAAAATAGATTTATTGTATAAAAGATGAAGTCTTCATTTTTTCTTTTTCTTTTGAAGTTACATTTTTTATTATTATAAAAAACTACAACCATTCTATTTGAATTTTCAATTTTTTCCTTATAGAATTTTGCATCAACACATGGAAACCAATCAAAACAACTATAGTCCAAATAAGGACAACTAGCTAACGCCATAGTGGCCAATCATTTCCTAGGATTCCCTAAAACCAGTAATTTGCACTTTCATTGGTTAATTTATATAGCAATAAATATTTTTATTTACAATCACTAGCTAGACACCTATATAGTCCCTTTTTGAACTTTAGAATAAATATAAAATGCTACCTAAAACTTGACATGCTAAATGGTATTATCAAAGTCTTCCTAATTTTACTACCATAAAAGAAATTTAACCATCCCATTTTGTATATTAGTATTTATAGCACTCTTCTCCAACTTTATGCACTAAATAAAAAGATCCATGGCTCGAATATTATAGCTTAGCAAAACAAAATTATGGTGCTAGCATACCATTATACTATGGCTCATATGAAAGCAACAATGTAATCTAATATAAGTGACATATCTATGCATATCCTTATAGATTTACGATTCCCAAATTCTACTTGGCACTAGCAAGTTTTGCTCATGCAAAATATGTTTCCTTTGTTCTTTGTTTGCAAAAATAAACTTTCCTTGTTAGTGCTGGTTTTCATGCCATTTCTTTTCCGAATTCCAAGTCTCTCCTTCTCTAAACAATTCAAGCAACTGTATCTTTTGAAAGCCTCCATCTCTAGGCAGGGACATCACAACTCGTTGATCTTGTTTTTGAATAACACTAAGTGATAGACTGAAATGCACCCAAATACCAAACAATTTTTTTTGTTATTCAGAAATTGTTTAAAGTTAATAGTATGATGGCTTCAAATTGTTGTCCTTCTTGACAATATGATTATCTTTTATGCAACACTGGCTATGGATTGTAACTAAAGGCTCCGCAAGTTTTTGTTTATTAAACATAGAACTTCTTTTGGTAGAATCCCTCAATTTGCTAAACTAAGAGAGGTTTCAAACCTCAGAGAGAGAGCATTGTTTACTTAGCTCGTTGGCTAACTATTCTTCTCGCTTTACTCATGCAGGTTATATTTGTTGAAAGGACTTGCACCTCATGCAATTATCCAACATTCATATTAAAGGTGAGTTACTAACTATTCATATAATACTTTTAACATTGATTTCATTAAAGGTCTATTTAATTATTTAACCCTATTTGAGCATAGGGTGTAATATATTCTAATCTTCATTTTCCCAATGTTTTATTTACATGCTTAGGTGTTGATGTATTTGTAACTTCGAAAGATATTCTTCTATGTATTACACTTGTACCTTATTATATTCATGATGGAGATGTTTTATTCCTCCAGTCATAAGTGTCCTCATTTGTATTTGTAAGTGTCGCAAGTGTTGCAACTTATATTTGATGGGTTATTATACCACCAGTGTGGGGTCGGCCATGGTTGAGTTAAGTGGTTGGGTTATTAGACTTCACTAGGAGGTCGGCCTAGTTAAGTTATTGGCAGGATAGGTCAGTGTATAAATAGAGAGGTTGTGTCTCTCATTTGATTTACTCACTCACTTCTCAAGCTCGGATAGCTAAGAGAGAAAGTGGTGCACAAGTGAAGGAGGAGGAGTATCTGCTAAAGACATCTCTTTGGGTTTGATCATTGTGATCTTGGTTTGTGGCTTATCTTATCGCTGAGGAAGTTGCGGGGTTTTTCACCGTCTTGGTTTTCCCCGAGGAAACTCTGTGTCTCTTGTGTGCTTGCTATTGTGTCTATGATTGATATGCTGTACATGTTATTCTCTTAGTGATCCTGAATGATAATGGAATTAAATTATCAAAAAATTAACATGGTACCAGAGCTGACCTAAGAAAAAGGCACTGTGCAGCCGCAGAATCTAGGGATTCTTAATCTTTGGGTTTCTCTCCACAGATCATCAAAGGTAGGAGGCTATATTGACTCTCCTAGCAAGGGTGCATTTTTATGTCGAGACATAATTCAATTCTGAGCATTTTCAGTTTTGACCTAATCTCTGCTGCGGGAAATTAGGGTTTCGGAGAAAGTTGGAATTTTTGAAATATGAGACCACGGCTGGAAGCGCCTTTGAAAAATCGAAGTTTAGAGCTTTGGATCGAACTTTTTGATTGGGTGAATCTCTGGGAAAATCAAACCCTAGTTCAGGGTCCTGCCTAGTGAATCCAAAAGTTTCAAAGGCAATTTTGAGGGGTCAAATTTTGCAGTTTTCAAATATGGAGTATACCAGCTTGACCAGCTCACCAAGGCATATCTTTCTATCCTTTCAGAAGTTCGAAATTCACATTTTGAATTTTTAGGGTTTCTCTGACAAACCCTAATCCATCTCCAAATCCAGTTTTTCAGCAAATCAAGTGTTGAGACCTAATAACTTTTCTATTTCCATTTGAAGTACTCTTTAAGATGTCTCACCACACTAATCTTGAGGATAAGCTTGAAGGAGATGATAACTTCCAATCCTGGAAGTATAGGATTGGGTTAATCCTAGAAGAAAATGAGTTGGACAACTACATAAAGGAAGAGGTTCTAGTTCCAGAGGGAGATGAGGCTAAGACCCTACACATGAAGAACCTGGTCAAGGCTAAGAGAATCATTGCTGATTCTATAAAGGACCATCTCATACCCCATGTGTCTTCCCTAAAGATACCTAAGGAGATGTTTGACTCCTTGACCAAGTTGTTTGAAGGAAAGAACATAAATCAGAAGATGACTATGCAGAATCAATTGAAAGGAGTAAAGTTCCAGACTGGGGAGACCATCCAATCCTACTTTACCAAGGTCTCTCAAATCAAAGAACAATTTGAAGCAGTGGATGAAGTAGTGGAGAATGGAGAAATAGTCATGACCACTTTGAATGGCCTGTCTAGGTCATGGGACTCCTTCATCCAAGGTATTTGTGCAAGAAAGAAGTTGAACTCCTTCAGTAGACTATGGGAGGAATTTTCTCAAGAAGAAGCGAGGCTTGTAGCCCGAGAAGAAAAGATGGGAAGTGAAGATCAAGCTCTCACAACTCACACCAAAAGAAGCAAGCCCAAGAGGGAGCCATCTCATCACAAGAAATCTTTTCACAAACATCAAAGAGATAAGAAATATTTGAGATGCTTCACATGTAATGAGAAGGGACACTTTGCTGCAGATTGTCCTAAGAACAAAAATGGCTACAACAACAACAATAAGAATAAGAACAACAAGAAGAGGTATCATGCTCATGCTGCTGAGGATGATGAAACTCCCAAGAAGAAAAATAGGGTAGAAAGTGAAGACACTTCAAGTGAGGAAGAATATGTGTTGATCTCTGCTCTCACAGGTACTATCTCACATGGATGTAATGATTGGCTTATTGATAGTGGGGCTTCCAAACACATGACGGGATTTAAAGAATCTTTTGTAGGCCTATATGAACATGAGTCACCTCACAAGGTGAAACTTGGGGATGACTATCAATATCCTATAAAAGGAAGTGGTGAAGCCTCTTACAAGCTAGACTCTGGGAAGTCTTTAAAAATGCAAGATGTTCTATATGTACCTGGAATCAAGAAGAATCTTCTCTCCATATCATCTTTGGATGCAAAAGGGATGAGTGTTGCATTTGTGGATGGCCAAGTACTTATGTGGCCTAAAGGTAAGACAATAGATGATGCAATAGTGATTGGAGAGTAAGAGGGAGGATTGTACAAATTGAAGGGACAACCTGAACATGCCATGGTGCATGAATCTATGGAGCCAAGTAAACTTTGGCATAGAAGGCTTACTCATGTGCACTATAGGGCACTACCAATTGCAAGTAAAGCTATAGAAGGTCTTTCTAAAATCCAGTCAAAGCATGAAGGTGTTTGCAAAGGATGTGCAAAAGGAAAGAACACAAATAAGGCATTTCCAAGCAGTGAAAGCAAAGCAAAAGGAATCTTGGAGATTATCCACTCTGATGTATGCGAACCAATGTCATCTAGTTCCTTGAGTGGGTATGTATACTATGTCTCCTTCATTGATGATTTCTCTAGGAAGACTTGGGTTTATTTCTTGAAGAACAAAGATGAAGTGTTTGATAAATTCAAGGACTTCAAAGCCTTGATAGAAAATCAAACTAATAAGAAGATCAAAATATTTAGATCCGACAATGGCAGAGAATTCACCTCAGGTGACTTCAAGAAACTATGCAGTGATTCAGGGATTAAGAGGGAGTTGACTACTCCTTACAATTCACAACAAAATGGAGTTGCAGAAAGAAAGAATAGAACTATCATGGAAGCAGCACGGGCAATGCTTCATGACCAAGATCTTCCTATGCACCTTTGGGTAGAAGCAACAAGGACAACTGTATATGTGCAGAACAGAACACCTCACAAGATACTTGACAATAAAACACCAGAAGAAGTTTTCTCTGGTAAGAGACCAGAAGTTAGCCATCTCAGAATATTTGGCTATCCAGTATTCACACATGTTCCAAAAGAAAAGAGGACAAAGTTAGATCCTTTAGGAAAGAAGGTCATATTTGTGGGGTACAGTGAAAGCTCAAAGGCATACAGAATCTACTTTCCAGGGTTCAAGAAGATTGACATCAGCAGGGATGTGACTTTTGATGAAAACTCAGCTTACATCAAATCAAGAAAGACACCTGTTGAAGACTATGAAGAACCAAGGATACCCAGAACACAAGATATCACCATGAATGAAGCAATACCAGAAGTGGATCGTGAAATAGAAGATCCACAAGAACCTGTAGATCCACCCCATGAGAAGAACTCTCACAAGAGGAAACTTGCATGGGCTAGGGAGCTCATCCAAGATGCTGAAAGGTATGGTATTCCATAGGAGGAACATAGAGAAAGGAAAAGGACAAGATCTCACACCAGCTATGTTGCCTTACTCTGTGACATTATGAACAAAGAACCTTCCAGTTATGAAGAAGCAACAAAAAAGAAAGAATGGAAGGATTCCATGATCGAGGAGTACCATTCGATCATGAATAATGATGTTCGGGATGTGGTCCCAAGACCAAAAGGGAAGTCTGTTGTGACTTCCAAGTGGATCTATAAGATCAAGCATGTTGCAGATGACAACATAGAGAAATACAAGGCAAGGTTTGTGGCTTGTGGCTTCTCCCAGAAAGAGGGAATAGGTTATGAAGAGACTTTTGCTCCTGTATCCAGGTACACTTCCATCAGAATAGTACTTGCTCTGGATGTAGTGATGAAGTGGAAGATACACCAGATGGATGTCAAGACAGCTTTCTTGAATGGTGTAGTTGAAGAGGAAGTGTATGTGGAGCAGCCACTTGGTTTTGAAACAAATGACAGGGAGTCATATGTGTGCAAGTTGAAGAAAGCCTTGTATGGCTTGAAGCAATCTCCTAGGACTTGGTATGGTAGGATAGACAACTTTCTATCCAGTTTGGGCTTTACCAAGAGTAAAGTGGATTCCAACCTTTACTACAAGGTTGAGGAAGGCAATCCAGTGATACTACTATTGTATGTGTTTATGTATTTGTAACTTTGGAAGATATTCACTTGTGTATTGTATGTATTACATTTTTACTTTATTTGATCCCCAACGGAGATGTATTATTCCTCCGATTGGAAGTGTCATCCGTTGTACTTGCAAGTGTCGCAAGTTATATTGTAAGTGTCGTAACTTATACTTGATGGGTTATTAGACCACCTTGATGGGGTCATCCCTATATGAGTCATGTGGGTTAAAGGGTTATTAGACCACCCTAATGGAGGTAGGCCCAATTAGTATTATGTTAAGTGGTTAAGTTGGGGCCGACCTAGTTCAGTAAAGGTCAAGTGAAAGAAAGAGTATAAATAGAGAGTGTGACTCTCTCATTTTATACATTCTATTATTCACTCACTTCGCATTAGTGAGAGAAGAGGAGAGTGCGCACAAGTGGAGGAGGAGCATGCTACTGAAGATATATATCTCTTGGGTTTGATCATGGTGATATTTGTATTGGTGCTTATTCTATCTCTGAGGAATTTGCGGGGTTTTTCACCTTCTTGGTTTTCCCCGTTTTGTGTCTCTTGTCTATTGTCTCTTATGCTTCATATGTTGTACATGTTATTCTTTCAGTTAAGATCGTAGATCTATTGAATTAAATGTTGAAAAAATAACATGGTATCAGAGCTAGACTGAAGGAAGGCATGGTATGGCATTTATGAGACTTGTTGCACTTGCGACAAATCGGAAGCTAGGGCTTGATATAGAAAAAACCAGTCATCGTAGCACTTTCGCTATAAATACATTTTGGCGAAGGTTCATGATCTGAAAATTTTACAGGTTGTAGATAACATCCCCGTGTACCTTGTGTCTGAAGCACAGCATCTGATTCGTTGTACTTTGTGATTTATGATACGTACAAGTTAGGGTTTCTGCCTCTTCCAGATCTTAGTCATAAATAGGTGACCTAGGAAAAAAGGCCACAAATTGGGCTAGGAAGCTCTAAATGAAATTTCGTAAAAAGTGATGGATAGGGAACGGACTGCAATTTCACAAGTCCAATTTTCAGAGGCCGAAGTTGAAACAGTGACACGTGGCACTCCATACAAGTTCAATCTCCTGTTTTATCCCATAAATAGGTCACGTTGCGACACTTGGCATAACTATATATTAGAGAATCCAATTGAGGTAAGAACTATGGGGTTGGAAAGATGAAAAGTCAGGCTACCAGAGGCCGAATTTTTAGATCCCGTGGATTCATAACTTCCTAGATGCACCAGAAATAATCAGGTGCATATTTATGTCAAAACAAATATGGATTAAGAGCACCTTCATTCTTGGCTTGTCACTGCTGCGGGAATTTAGGGTTTCGGAGAAAGTTGAAATTCTTGGAATTGAGACCACGGCTGGATGCTCCTCATAAAAATCGAAATTTAGAGGCCAAGATCGAATTTTTTGGTTGGGCAGAAGACCGGGCTTTATCAAACCCTAGTTCGAGATCCTGTCTAGAAGATCCGGAAGTTTCAAAGGCAATTTTGAGGCGTCAAATTTTGAAGATTTCAAAATTGAAGTATACCAGCTTGATCAGCTCAACAAGGCACATCTTTCCATCCATTCAGAAGTTTGAAATCCAAACTTTGAATTTTTATGGTTTCTACAAACCCTAATCCAGCTCCAGATCCAGTCTCAACAAAGCAAAGTGGATTGGGTTAATCCTAGAAGAGAATGAGTTTGACACCTGCATAAGTGAAGAAGTTCCAGTTCCAGAGGAAGATGAGGCTAAGGCCTTACATAAGAATGCTACAAGAAATCTCGATAGGTATGAATTGAAGAGATACAAGTATGTTTTGAAATCTGTTCATGACTAAGTTTATGATATGTTTGTCTACATATTATTAAGGTTAGTACAATCTTGATTAATTTTAGACTTGTCTTATCACCCTAGTAAAAGTATGAATGCATGTGAATGATAGAAGACATTCATTGATTAGGGTTATATAATTGTACTAATGCACTGTGGTGTTGTATGAGGATGATATTGTCCGATAATACGAAGGGTACATCAAGAAAGACAAATCAAGTTCTAGATCAAGAACATATGACCATGGTGACATGAAGACAAAGACTCATCCATAGTCATGGAACACATAGAAGCTCTACTTACGAGGTATGTATAATTTTGGTTCTACAATGGTTAACTTATGAGTTATGCAGGTTACTAGAACAAGTCTTTGAAGAAGAACAAAAAGACATTATATGGGTATGTTAGACACAACTAGCAAGAATGATAATCTAGGTATGTTTTTCCTATATCAAGTTAGAATCCTTGTGTTAGGATCTTATACTTTTCTATGAATAATAATGATTATTCTTGAAGTTAGAAGTTTAAGTAATCAACAGTTTATGCATATTATGTTTCTTACTTTGATTGATGATATGGCTAGCCAGAAGAGGCCTATGGTCGAATAAGAATATGCATGAGTAAAATAAGTCTTCCCTGAAACCTTGAATACTAACTCTTATTACCTATGATCATGACCATACATATTTTAGAATCATAGTGTTTTTATAGTATTGAGATTATACTAATGAATGTATGATTATGTATGAGATCTTGAGGATAACACAATGATGACACTAGCGCACACTTAAGCATGCATAAGTGGTCCAATATGGATATAAGTTCAAGGACAAGTAATCCTGGAAGCAAAGATCAAGAGCGAGCACACTCCAGTAGTTCCTGCAAGGAAGCAAAGATTGAGAGGGAGTCCGCCCAACAACCAAACAAAGATAAGTATTTAAATTATCATTTCTTGTATATATGATTTTGTTCAGTCATGTACATACTTATGTTCCTAGATTTAGGATGTATATTATGCATATTAGAAAATTTTCATTAATGAACAAGATACTACTAATATGCAAGTAATGGTTAAGTGGCCTATGGTACTGTACAACATTCCATTGCTACTTAACTAGAATGAAACCTCTTTGCTGACATGTTGGGAGTTGTGCACACTCTTAACAATGTTCTAGTAGAGATGGAAGGCATCTATAAAGTTACAAAATATGGATAAATGTTGTATTGAAGCATTGGATAAGATAATTGCATGACTGTATGACATATGTCTTTATGAGTAAGAATTTGTTCTGAAATATATAAGATGTTTCTAATCATGCAATTGAACTTGTATTGTAGGAAAGATCGTGTACATTCACCTAGAAAAGAAGGACTACAACATTTGTTCCAACAACGAAGTTCAAGAAAACTATCTATTGAAGGTATTGAAGAATCTGAAGTTCCTAGGATCCGGGATGCAGTAATGGAAGACTGCCATGATCGAGGAATATCGGTCGATCATGAAGAATGATGTTCGGGATATGGTCCCAAGACCTGAAGGGAAGTTTGTTGTGACTTACAAGTGGATCTAGAAGATCAAGCATGATTTAGATGGTAGCATAGAGAAATACAAGGTGAGGTTTGTGGCTTGTGGCTTCTCCCAGAAAGAGGGGATAGATTATGAAGAGACTTTTGATCCTGTAGACAGATACACTTCCATCGAAACAATACTTTCTCTAGTTGCAGTGATGAAGTGGAAGATACACCAGATGGATATGGTGTAGTCGAAGAGAAAGTGTATGTGGAGCAGCCACTCGATTTTGAGACACATGATAGGGAGTCATATGTGTGCAGATTGAAGAAAGCCTTGTATGGCTTGAAGCAAGCACCTAGGACATGGTAAGATAGGATAAGACAACTTCCTATCCAGTTTGGGATTTACCAAGAGTAAAGCGGATTCCAACCTTTACTACAAGGTTGAGGAAGGAAATCCTGTGATACTACTACTGTATGTAGATGACCTGTTTGAGACAGGTGAGGATGGGTTGATTGCTGACACGAAGAGGAAGCTTGCTGCTGAGTTTGAGATGAAGGACATGGGGTTGATGCACTACTTTCTAGGCATGGAGGTGTGGCAGAGTGCAGATGGAATCTTCCTTGGACAAGGGAAGTATGCAATAGATATCCTGTAGTGGTTCCGGATGATGGACTGCAAGGCCATGGCCATACCTATGGCATTGAACCTAAAGCTTCTATGTGATGCTTCATATGATCTGGTTGATATCACGGTGTATCGTCAGATGATTGGGTCCTTGATGTACCTGACTAACACGAGACTGGATATTTGCTTTGCGGTGAACACATTGAGTCAGTTCCTGACGGATCCCAGAGGTGTTCACCTGGTTGCTATAAAGCATATTCTGAGGTACTTGAAGGGTACAATTGATTATGGGCTCAAGTATGATGCGAATCAAAAGTTTAACCTAGAGGGTTATGTTGATTCAGATTGGGCAGGCAGTGCTGTAGATAGGAAGAGCACTTCTGGGTGCTGCTTCAGTATGGGATCAGGTGCGATCTCTTGGTTTAGCAGGAAGCAGTCCTGCGTAGCACTGAGTACAGCCAAATCAAAGTATGTCGCAGCTTGTTCGGCTAGTTGTGAGGTAGTATGGCTGAGGAAGCTATTGTCTGAGTTATTTGATCTCCCATTGGATTCTACTGGTATCTTTTGTGACAACTAGAGTTGTGTGAAGTTGTTTGAGAACCCGGTGTTCCATGACAGGTCGAAGCACATTGAGATCAAATATCACTATATCAGGAATATGGTGCAGAGAGGAGCAGTGAAGCTCTTGTATGTTGCGACGGATGAGCAGGTTGCATATGTGTTGACGAAACCACTAGCCAGAGTGAAGTTTGAGTACTTTCGAGAGAGGCTTGGTGTTCTTCAGATTGAAGATACTTTGAGGAAGAAGTGATGGGACACATTTGCAGGAGCCATTCCAAGCATGGTGAGAGGAGGATCCTTCCCATGGCTGTGGATGTAAGAGCTGTGTGATGAGAATGAGGATGATGCTCCAGTTACTGCTTTGGATATGCATCAGTTGGATGCTTTGTATGATCAGTTGGATCATGTATATTGATATGCATCAGTTGGATGCTTTGTATGATTTGTTGGATCATGTATATGTATATGCATCAGGTGGATGCTTTGTATGATCAGTTGGATCATGTATTATGACATGCATCAGGACGATGCAGTGACGATGATTAGGATGATCATGCGTGATGAGTATCAAGACGATGCTTTGGATGACATGAATCAAGATGATGCAGTGACGATGATCAGGATGATCATGTGTGATGAGTATCAGGACGATGCTACGGATGACATGCATCGAGACGATGCAGTGACGATGATCAGGATGATCATGTGTGATGAGTATCAGGACGATGCTCTGGATGACATGCATCAGTACGATGCAGTGACGATGATCAGGATGATCATGTGTGATGAGTATCATGATGATACTCTGGATGATATGCATCAGGACAATGTTGTGATGATGATCAGGATGATCATGTACATCAGGATGATGTATGGTGAGTATCAGGTTGATACTATGTGGCCATGGACAGGTTGTGCAGATGAGCATGTAAGTTGACCTGGGAGATCTTGTTGGTCGTGCTGCGACACATAAAGGATCTTGGGATACTCTTTCGAGGCATTGCTCTGGGAGGAAATGTAACTATACCCGGGAGATCTTGTCAATCGTGCTGTGGAACATAAAGGATCCTGGGATACTCTTTCAAGGCTTTGTCCTATGGCATATAATAGAACCCTGGGAGATCCGATAGGTTGAGCAGTACGCTCGTAATCAGTCCTGGGATGCTCTTTAGAGGCTTTGTGGTGACCACATGTAAGTAGACCTGGGAGATCTTGCCGGTCGTTCTTCAACACATAAAGGATCCTAGGATACTCTTTCGAGGCATTGTGGTGGGGGTAACATGTAAGTTGACCTGGGAGATCTTGCTGGTCGTGCTTCGACACATAAAGGATCTTGGGATACTCTTTTGAGGCATTGTGATGCACGTAATAAGTCCCGAGGATTCCACAGTATGGATAGTGTTGATGAAGACCTAAAGGAGGTGGGCCTACATCCAACATGAAAAAGGGTTGGATCTGTAGAACTTCCTATGACGAGAAGAATTCAGAGATAGCCCAGTGACTGAGATGTCGGGTACAACAACAGTGATGATGATGATGATCCGTGATCTAGTGATGATGATCCAACTCCAGAATTGAAGACTTGTGCCGATATGTATTGATGACATGTGTCAAGAGAATACCTTCCTAGTTAAGAGGAAGTGTTGATGTATTTGTAACTTCGGAAGATATTCACTTGTTTATTGTATGTATTGCATTTGTACTTTATTGTATCCCCAACGGAGATGTCTTATTCCTCCGATTGGAAGTGTCGTCAGTTGTACTTGCAAGTGTCACAAGTTATATTATAAGTGTCGTAACTTATACTTGATGGGTTATTAGACCACCTTGATGGGGTCGGCCCTGTATGAGTCATGTGGGTTAAAGGGTTATTAGACCACCCTAGTGGGGGTCGGCCCAGTTAGTATTATGTTAAGTGGTTAAGTTGGGGCTGACCTAGTTGAGTTAAGGTCAAGTGAAAGAAAGAGTATAAATAGAGAGTGTGACTCTCTCATTTGATACATTCTATTATTCACTCACTTCGCATTAGTGAGAGAAGAGGAGAGTGCGCACAAGTGGAGGAGGAGCATGCTGCTGAAGATATCTATCTCTTGGTTTTGATCATGGTGATCTTTGTATTGGTGCTTATTATATCTCTGAGGAAGTTGCGAGGTTTTTCACCTTCTTGGTTTTCCCCGGTGAAATGTTTTGTGTCTCTTGTCTCTTATGCTTGATATGATGTACATGTTATTCTTTCAGTTAAGATCCTAGATCTATTGAATTAAATGTTGAAAAACTAACAGTATGTGGATGACCTATTTGTTACAGGTGAGGATGGGTTGATTGCCGACACCAAGAGGAAGCTTACTGTCGAGTTCGAGATGAAGGACTTGGGGATGATGCATTAATTTCTAGGCATGGAGGTGTGGAAGAGTGCAGATGGAATCTTCCTTGGTCAAGGGAAGTATGCAATAGAGATCCTGAAGTGGTTCGGGATGATGGAATGCAATGCCATGGCCACACCTATGGCATCGAACTTGAAGCTTCTGTGTGATGCTTCATCCAAGTCGGTTGGTGTCACGGTGTATCATCAGATGATTGGGTCCTTGATGTACCTAACGAACACGAGACCAAATATTTGCTTTGTGGTGAACACATTGAGCCAGTTCCTGAAGGATCCTAGACATGTTCACCTGATTGCTGTGAAGCATATTCTGAGGTACCTGAAGGGTATGGTTGATTATGGGATCAAGTATGATGCGAATCAAAAGTTTAACCTAGAGGGTTATGTTGATTTAGATTGGGCAGGCAGTGCTATAGATAGGAAGAGCACTTCAAGGTGCTGCTTCAGTATGGGACTAGGTGTGATCTCTTGGTTTAGCAGGAAGCAATCCTGCGTAACACTGGGTATAGCCAAAGCAGAGTATGTCGCAGCTTGTTCGGCTAGTTGTGAGGTAGTATGGCTTAGGAAGCTACTGTCTGAGTTATTTGATCTCCTGTTGGATGCTACCTGTATCTATTGTGACAACCACAGTTGTGTGAAGTTGTCAAAAAACCCGGTGTTCCATGACAGGTTGAAGCATATCGAGATCAAATATCACTATATCAGGGATATGGTGCAGAGAGTAGCAGTGAAGCTCCTGTATGTTGCGACAGATGAGCAGGTTGCAGATGTGTTGACGAAACCACTAGCAAGAGTGATGTTTGAGTACTTCAGGGAGAGGCTTGGTGTTCTTCAGATTGACGATACTTCGAGGAAGAAGTGATGGGAGACATTTGCAGGAGCCATTCCAAGTATGGTGATAGGAGGATCCTTCTCATGGCTGTGGATGTAAGCATTGTGTGATGAGCATCAGGACGATGCTCCATTTACTACTATGATGATGATCAGGATGATCCTATGTGATGAGTATCAGGATGATACTCCAGATGATATGCATCAAGTGGATGCTTTACATGATCAGGTGGATCATGTGTGATTATATGCATCAGGATGATGCTGTGACATGATCAGGTGGATCATGCGATGATGATATGCATCAAGTGGATGCTTTACATGATCAGGTGGATAATGTGTGATTATATGCATCAGGTGGATGCTTTACATGACCAGGTGGATCATGTGTGATGATATGCATCAGGATGATGATGTGACGATGATTAGGATGATCATGCGATGATGATGTACATCAGGATGATGTGCTGTATGATGATGATCAGTATGATCATGAGCATCAGGATGATGCTGTGTGCAAGGATGATCAGGTTGATCTTGAGTATCAGGATGGTACTTTGTGGCCGTGGACAGGTTGTGCAAGGGTAGCATGTAATATGTCTTGGAGATCCAGACAGGTTGTGCTAGTCATGTAAAAGGCCTCGAATGCTCTTTAGAGATCTTGTTGGGAAAGACACTCTTTTAAGGTTTTGCTAGACCACATGTAATATGTCCTGGAGATACGGATAGGTTGTGCTAGTCATGTAAAAGGCCTCGGATGCTCTTTAGAGATATTGCTAGGCAAGACACTCTTTTAAGGTTTTGTGGGGACCACATGTAATACGTCTTGGAGATCCAGACAGGTTGTGCTAGTCATGTAAAAGGCCTCGGATGTTCTTTAGATATCTTGTTGGGAAAGACACTCTTTTAAGGTTTTGTGGTAGGGGTCACATATAATACGTCCTGGAGATCTGAACAGGTTGTGCTAGTCATGTAAAAGGCCTTAGATGCTCTTTATAGATCTTGCTAGGCAAGACACTCTTTTAAGGTTTTGTGACAGTCACATGTAAAATATCCCGGGTGATCCGATAGGTTGATCTATGTGCTTGTAAAAGGACTGGGATGCTCTTTTGAGGTTTTGTTGACGCATGTAATTAGTCCCGGGATTCACAGGATGGCCAGCTCGCAAAGATGATGAAGACCTACAGGAGGCTAGGCCTACAACCAGCATGAAAAAGGGTTGGCTCTGTAGAACTTCCTATGATGAGAAGAATTCAGAGATAGCCCAGTGATCGAGATGTCGAGTACAACAACTGTGATGATGATGATGCTCCGTGATACAGTGACGATGATCCATCTCCAGAATTGAAGACTTGTGGTGTTATGTATTGATGACTTGTGTCAAAAGAATACCTTCCTAGTTAAGAGGGAGTGTTGATGTATTTGTAACTTCGGAAGATATTCTTCTATGTATTACACTTGTACCTTATTATATTCATGATGGAGATGTTTTATTCCTCCAATCATAAGTGTCATCATTTGTATTTGTAAGTGTTGCAAGTGTCGAAACTTATATTTGATGGGTTATTAGACCACCAGTGTGGGGTTGACCCTGGTTGAGTTAAGTGGTTGGGTTATTAGACTTCACTAGGAGGTGACTAGGAGGTTGGCCCAGTTAAGTTATTGGCAGGACAGGTCAATGTATAAATAGAGAGAATGTGTCTCTCATTTGATTCACTCACTCACTTCTCAAGCTCGCATAACTAAGAGAGAAAGTGGTGCACAAGTGAAGGAGGAGGAGTATCTGTTAGAGACATCTCTTTGGGTTTGATCATTGTGATCTTGGTTTGTGGCTTATCTTATCTATGAGGAAGTTGCGGGGTTTTTCACCTTCTTGGTTTTCCCCAAGGAAACTCTATGTCTCTTGTGTGCTTTCTATTATGTCTATGATTGATATGCTGTAGATATGTTGTACATGTTATTCTCTTAGTGATCCTGAATGATAATGGAATGAAATTATCAAAAAATTAACATTAGGGAGATGCATTACTTACTCCAAAAGAGTACCATTGGGAAAACATGTTTCATGCCACAAGCACCTTTATATTTGTATATTTTATATTTCTAGTGGTTAACAACCTTAACCTTCATTAGGTTTAAAGGGACAAGTATCGGCACCAATGTAATTTGATGTAGTATGATTTTTAAACCATATAATACTTGGACCCCGGACATTGTACTGTCCTTTTTCTATTTTGATGTGAAGACTTGGTTAGTATAAATCAATACGTGTACTGCGTGTTTGGGAAAGTCATCATCCAAATGCTGCCATGTTGAGTTTCACTTCCAGTGCATTTAAGTTCACTTGGAGAGTGCCCCCGAGCTATGTCAAAGAAGTTCTTATGGATTTCACATTCATTGTTACTCCTCTTTCGATCTAAAGAGGGCTCTACTCGTTTTGGCTCTCTCTTTTGAACAAACCCTAGCTATGGCCGAGCTATTCGGGAAGTCCTTTCCTCGAATATGGTACATATACACAATGCTTGTGTTTTTATTTTGTTTCTACTCATTAAAGAGCTCAGTCGTTGTTTGAATTGGTACAAGTTTTTCTTCAACATGAACATAGGAAAGCTGTGTTAGTGTATGATCTCCCTTTACTGTTTACACCTCATTCTTTACTTTACTTGTCAATTTTTTCTCGTTATTTAACTTATGTTCATAATGTGCCACAGGTACTGAAGTAACTTCAAACCCTTGGCTCATGCATTGGTGCTTCCAACAGGTCTTCTCTCCGTAAGTGATGTTCATTTGCCTTGTTTGGGCTCTCTCTGAGTTTAATAGGTTGATTCTCAACATTTGGTGAGGAGGTCCCGTGTTATGTCTTATGGTACTATTTCCCGATTTCCATGGTGAGATTTCTTTCTCTTAATTGTTCCTCCTTTTTATGAGTTTTTTTAGTAAACATCCTTCAACAGGCATTCAGGCTGTTGTTTTAAGATCCTGAAGGATGTAGCGGATTACACAGTCTCTACTCATGTAATGTATAATATTAACTATCTGGTTGTACCGTGATAGTTCTGGTGCTTATTCAAGCAATGGTTGACCTTTTAAACTAAACACTTTGTTTCTTATCATAATTATATAAAAAAATTGTTTTCTCTGTTGATAAGAATAAAGTTTTGACTTACTTCTGCCTTGATTGAGTCCCAAGCGTCCTTATCTTTTTATGAGTTTGCTTTCTCTATTCATATGAATGGGTTATTTGCAGTGAAATCCTCCATATTGTTGTTAAAGAATCGATTATGTCATGTATCTTTTGTTCTTATCATTGTGAGGTAGTTATGGTTTTAACTGTCAAGTGGTTTATAAATTGTGAAAAGTGTAGAAATTGATTTAATGTTTCTTGTTAGATATTTCTAACTTGTGGATCTGTGAAAAGGCCTCGAGCCCTAGAGTTTGATATTAATTCACTCATGTTTATGTATGACCTGTATTTAATAGCATGCCTTTGTTTTCACTTCGTTTAATAATTTGAATAGAAAGTTTTATGCGCTTTTGATTACAGAGTAATAACAATGTTAAAATAGTACTTTATTTTCTTTACGTCTTATATATATATACACTTTCCTCCATAATTGGTTTGAATGGAAGTTTTCTTTCTAGGGTATAATAACCCTAATAATTATATTAAAATATTTTAATTGGGATTAAATAATGAATAGCTTCTAGTTCCATAAGATATATTCTACAAAAATAACCAGGCTTGAAAGGAAAATAATAGAATAAAATAAAACTTCAATTGTTATATGTCTTTTTTCCTATAATATTATAAATTTATATAAATTCAAAACAAAACCTCTTCCATAGAAGAATCTAGGTATTTATAATAGAATATTAACAAGACTATATTTTTTTTTGCTTCTCAAAAAATAAATAAAAGGAAAGAATCTAATCTAATTCCATAAATTTTTTCTAAAATCTAAGTTAAGAGTCTTATTACAAAGAGAAATTAAACAAAAGAGCCTTCAAATAAATATTATGAAAATTCAGGGAAAATTTCCCAAGAGAATAGAAATGAAATTAACATAAAGTAAAGGTAAGAATAACTTATCAGACTTAGCAGACCAACTGAATTAGGAACTTCTAAGTTCCTCCCAGCCTTATATTCCTAAGCAGTTTAACTTCTTTAACTCATCCAATCATCCCCGAGCCAGACCAAGCACACTATTAGGGAATAACCATGGAATTTGTTTACTATCTCTTGATTAATCTACTGCGGAGTACCTACAAGGTTTTTTTCCAGCTCTCTGTAAAACATTTTTATGATTCCCTTCCTTAATAATCTAGTCCTTCTAGGACTAGCATGTTCCTTTCATGGTTTATGAGCACTCTAGGCTTTACAACTGAACCTTTCAGTGGTGTACATACCAATACCCCTTGTATTGTCTATCTCTGCAATTTTCTTTTATGGAAATGACTCTATTCATAATTCAGGTTACAGGCTCCTTTCAAGAAAAAGTACCTCTTTTAAATTTCATTATCTCCTTTTATATCTTTTCCTTATTCAAGAAGTAGTTAGGGTTAATTTTCCAATTTCTTTTAATTAATTAAACTTTCCTTTAACTCTTCTTTATTATTTCCACTTATTAATATTTGAGCTGATCATTCCCAATCTAGTGTGCTTGGTCCCTCTTTAAGTGGTTGTTCCTAATTTAGTCGGTATTAATAAGTAGATAAGATAAGATAACACTTATTAATCCTTGATGCTCCAAAGTCTTTCCAACTCAACATCAAATCCAAACAAAAACATTTAAGTTCGCATGCTTGATGCTCCAAAGCCTCCAAGCTCAACATCAAGTGTATCAAAATGTATTTGATGCTCCTGATCTTTCTAGCTCCACATCAAGCAAGAAAACATAAACACTTAAATCTTTACATACTTTCCAGCGGTATTAAAACCCGAGATATTACATAGATCAATATTTATGAGGACTCTTATAAAATACTTACATATTTCTAGCAACAATGGTAGTGCATGCACTTCTTTTTTTATTGAGATTACTTAGAAATACATGTCAAGATACATTGAATTAAGATAATTATATTTGTTCCTACTAATATTCATTTGACACATGTATTTATTAAATTTTTAGCATGGGGAGAAATGACAATTTTCTAGTGGTTTCTTTATAATGTCATTATTCATTTGACACATGTATTTATTAAATTTTTAGCATGTGGAGAAATGACAATTTTCTAGTAGTTTCTTTATAATGTCATTGGTGCAGGGATTGAGTGCATCTAGTTACATGCAATATCTTAGGATGACAATAAAAGTGTGTATGTACATGACTATTTAATGTTTTATAATATACACTATTTGAGATTTGAGACTAGGGATTTTGAGAGGCTTTTAGTTGGAATGGGGCCACTACAATTATTTAAATGCCTATCTGAGTTTATGCCATGCACGTGAAAGTTATAGGTGTGGATACTGTGTAATTGTTTATTTAAAGTGTTTGAGTGAGATCCTTTCACAATTTATACTATTTGAGAAGAAGGCATTATCAATTTGACATGTCGATGCTATTCAATTGTTGTTTTAGATCATGGTGGTGTATTTATTTGAGAACATGAATACTATTTTTTTGACTTTAGATTAGTTTTCTTAACATAGTTTTGTTATAATGTGCTTTTTGGTGGTATCAATTTTCACGTGTACTTATATTATGTGTTATATATCCACGTGAATATCAAATATTGTTTAATTGTGAATGAAAAACAACAACGACTATCATGTTTGTTTTCCTTGGCTTGTGGTTTTACATTTGGAGACATTTTTCTAAAGGTTATGTCAAACGGGATATACCTACTAGTGACTACATGGGGAATATCATCTATTCATATTAAATGCAATTTTTTTTTTGTCATTTTCAAAGTAAATTATTGCAAAGATTGGTTACAAAAAGTGTTATGTGGATCAAGATTGGAAAGTTTCAGCCGCGGACTCATTTATAATGGTTAATAGGTCGCAGGCCTCATTTACTAGTAGGTCTCTTAATATCCTCTTCTACGTAGATTCAAACTTCCATTTGAAAATTATGTTTTCTTTCAACTTCTCTTTGGTAATAGCGAGTGGGTCTTCTACAAGTAAGGAATAAATGAACTTCGACAATATAAACACCTAACTCTTCTATACAAATTTCATACAGTAGCTCATGATTTCGACTTATTAGGCAACTAACTTAGACATTAAGTGGAAGGTGAAGAAAATATTTTTGGTTGATGTTGATTGCTCAAGGATAAGGATGCTCTTACATTATACACCCTTAGTAAGAAAATATGAGCATCCAACTCATGTGGAATGAAATTTTGACTCCTTAACTTATGGTCAATGAAGGTGACCAAAATCCTCTTTGGTCACCCATGATGCTTCTTGTGGCATCCCCACACCTCCAAGGTGGCCTTCATAGGTGATGGGAGACCTCTCGATTCTATATTTTTTTTTAAAGAAAAAAATACACATAGCTGCAATGGGCTTAGATCCGCAATCCACCATTGCGATCTGCAATCCGAAATACGCATTCTGCAATCGGAGGGTTTGGAATGCGAAGTCCTCGAAATGGTCCTTCCGACGATTCCTCTTTCTACATTCCGCAATCCGTAATCCACAGTTGCAAATGCGGAAATCCCTATTCCACCTCCGGACCGACTTTTCCTTCTGCAATCCGAAATCCGCATTGCAATTGCGGAATGGTCCTAGCTTACCCCTTTACGCATTCCGCGGTTCCGCATTGCGGAACTCATAAATGTGGAAGTCCAAATCCAAGTTGGTTTCCAACATCCACAATCCGCAATCCGCATTGCGGATGCGGAGTTGCGGAAACACCTCCACTGCACCTGCAACTTCCCAGGGGCATAAATCCTTCATCCTTTAACCAAATTGGACAAGGTTGGTACCGTTGAAAAGATCTTGAATAGCTCTATCCACTGGTGTAATCCCCTGCCAAACCAAGGTCTCTAACCTTTTCATTTATCTAACTGAATTTATTGCTCATAATCTCATCAAAGTGCCTTTAACCTTCTTCAAGGACTTTGTCTGCCTTCTATCATGACTCCATCTCTTTCCCCCTGACTCACAGGGAATCATGGAGCACCCCAAGGCTCCTCCAATCCTTTCCCATACACAGATGAGGCCCTACAATCCATCCACAAAGGCAAGCAATGCATAACAAATACACAAGATGCAAGGACTAGGTCTAACCAATATACCCACCACATGCAAGATCTATAATGCATTAAACTCGTGCAACTGAATGAGGAATCCAATGTGAACTCATCCTTCTACTCAGGCTTAAACATAATACACATATTTCTCACATTCATATAAACATTTATTCAACAACTTAAACAAAACAAGCATAATATAACACATGAAATATCAACACTCACTTCACAGAAACACTTATCTTTGGATCCTGAAGCTGCCCAAGCAACTGGCTAAGTGAGGACAACGTTCCACCCAACCTTAGATCTCTGTTTAGTCTATACTCTTTCAGCTGAGAGATCACCCCTGAGTTGGGTTGTGTATCCACTAAGAAAGGCTAAGGAACTCTCTCTCTCAGCCAAGGTCTCATCCCCATGCTAATCTAATCTACAATTGAGTTTATCAAGCATACCAGGGAAACATACTCATGCTAAGCCAACCTGTAGTTAGGTTTATCAAGCATACAATGAAACATACTCATGCTAAGCCAACTTGCAGTTGGGTTTATCAAGCATATAAGGAAACATGGAAGATGGTGCTAAGCCAGTGAGCTCAACCACAGAGCTGTAGGAATCTCAACACTCAGCAGACATGGCACCCACAATAACTACCTCACCCAACACAAGGAATGTCCTCTTCTTTGATGCATAGTCCCTCAAGGCCCCTTCCCTCTATTGCTATTCACGGTGGGCATAGAAAGGTCCAACTGCTAGTTCTATGAGACTACAGCCTTCACTGGGTTTATCAAGCAGTCCATCCCTAATTGACCTTCTACCTATGTTAATAAACTGGGCTCTTCACAAGGTTGCAGCTTGAACTCTATACCACAACTCGACTTCTCGGTGGACTAGACCAAGTCTTCTCACGACTTCCCGGAGCTACTCATACTTTGTAATTCATCTCCAGTTTACTTTCATGGGATTCTCAAAACAGATATGGTTTACGCATCGAGTTTCTATGAGTATTCCACTGTGTAACTTCGGCGTACACAGAAATCACGTTCTTTCCCTTCTCCGCTCTACGGCTCGGCTCTGGGACCCTTGGTGAATTCCTCCGTGGGTGAATGAATGGATCCTTTTACCCCCCATTCTGGGTCAACCATTAGATAGTCATTCGGGTCTGCGAATTCCCAGGTGGTTAAGTGTCTTAGGGGACAAGTAAACACATGCCATACCCTGCCATACGGATTCGTAGGGCATGCTCCATACTCAATCTGCCTCACGAATAGGATTCTCAACTACCTTCTATAACAACATTAAATGTCAGCAGGGGAAGTCAAAGAGGTTCATAAACAAACATGTGGCAGTATGGGTTCCAATCCTGCAACCCCCTCACCTCTCCCTGGTGGATACACACAGTCCATTCTCATTGGTTGCTTCCTTAGCTAGTTCCTTGGATATTTTATTGCATGATAATTAATACTTACATAATTTACAGTTCTTCATGGCTTAAAAGCTCATGGGTAATTGATTGTCAAATACCTGCCTATGCATTTAACTTGAACATCCACTAGTGGGGCCTTGGCCTTGAGCTCCACACTAGGAAAATTACACACTGTATTTACACAATATTACATTAAGGTTTATAAACCATAAGGGTCAAAATAGGGGTATTACAACTCCCTCTCCCTTAAAATAACATCGTCCTCGGTGTTCTCAAAACTGAACAAAAACGAGAATGCCTCTTTCATGGCATCCTCCAGCTCCCACGCATTTTCCATATAATACTTCGAAAGGACTCATATTCAATGATGCTTGTTGTCCATTGTTGTAGGAAAACTCCACCAAATGCAAATAGTCTTCCCACTTAGATGGATTGTCCATCACATACATCATCAACATGTCTTCTAGAATCTGATTTACTCTCTCAGTCTGACCGTTAGTTTGAGGATGGTAGGATGTGCTAAAATTCAACCGAGTCCCCAATTCTTGGAATAATGCTTTCCAAAAATTAGATGTGAACTTTGTATCCCGATCTGAAACCATTTCCTTAGGCAATCCATGCAATCTGAATATCTCTCTCATGAAGATATCTACAATGTCATTGGCCTTTTGAGTGGACTCGACTGGAATGAAATGAGCCACCTTTGATACTTATCCACTACAACCATAATGGAATCATTCTTCTTCACTATCATTGGAAAACTCGGTATAAAATCCATAGAGATCACTTCCCACTTCCATTCTGGAATGGGTAATGACTGCAACAATCAGACTGGGTGTTGATGCTCTACCTTGACTTGTTGGCACTTCTGACACCTAGAAATATACTCAGCTATGTATTTCTTCATACCATGCCAAAAGTACTGTTTCCTTGCTGCTGTTATAGTTTTCTGATATCCTGGATGTCCATAATATGGCCTTTGATGCATCCCATCCATCACAAGCTTCTTCAAATCTGCACTATCGGGAATGTACAACCTAGTACCCTGATAGATGAGAACATCATCATCACCCAGTCGATATCTTGCGTACTTTTCATCCACAACACTCTATTGAAATTTCTCCTTGACTCGAAGGTAGATTTCATCACTGTTTTGCGCTTCTAGAACCCTTTCCTTCAAGTCTGATTTACACATACTTACTGTTACAGCATGGAATTTTCTGCTGAGTGCATCAACAACATTATTCTCCTTACCTTTAACATGCTTGATCTCTAAATCAAACTCACAAAGAAACTCCATCCATCTAGTTTGTCTAGCATTTAGATTTGGTTGGTCAAACAAGTATTTTAAACTCATGTGATCAGTTCCGAGTTCAAATTTTCTTCCCAAGAGGTAGTGTCTCCATCTCTTGAGAGCATGCACTATGGCTGCTAGTTCTAAGTCATGGGTGGAATAGTTCCTTTCATGTTACTTTAACTTTCTGTACTCATAGCAGATTACAAACCCTTCTTGCATGAGTACTCCACCAAGCCATTCGATGCAAGCGTTTGTACATACCACAAAGTCTTTCATCAGATCTGCAATCTTAAGAACATGAGCACTGGTAAGTAATTCCTTCAGCTACTGGAAACTCTTCTCACATTTTCTTAGACCATACAAATTTGATATTTTTCCTCTGCAATGAAGTGATTGGGTGAGCTATCTTGGAGAATCCTCCAATGAATCTTCTGTAGTAACCTTCCAGACCCATTAAAGATCTAACATCAGCTACATTTCTTGGAGTAGGCCAATCCATGATGGCTTCAATTTTCTCTGGATCTACTGTAATGCCTTCTGCTGATATAACATGACCCAAATACTGCAATTCCTACTGATAGAAGCCACATTTACTCAACTTTGCATACAACTGGTGCTCCCTGAGGACTTGCAATACCATTCTCAAATGCTCATTGTGTTCTTCCTCATTCCTTGAATACACAAAGATGTCATCCAAGAATACAACTACAAACCTATCCAAATATTTGTTCAAGACACCATTCATGAGACACATGAATGTGGCAGGTGCATTGGTAAGAACAAACGACACCACAGTAAATTCATAATGGCCATACCTTGTCCTGAAGGCTGTCTTATGAATGTCTTCTTCCTTTATCCTCACTTGATGATAACCAGACCTCAAGTCAATCTTAGAAAACACTCTAGCTTCCTTCATCTGGTCAAACAAGTCATCAATCTTGGGCAATGGATACTTGTTCTTAACCATCACTTTATTGAGCTACCTGTAATCAATACATAGCCTCAATGTTCCATCCTTGTTTATTGAGCTTCCTATAATCAATACATAGCCTCAATGTTCCATCCTTCTTTATTGAGATTCCTATAATCAATACATAGCCTCAATGTTCCATCCTTCTTTATCATCACTTGATGATAGCTAGACCTCAAGTCAATCTTAGAAAACACTCTAGCTTTCTTCATCTGGTCAAACAAGTCATCAATCCTGGGCAATGGATACTTGTTCTTAACTGTCACTTTATTGAGTTTCCTGTAATCAATACATAGCCTCAATGTTCCATCCTTCTTTCTGACAAACAACACAGGTTCACCCCAAGGAGATACACTAGGTCTGATATATTCCTTGTCCATTAATTCTTGCAACTGCATCTTTAATTCACCCAACTCTGGTGTGCTCATTCTATAGGGAGCCTTGGAAATTGGTGTTGCCCCGAGAGCAAGGTTAATGGAAAAGTCAATCTCTCTCCTGGGTGGTAACCTTGGCACCTCATATGGAAATACATCTTGGAACTCTTGTAACAGTTGGAAGTCCTCTAACCTGGGTCCTTTATCTTTTACTAAATCTGATATATGCACAACATATAATTGACAACCCTTCTTATAAAACTTTCTCAATTGTAAGGCTGAAATCTGCCTTACTGAAACATGCTTTGGAATTCCTTTCACTAATATTGGCCTTCCTTCATCATCAATGCATTCAAGTGCTTTCTCATAACAATCCAACTTGGATCTATGTATTTCCAACCAATCCATGCCAATTAGGGCATCATATGATCCTAGTGGTAAGACATTTAACTCAACATGTGTGAGGATTCCATTCAATTCTATAGGGCACTCCTTCACCACTTCACCTACCTTCCTTTTTGTAACCAGTGCTAATTGAACTAGCCAAGATTTACCATGCTTTACTTTACCAAGAGACAACTTTCAACTACCCCAACAGACACATAAATATGAGAAGACCCTGGATCAATCAAAACAAAAATAGATTGCTTAGCAATCTTACCTTCAATATCCACCACTGCTGATTGATGGTCTTCTTGGTGATCATCCAACGCTGCATAAATCCTAGGTGTTTCTCTTGCCATATCTCCCATTGTAGTTGATCCTTCCATGTTATGCAGGATCCTTGGATTTTCCTTTCGACGTGGGAAATATTTAAACATATGGTTTCCTTTGCATCCCCAACATTGGAGTGGCCCTTTCGGTGCCTTTTCCATTGCTACAACTGGTTTGAATTCTCTTCTTGCCTGCAGGCCGTGTGGAAGATTCCTGGGCTGATTTCGGAATGGTGGTTTGAATCCACTTCTCTTGTGTTCAAACCCTCCCTTGGGATTACCTTTCCATGCTGGATGCATTTCTTATTTATCCTTACCCTGCTCATAGCAATGCTCTGCCATTCTACTGGCTTCATCCAAGCTTGGTGGATTTACAAACTCTATTTTGTCTCTGTAACTATGTGGTAGACTACCGAGGAAACACTGTATTTCCACCCTTTCATCCTTGATGTAGTCTACATACCTCAAAAACTCTAGAAACTTGTGGACATGCTCATCCATAGTGTTCTTCCCTAATCTGAGTTCATTGAACTCTTTTCTCTTGTTATCATAATACCTAGCTGATAGGTACTTCTCCTGGAAGTATCTCTTAAACATTTCCCAGCTGAACCTTCTTTCACTAATTCCCTTCACTTGCATGAGGTGTTCCCACCAAATTGAAGATCTTCCACTAAGGTTATAGATGGAAACCCTAGCCTTTTCATTCTCGGAATACTCATGCATCCTAAAGTACTTTTTAATTCCAAGAAGCCATGCTTCTGCTTCTTGACCCTCTTTGCTTTCTCCATCAAAAGTGGGAGGCCTTGCCTTCCTAAACTCACCGTGTGGTATACCTCTGTGCTTCTTCCTACTTTTACTCCTGCTAGAAGTATGTCTTTGGATTCCTTGGTAACCTTCAGGATCATCTGACCTATTGGAGGAAGACCTAGGAGAGGGTGTTTTGTGCCTTCTGCTCACATAAATTCTTCTAGGGCTTAGAGTTATCCTCCTAGAACGACCCCTAGACTAACTTTCTGCATTTATTTCTTCCCAACCTTCATTGCTTGGATTAGACCCACCATTTATTCTCTGTTGTAGGTCTATGTGGCTTTTCAATGTGGCCACATTGAATTGATGTTTTTCTTCTTGCGCCTTCATCATTCGTTCATTGAAGCTTACCATAGTCTCGGCCAAGTTTGGGGGTGTTACTTGTGCCCTTCTAACTGAGTGCATGGGAACTAACGCAGGGAAGGAGAATCCAATGTGGGCGCATGAGGAGCTGTCAGTAGTCATAATAGATGATCTAGTCTCTCTGGAGGTCTATCTAAGTGGTTCAGTCAGTTAAACTAGCAATCAATCCCCAAAACAAGGAACAGATCCACTAATAATGGAACTAACTAAACTAACTCCTAAATAGGTGGAAGAGGGCCCACTTATACTCCAGTGATGAAAACAAGGGCGCATCTGTGGCTAGGAGGGATAAAACAGAGCATAAATAGGCTCCTGGGGCTGAAATACTGAGGACTAGGTGCTCAGAGACTACCATACTGATGACTGGATGCATGCATGATGTATGGAAGCATGCAAAATATAAAAATGATGGTGAGAATATTCCAATAGAGGGGATCCTTAATAGCTAATTCGAACCCTGCATTGATAGAGGGCACATTCGGGATCATATCATACCCTAGGTAGACTCCAAACGATTGTCCAATGGCTTCAAGGCAATGGCCTTAGGGATTTCTGTAGTTGCTCCATTGCTTCTGGTGCACCTCTGAAGCAGACTGGTTCTACTAGAAGATCCAATAGCTCTGATACCATGCGAAATTCAAATCATGGTAGGATCAAATATCTAAATATATCCTCACAATTAATAACTTGACTAAGTATGCAAGAAAATAGTGCAAAAGAGGCACAATATACACACAAATGATCAAATATCAGGTTATTCTATTACTGTCCAACCCAGAAATAATTTGTGAACACCATGATATTACATTTGGGAAAAATCGCGAGCCTTTGGAGGAATTAGAATGAGATACAAGTGGCTAGCTTACATTGGACCTTAATCCCCCCTAGGTTGACCAATAGTCTCCCAAGTCACCTCAAACTGTCACGAAATCCTAAACTTAACATTTTGATGGCATGGGAGGACACTAATGATGGTATCACATGAGTGGTGGAGGATTTGGTGGAGTGTAGATGGCCAAGGATAGGCCAAATCTTCCAAATAGGAGGAAAAATGGCCACATTCAATGCATGGGTGCCTCAAGTCAAAATCAAATCCATAAAACAGGGGATAAGGGTGCGCCTCAGGAAATTAGTGGTAATAAATGAGGGTGGTGGCCATAAATGAGGGTGCCTAATTGATTGTTTGACCAAAATTGGGTGCTTAGGTGGTGGAAGTGGTCATTGATTTCCTAACAACCTTGGATAATCATCATTAACATTTTCTTGAACCATTAGACATCAAATTATCATCATGAGACTATGTTCCTAGGTGTAATAATTTTCTAACATGTAGTATTATTTATCCATCCACAAATCATTTTCTTCCATCCTTAGAGACTTACAAATCACTTTTCTTCCATCCCAAACTTTGTGTGTGTGTGTGTGTGTGAGAGAGAGAGAGGGAGAGAGAGATAGAGGTAGATATGAGAGAAAATGTTATAATATCAAATGCAAGGGTGATACACAAATCATATTATTCCATCCTTGGAGACTTACACATCACTTTTATTCCATACCAAACTTTGGCACCTTATGCACAAGATAAACCATGTGTGTGTGTGTAACAAGAGAAAATTTTATAATATCAAATGCAAGGGTGTGTGTGTGTGTGTGTAACAAGAGAAAATGTTATAATATCAAGTGCAAGGGTGTGTGTGTGTGTGTCACAAGAGAAAATGTTATAATATCAAATGCAAGGGTTAGACATTTATTTGCTCCACCCAATGATTCAAATCACTATGGAATTCCTCCTTTCAACGTTCCATTGCGTCTTTATAGTCTTGCTTGTACTAGGGTTACAAGCCATGGCTTTAGAATTATAAGTATATGGACGCAACTCCAAGACTAGTATGTCTGACAGTACAAGTATAAACCAAACTTAAGTTACTTTTATGATGCAATTGAACTACTTAAATGAGGGCCAACATGAACCATTTATACTTTATAATCACTTAAACATTTACTTGCAAAATGTAAGATAATGAAGAAAAATGGCAAACTTATATATGTTATTCAAGTTGATAAGCTTGGAAATGACTCTTTTATTTTTTTATTATCTATTTTTCACTCCCCTATAGAAGAAATTATTTTTAGGTTTGAATCTTTTGTGATTCTCTCATTAGAGAGAAAATAATATCTTATATCTTGAAGTGACCACAACTAAAGGTACATCTAAATCCTTTATAGAACAACAAAATAAAGGCCCCAAGCATCCAATGTAGTAACATCCTCACAAAAATAAACAAAATAATGGTCTCAACCCTCTTTTCCAACTCCTACTCCAAATAGGATAAATGAACTAAAGAAAAATACAAGAAGAATGAGAGACACTATAAATTTTGTGGGCAAGATGGTCATATAAAGCCTGAATGTTTCAAGAAGATAGAATCCTCAGAAGCAACAATGAAGAAGAACAACATCAATTTTGATCCTCCTTCTTCTAACTCTTCATCTCATGGACATGCACTTTCTTCCTAGGTTTTTTCTTTCAATGCGAAGTCTAGTTCTATTCTAATGAGTGGCTTACTGATTCTGGAGCATCTTATCATATGGTTAAAGATAAAAAAATATTTTTTTCTCTTAATGAATGTAACACCAAATAAATCTTTGTTAGTTATGATTGATTTGTTAGAGTTATAGAGTCTGGAACAATTTAGAGAGTGATGGCCATTTAACAATGTATTATGTGTTCCAAAACTTCCCTGCAACCTTCTATCAATGTATCAAACAACTAATTTAGGTGAAGATAAAGTAGTAAAATTTTCACCTCACAAAGTTGTAATCAAGGATTTAAAGGAAATTAAGCATGCATTAGTAATTAGAATCGTTGATAATGTTAACAGGTCATAAAAAATTGACAAATTTGGATCATCATATATTCTTTATGATGTTATTTCTCATAGTGATGAAATGAACAAACTTTGGCATGAGTGGTTTGGTAATCTAAACAATCACTCAATGCAACATTTATGTAAATATAATATGGGGGATGGTGTCCCCCTCATCTCTTGCAGAGATGGTCTTTGTCCTAGTTGTGTTCTCAACAAACATCATTGTAATAGTTTTGACAAGTGTGCTCAACATGCCTCACCCCTCTTACAACTTGTTCATAGTGATTTGTGTGGTCTACTTCCTTCTTATTCTTTCTTTAGGTTCAAGTACTTCTTAATTTTCATTGATGAATTTTTCATATGCATTTGGGTTTATTTATTAAAAGTTAAGAGAAAATTTAAAATGCCATTATAAAAAAACAATATGGACATCGACTTCAAAAGTTAAGAATAGATGACGGAGGAAAATATGTTAACAACAAATTTACAACATACTAAACTACACATGGCATTTAGATGCGACATATTGTTCCAAGTACACCACAACAAAATGTTGTTGCTGAGAAAAAGAAATACGAATTAAAAGAAATGAAAACTTATATCATCCAAATCTAAGGGATTAAGTTCTCATTTTTCGGCATAAGCCGTTAATTATGTAAATTCCATAGTTAATCACACTCCCACAAAGGATTTAAAAGATATAACATTGGAAGAAGCATGGAGTAACATTATACCTAACATAAGCCACTTTTGTGTGTTTGGTAGTGAAGTGTGGGATCATATTTTTTATGAGAAAAGAAAAGGGTTACAATATAAGAGTGAAAAGTGCATTTTTTTTTTGGATATTATGAGGATGTAAAAGGTTATAGACTAATTCAACCTCATTCAAATCAAATTATTATTAATAGGAAAGATGTCAAGTTTGATGAAGGTCTCTGAGCTTGCATATCTAATTCGGGAATTGTTCTTATTTGGACTACAAGATGTCTTTGAAAAAAGTGTAGTTTTCTATTCAAAACTATTTTTCTAGTGATCCTATTATAGTTTCTTATTCATATGATGACAATAATGATGAAAATTTACCTCCACTTGCTCGCCCTCCTTTAGTTGAGTCCTTTGAACATGAACCTTCACTAGCAACACAACTTCCTAGATGGGTCCATATAACATGAGAAGTGACTGGGGATTTTACTGGTGATCCTTCATATTAGTGTCGTAAACATTCATAGTTCGAACAAGCCTCTCTCTTTTCAACATATTATACAACTTGACGAGAACTCGACATTGTTCTTGTTTTTTTGGGGGTCAATTTTAGTAGTTGGTTTTACCTCCGTTTCAGAAAGTGTGTATACCGGTAGCACCACTTTTCATTTTGAGCCATTTTTTTGTGATTTTGAATCTTCTTGGTCATAAAAAAACTATAATTTTCATTTACAAATGCGTTTTTTCGAATTTTACAAAAATTATATACATTTAGTAACTAATTATAATGAAAAAATATACACATTTTCAATTTTTTTTTTAAATTTTTGGGAGCTAATTAGAATGAAATATATATATATATATATATATATATATATATATATATATATATATATATATATATATATTTTCTGGGAGATTTTTCTTTAAGTGTTTCTCTTTAAAAAAAGTCATTTTTATAGTCAAATTTGTAAAAAAAAGATAAAAAAACATTTCAAAAATTTTTAATGCATTTTTGTCTTTTTTATATACAAAACTAAACATTTTAAATATTAAAAAAAAAAAAACTTTAAAAAATTTGAAAAATAAAATTTAAAAAAATTTAAAAATTTAACAGAAATTTTAAATTTTAAAAAATTAAATTTTAATTAAAAAAATATATATATAAAAATATCACCTCACCTCCCCCCATCCCCCTCCCCTCTCTCCATCCTCCCCTCCCACATCCTCCACCCCTTCCCCCCTCCATCCTCCACCCTTCCCTCCCCCTCCCCCTCTACTCTCCTCACGCCCCACTTCTCCCTCCCCCCTCCCCGCACCTGAGTTCCCTTATCCCCCCCCTCCCTGCCCCACGACCCCTCACCCCATTTCCCTCCCCTTGCCCCTCCCCCTCTCCCTCCTTTCACCCTGCCCACCCACCCCCCTTTGCAGCAAGTCATGATTCTTAGAAACGTGCCACTGCAGAGGGGCGGAACGTGGGAAAAGAAGTGAGCGGATAGGTTCAATACCAGTAGTAATCCCAATAGTAAGTTAAACTATATTTATAATAATTGATTACCTGATATCCCTTTTCATAACATATATATTAATCTCAATATTTTAGAGAATGACATATTAAGGGTGTGAGAACTTATACAAAAATGAACTCTACATGTCATATAAATATTGTGTCTTAGAGGTGAAATATCAAAAGTCAAACCAGATTAGATATGGAAATCTTCAAAGGAGAACAATAGGGAGAAGAGTTCATAGTATTAGAGGTGCACAAGCATTGCGATTAACCATATAGCCTTGGGCATCATATGATATACAACTCAATTTAGGCAATAATATTAATATGACTAGACATAATTAACAATTACATGTCTCTGAAATAATAAGAATACATACTATAATGCATAACATAAGCATACATACACATAAATATGATAATAATGAATTCTATAAAAAATTTATTGTTTTTAATCTTTCCCTTTGTTTATGTAATTATCAAGACAAAAATATCAAAGTTTATAAATTTACACTTACATAAATAACGATACAATAATAATAATTCTTTTTCTATAAAACATTAAAATACACAAAACACTAAATCATAAATAAGTGAAAGGTACAACAATTCAAAGTTTATAAATTTACACTTATATACACATTTTAGTCACATTGAGTACGTGATATAAGAAAGTTCATAATTCTTTTTGTATAAAACATTAAAATACACAAAACACTAAATCATAAATAAGTGAAAGGTACAACAATTCAAAGTTTATAAATTTACACTTATATACACATTTTAGTCACATTGAGTACGTGATATAAGAAAGTTCATAAATTTACACTGATATACACATTCTAGTCACATTTATTACGTGATATAAGAAAGTGAAGGTGCACTAATTCTTCTTATATAAAACATTGAAATACTAGCCTTTTGGAAACACTTTACACATTCTGGTCACATTTAGTACGTGATATAAGAGACTTTAGAAGCTCTCATAATATCTACCATTGTTTATCGATTCCATTTTGGAAAATAAACAAGTTCTATCCCATCCCCAAGTTTTTCATCCTTCAATTTTTTTCCTTATTCTTCCCTTCCTTGACCATGAGCTTTTTGTTTGTGCTTTTCAAAGCATAAACTTTTTGTTTGTCCTGATCAAAACATAGCGCTCTTGCTACCTTTACTAACATTAATGGATTTCCATCACATAACTTTATTATGTAGTTTTAGTTTTCCACCTTTACTAACATTAATGGATTTCCATCACATAACTTTATTATGTAGTTTTAGTTTTCCACCTTTACTAACATTAATGGATTTCCATCGCATAACTTTTATGTAGTTTTAGTTTTCCATTCATGTCACCAAACAATATATCATTAATTAAATAGTTGCTTTGCGCACACATCGGACATGGGTTTCATAGGATACACTTTGGGGCGCGTTTTATTTGGACAGGCTATGCTCACATTTCCATCACGTGCAATAATAAGCAACCTAACCCTTTTTGCATCATTCATGAGGAGCTTTCGAAGCTTCAAGCTCCTCTTCACGCAAAACGTTATCGATGTAAATGAAAGCATGTGACACATTCTTGCTGTCCATCTCCATGGGATCTAATATCCTATTATCTCTGGATTCCGATAAATCTTTCAATATGAATGTTTGCAGCGGTATTATAGGTGGAGTTGAATCTATATTTTAAAATAGTCTAATCCTAGATTTTTTAAATCCTCCGATCCTTGAAAAGATTGCATCTGCGACGGTGGTCTTACCCATTCCTCTAACACCATGCAAGACAACTGCGACAACATTATTTGGATCACTTTCCACTTCCAAAAGACCAATAACGTCGTCTTCTTTTTTCACACAGGGAAAACAAACTTTTTATTAGTAAAAAAGTTGTATCACAGATAGTTACAAAATAAGCAAGGATAGTCATTAAAGAGTCTATCTTAATGACAACCAGTTCTGTGCACACAATAATAGCGGAGTTCAGTTAAACCATTAACATACAGATACATAAAGTCTGCAGGTGTAGTGGACTCGGGATCCGATCAGCAAAGAACCAGACAAGTAACCGAAGCCAAACAGTAAACGGTGTGTAGGAAAACGATGGCCAATACTTAGGATATACGAAGGCCATAAACCTCCACTACATGGCCATTCAAGACCTCCTCTACGTGAATGATCCCATCCATGTCGTCCAATAACCGCTTAGAGAGGTCATCCGCTAAAGTGTTGTATTCTCTGTAAACGTGGAGAAACGATAAATGTTCAAAAGACTTAAATAGAATCTTGGTCTTCTCCAACCAAGGCTTCAAGACCAGAGAGTGAAGTGTCGATCGACCACAAGTCCAGTCCACAATACATTGTGAGTCACCAAAAACTCTAAGGGAAAAGTAACCTCTGTGGACAGCAAAAAATAAAAGACCCCAAAGAGCTATTAGCTCAGCACGTGTGTTCGATCCAACCTCAGTAGAGAAATGTAGCTGGAAACTATGCCCAGGAGAAAGTTTTAGAACACCTCCATCCCCACAAAGAGATTTGTTGCAAGCACCATCGAAAAACCCCATTGGAAAGGGAATGGAGTCCTCGTTAAAGCAGAATTTTTTTTGTCACGGCAAGGTAGGCTCTTTCATATGTTCCAAAAAACTTGCAATAATGCGAGTGGCAGTTAGGATGATGGATGGAGTCTCATGCTCAAAGATAAACCTATTACAGGCTAGCCAAACACCCCATATAACAAAGGAAACTAGAGTCTCCAACTCTCTATGCAAAGCCAACCAGCTGAGAAAGTTTGTCTTGAAACCGACATGTCTCCATTGGAAATAGAAACAGAAGTGCTTTTCCAATAGTAGCCAGATACGAAGAAAGCAATAACAGGTGCCGAAAAGGTGATCAGTGGTTTCATCTGCTTTGAAGCATAACAAACATACGCTAGGGCCAACAAAACCCCGTTTCTGTAAACTGTTCCACGTTAGAATTTTGTCAAAAAAAGTCAGCCATGTAAAACACTTAAGTTTCAAAGGCATCCTCCCATCCCAAACCTTCTTGGTCCATCTAGTAGCCATAACATCACAATGAGCTCCCATCTGACTATGATAAGCAAGTCCAGCAGTAATCGCACCAGTATTACAATTTTGAGTCCAAACAAGAGTATCCTCAAAGTCAATGAGATATATACCTGCCCACAAGAGATTCAAAACAAAAAGGTCCCATTTAGTAGAAAGAGCAGGATCAAGTCCAAGATCCATGGAAGAATTCCACCGTGTGTGTCCATCTAATACACATACAACTTCCTGTTTTAATACATAGATATCTTGTCGATGTAAAGCAGTGATCAATGCCATAGATAGCCTACAATCCTCCATACCAAGAACCGGATCCACACCCACGAAAATCGATATACCATTCCCCACCAACCAGGCGATGGAAGGATTGATAATAGGCATAGATTTTAAAAGACTACGCCACAATGGTGATGCTTTTGTAGAAGTCCATCGGTGAGAGCGGAGCCATAGCGAGGTAGAGATTCTTTTCTGATATTTGCATCTGATAATATTTCCCCACAGGCCGTGGTCGAACATACTTCTCCATAAGCTCTTTGCACAAAGGGAGCGATTAAACAATGTCAAGTGATAGATGCCCCATCCCCCCATTTCAATAGGACGAGCCAATAGGTCCCAAGAGGCAAGATGTAATTTATTGTTAGTGTAATCTCCAGCCCATAAGAAGTGAAATAATAATCTTCGGATGGCGTCAATTATCAAACCAGGAATCTCAAATAGTGAGAACCAAAAAACAAGAATGCCCTGTAAGACAAATTTAGTCAAAGTAAGTTGCCCCCCAAGAGAGAGATATTTATAAGACCAGGTAGAGATCCTCCTTTGAACCTTAATGAAAAGCCAATTCCAGTCTGTAGCTTTGTATCTGGACGGCTTAAAAAAGAAGCCAAGATACCGGAAACCCTCCAATAGTGCAGTTCTTTTGTAAGGCAATAAAGAAGTAACTTGGTCAACTATTTCATCAGTAGGATTGTGTACATGGAAGGACGATTTCTTATGACTCACAACCATGCCCTAGGTCGCACAGAAAGTCGCCACAATGGAAGCAAAATGCTGCCATGTATTTACAGACCCCTGACCCAGGAGTAAAACATCATCAACAAAGAGAACATGTGTGATCCATAATGAACTAGAAACATTGATACCTGTAATCAACTTGTCCCTGACAACCTTCTTAATCAGTAAACTTAGTCCCTCGATGGCAAGGATGAAAATATATGGTGACAAAGGGCACCCCTGGCGTATCCCCTGGTTTCCATGAAAAGAATCAGTGGGTGAGCCATTCACAAGCACCGCAAAGTGTGCTGAAGTTACATAGCACATAATCCAATTAACAATCTCTAGTGTAAGCCCTGTCTACAATAGTATGAGGCATAGGTAGTCCCAGTTGATTTTGTCATACGCCTTCTCCAAATCGAGCTTGAGGATAAAAGCATTGAGGTTCTTCACCTTGATGGAACGTATACATTCCTGGGCCACCCCAACAACATCCAGGATTTGTCTGCCCGGGATGAAACCAAATTGTTCCCGAGAAATTCCCTTTCCCAAATCAGGCTTCAGCCGATCCACAATAGTCTTAGAGATAACCTTATAAAGTTAATTACATAGTGCAATAGGACAATAGTCATTCAGTTCCTTCGGTCGATCTCTTTTGGGAATAAGAGTGAGGTAGGTAGAATTCAAAGACTCAGGGATCCATCCCTTCTCTCTGGATTCATTCACCGCAAGAGTGATCTCATCCCCAAGTATATCAAATAAGTGTAGATAGAATTCGGTAGTGAGTCCATCAGGACCCGGACTCTTGTCCTTAGCGAAACCCTTGAGAACATTGAGAACCTCCTCCCTGGTAACTCCCCTACCAATCTGTTCACAATCCTCCGGACATAATATGCAAGGGAAATTTTGAACAGTTTCAAGCTATTGCAATATTTAAAATGATCTGGCTTCGTGAACTAGCGTTTAAAGTGGTCAATGGATGTTACAAAGAAAAACTTCCTGTGGCTTGGGATAGACCACAACAAACAGATGACTTCCAAAAATAACCTCATTTCCCAATGTATGCTATATAAATGTAAATGCTAAGAAATGGAATAAAAAATCTACCTTCAACCAGACGTCTGATGAAGATCCTCGTTGAGCTTTCGAACCATCACACTTGAACTTGCAGCTTAGTCTCAACAATAAACACAAGCAATTGCATATGATATATGAAATATGTTAGCATATACAACAACATAATCTATGATATATATAAGCAAATGTACCCAATGATAATAAACAATCATTGACAATATCAATTGGACGAGAAAATGAGTATTTCTATTAATACGAACAAGAAGTACAATATACAACCTCCTATCGGAAACTCATCTGAACCAAGAACTAGGTCCCTCCACTTATTCCTCCACCACTTCAATCCCCCATGCAATGGCAAACTCGCGAGTAAAGGAGCAAATCCCTCACAAGATATGGAAGATTTTGGTAGGTGAACATAAAAGGTTCACAACAATTAGGATCAATGGATGTAGACCCAAGCTATGGCAAAATTCCAATAGAGTTTTGATGCTCTTCTCTTTCTCTCCTCCTTCCATGTATGATGGCTCAATATATAACCCTCCAAAGGCAAGTGAAAGGTCAGATCGAGTCGTTTCGAGATACATGGAGGGCCAAAGGTCACAATGGCCGATGTTTTGGAGGGAAAAAAGGAGATTTCACTCTCTTTTACCAATTAACTCAATGTACGCAAGCTATAATGGTGCAGCCTGCATATGCGCGAGTTACATTGAATCAGCTTACATACAGGAGTAAAAAATAGGGAAACAAAGGGTTCCAGGAGGACAAAAAGTGGTTATGAGTCCATAAATGGATAATGGAGACCAAGGAGTGCTAATGCTCACAAGGTGTCAAAATATGGTGTAACAGATAGCCCCTAATGTGTGAGGTCAGAGAAGGTACTACGATGGCTGAAATACATTATAAATCTCTGAAGTGGAGTGATGGAGGCACAAATGGAAGGAGTAGCCCACTCGTCAGAATACAATGATTTCTCTGTATACATATCGGTACCATACATAGCAATCTGATACAATGGCCATGAATAGGCAATATATAATGAATACATGTCATGAATGGTCACATCCATGACCCGAATACAATAAGATATGGTCTCCTGCTAAAGAGGAAACAACTGATGCAGACTGATGTTACAAACTGCTGATGTATGAGAATAATCTCCCATAGGTACAATCACGATCACAAGTAGCATACTGAATGCTACTGAATTCTGGGGTCTTCTACACAAACCATCTATTGTGCATGTCCCATCAAGTAAATAAAGGTACTGATGTCGAACCTGAAGTGACATCGTCTGATTACCGGTCATTGATGTATACCGTTAACAGACGCGAGATAACCCACCAATAATGAAAATGGGCATCAAGGCACTGAGTACATTCATCAAAGTGTGAATAAAGGTGTTGAGGTTGAACACTCTGACGAATCCATCGATCAGGGGACATTAATGAATTCCCAACTATCAATCGCGAGAGGAACTACCACTAATGACTGCATGTCTCAAGGTACTCAATAGGACTCTAAATCTAGATTCCAGAATAAATGAGTTGGATTTGATGGAATGAGATTCCCTCGAAGGAGGGCATTGATGGATCCCCCATCAACGAGCACGAGGTAGCAACTAGGTTGAAATATTTGGAAGAACGTGATCGAATTGGACTCATAAGGGATGGCCAACATGCAATAGTCAAAAGATCTGAGGAGTGGCCAACTCTGGTTTCAATAATTCCTTTGAACAAGAGCATGAGCAGATGAAAAGACTCAGGAAGCATAGACTCAAACACTAGATACTGATAATATTTTGTGATGCATGAGGCATCGACAAAGGCTCCATAATGACTGGAATCTTAACCAGCCGATGGAGTAATATCTGATAAACGAGTACAGCTTCCTAAGGTCATACTAATGTCCCGACTCATGTTATATGGAGTGGAGATGAATGCTCTATTCAAAGGAGACACGATAGCTGCCAAAAGAAGGTGGTAAAATTTTCCCGTCTGGATTTTTAAATTATATGATTTTTTTGGTCTTTTTCATATTATAAAGCTTGAAAAAGAATAAAATTGCTTATGATACAAAAATGAGGAAAGGAGTGTCATGGGAAAGCAAACTAGTTCCAGGGAATGGAACATACCTATGTGCAATATGTGGACACTCGGGGGGTGTTCCCTTAAGGTAAGGGTCATCAAGCTGCAAAAGATAAATTATAGCTCTGCTTGGCCCGGAAGGCTAAGTGCTCATGCAAATGGCTAATAACTGATAGAAGCGGGAACTGGCACAAGGCTCAAAGGCAAGCAATAAAATGCAATGCATTCACAACTCGACATAATGGGGAGTCCTTATGGGAGATGGCCAGAATAAAGATAAAGTAGAGTACGGGTCTTCATCGCAATGTCATGGCGTGACTACAAAGGAATCCGAATCCTAAGGAGAAACAACTACATGGGCACTGTAAGACATAAAATGATCTAATTAGGGAACCCATGGTCGAACAGGCCCTACCGCCAAATAACGACACTTCTAAAGCAGCATGGATGTTCCGTGTCAGTTAAAAAGCGGGGTCACACCTAAGGTTTATAAATGTGGTCATAAGTTCGATGCAAAAATGCAGGTGAAATGACATCCTAACCTATGTGCCAGTTGAAGAAAATACCTGTTGAAGGCGCGAAAATGTTCAAAAATCCACTCTCGTCGGGAAAAACTGCTTTAAAAGGCACTTCATGACGACATATTAGTCCACAAAGCTTCAAAAATGGAAAAAACTATATAAAAGTGGGTTTGAAAATTTGATAAATAGTAAAAAGAAATGTTTTTACCACATCATTGTCACTTTTCACTCCAAATAGTGCATTTGGGTTGTTTTTACCTCCGATCTTCAATCGACGATTCCGGGAGCTAGGAGCGTTGGAATCACGAGCCATATGGACCAGGTAAGAGCTCTCAACTTCCTTTTCAATTCTATAGCTTTTAATTTGGTTTTTAATGGTCAAATTTTAATTTTTTCCATTGATATACACCCATTATGCATTGTACGCGAGATACTATTTTGTGGGTCGCGTGTAGGGCTGGGTGTGCACGAGCAAACTAGTAGTAGCTCAGATGTACCCGCGACTATCCCTAAATTAGCTCACGTACAACGTCAAGGGTAGTGTTTTTTTATATACATGGGCACTAAAAAACTCTTTGTTTTCTTCCAGGATGGTTTTGGAATGGAGAGAAAGGGAGCATGACATCATTGATCAGCAAGTTCATGAATATTTGGTTTCCCAACGAGCATTGCAAGCTTATGGTTTATACAAATTTTGGAGCATCGAGGGTTTGAGGGCCCAAAACCGATTGCTCACTACGATGGTCAACTAATGGGATATGGAAGCACAACACTTTGACTTGGATGGGCAACCACTTCACCTGGAAGTGGAAGACATATATTTCATCACAGGTTTGTCTCGTCGAGGGGAGGTGGCAAGTCTTCAATCTCGCACCGTGGGGGGTGGAGCCACTATTAGTGACTATATTGACATGTACTACATTGCTGGCACCCAGAAAGTGGGTAGCCAAATCCCCACTGAGGCTATTGAGAGTCTAAGTAAGATAATTATCATTGTCACGCTCGGGAGAATAGCAGGGTCAGCTTCGCTTCATCAGGCCTCAAATCCATTGATATTCTATGCGGTTGAGTGCCTGAGACTGACTGTGTATGACTGGTGCACAACGCTACTGGGTACCATGAAGAACCAACTGCCAGAGTGCAAACTAGGGCGGACCAAAAACTTCGGTTTTGGTAGCATATTATGCAGCTTCTTCTTTGAGAGGGTTCCGGGCTTGAGTCCAAGGGTTGAAGTCCCTCCACATAGTCTCTGAGATCCTGCCCATACTCGGTGGGAGAAGATATTGACACAGAAGGGGGGTGGCTAAAAGGATTCCCCATATACTGATGAGTTTTTCCACTGGTGGTGGCGACAGGTGATCGCCATCGATGACTATCCCTATGAGGGGATTGATTTCAAAGGGGACCGTGACATGCTGCTTCCACCAAGGGCCGCATTCGGGGACATTGGAAAGATACTCTTTTTAAGTTTTGAATATTTATTTTTTTGTATTTTTGATTTAAGTGAAAGCAAAAATATTTTTGGTGTGATATCATGTATTGATGTTTGAATTTTTGCTCGCATACTTGGGTCCACGGAGACCACAAGGCTTCCCATGACATTGGTGTAGGTGCAGGGGTGGTGAGGTAGCGGGCGCAACGGCAGAGCATACATTAGAGACCGTACGGGTCAACCTGACCCGTATGAATACCAGGGTACCATTGATTGAGGTAGAGCATTTCCCAGAGGCGATGTAGAGACACGTAGTATGGGTACTTGGCACATGGGTGCGATTACTCCGGCACATAGCCAATGCTGTGCATTATTACATACAGACACATCCTGTCGAGGCAGTGAGGCCTCCTCGTAGGGATTAGATGCCATGGGGTCTCACTATTTTGTATCAGATTGTATATTTGAGAGCTACGAGCTCCGGTTTTGTACTATGACACAACATTTTGGACATATTATTTTGATAATGAAAACTATGACCTATTTCCGATTATGCTATATTATGTGTGTACAAATGTGTGAATGTTATTTGTGTGCTTCTTTTATTGATGTGACAAATTCCAATCTAGGACATAATTAGCGTATGCATCAGTTACGTGATTAAAATGTCTCGGAACATGAATATTTGTAATAAAAACAAATTGACGCTCCAAGAGTCTTACCCGTAAGAACCTCCTTAGTAATGTAGGATCCCTTACACAATACTGGCCGTTCAACTGAGACACAACCAGTTGTGAATCCAGGAGGACTTCTAAAGACTGGATACCATTTGAAATGGCATCGTGAAGTAACTCGATAACAACACTATACTTAGCCACATTGTTCGATGTAGGATCGAGACAAGCACCTCCTGAAGACACAATCTGATAGTCGAGCGAGTAAATAACCCACACAGCAGAAGCTAGTCTCTGCGTATGATGGTTAGCCCCATCCGCGAATCCTAATAACACTGGAGATTCTGCTGACATCTGTCGACCAAATGGAACCGAATCAACAGACTTGAAAAATCAAAGGAAATCTAAACTATGTACAAAAACTATACACTAGTTTACAAAAGTATCAACTCGAGCTAGAAGCTCAAGCATAATACCGCTTAAGGTAGAGCCCATTTCTAGGCTCCTTCAGGGCGTTCCCCTTATAATCCTTTAACTCCTAGGCTCCTTGCTCAAGGACACGCCTCACAACGTAAGGACCGTGCCACATTGGGTTGAAATTTCCTGCCCCTAGGGGTTCCTTAGCTTGGTCATAAAGGAGAACCAAGTCACCTTCAACATATTATCGGGGACAGGCAGACCTATCGTATTGAACCTCAACATGACGTTTGTTGGCCTCTATTGCTATAGAGACATCCCTACGCTGCTCGTCAAGTTGCTCGAGGTAGACTAAGCGATGCTCTACTTCTGAAGTGTCAGGCATGAGTTCTATGGCTAAATTCAAAGAAGGAATTTTGCATTCAATCGGTAAGATGGGCTTCACACCATGAACTAACTGGAAAGGCGAGAAGCCGGTGGAAGTCTTTACTATGGTTCGATAAGCCCACAAAGTAGGATACAACATAATATGCCAATTACTCTTGCTTTGTCGGATGGTCCTTTGGAGAATGGCATTAAGGGACTTATTAATTGCCTCAACCTGGCCATTCGCTTTGGGATAATATGAAGATGAGTGATCTTGTCTGAACCCAAGCTTAAGTGATAATTCCGCCATCATCTTGTTTTGAAAGTGACTGCCATGGTTAGTGACAATCTCTTTCAGGATACCGAATCGAGCTATAATTTGATTTAATACGAAGTGGGATGCTGTTGCACCACCGGCTTTAACGGTTGGCATGGCCTCAACCCATTTGGTAAAGTAATCAACGACCACTATGATATGATGATGCCCCCCAACCAAAGCTGGGTTGCAATCCATGAAATCAACCCCACACTTGGTGAAGGGACCGATGGTGACGACCGGATGGAGAGGAGTAGGATGTGAGTGTACATTCAGAGAAAACACCTAGCAAGGGTGACATCTCTTTACAGCATTAATACAATCTTTAAAGATCGTAGGCCAAAAATAGCCCACTCACAAGATACGTTGGATTGTCGCAAGCCCATATAAGTGACCACCGCATGCTCCTCTATGGAAGTCATTAAGTAGTAGCTCCACTTCCTCATGAGTTAAGCAATGACGTAGGATAGATTCTTTTCCTCAGCGATACAAATTTTCACTGATGATGACATAATATTTGGCATGGTGTCTCACACGTCGTTTCTCATCTCGCGAATAATGCGAAGGGAACTTCAGAGTCTGGAGATATATAATGATGTATCCATACCAAGGGTCTGTCGACGAGATAAGGAATAAATGCTCATCAACAAATGAGTCTTCATGGACCTCTTCCTCATCAAGTCTCGGAAAATCCGATATTAGCTCCGCGAAAACCAAGGACTTCACCGAATTCGCCAAAGCAAAATCAAGATCAAATTCCTAAAGGATGACAATCCATTTATTATATTTCTCCCCAATTAGATGTCGTGAGAGCATGAACTGAAATGGATTGACATGTGCTATAACTATGGTTTTCCTAAGCAAAATATATTGTCGTAATCGTTGGACTGCATGTACAGTCACAAGGGCCAGTTTCTCAATGTGAGAATACCTTAGTTCAACGCCTACTAGGTTTCAACTAAGATAGTATACAACATGATCTTGAAGCACATCGTCCACCTAAACCAAGACCATACCAATCGTCTCTTGAGATGCGACCACATAAAGCAAAAAATCTCTTGCATAGTCGGGTGGACTAAGCAGAGGGGACGATACCAAGGCTTTCTAAAGGGCGTCAAAAGACTGTTGGGATCGCTCATCCTAGATAAAAGGGGTGTCTTTCTTCAATAATCGCGTGAAACCCTTAGTAAGACTGGCATAGTTTACAATGAAACGACATAAGAAAGTAGCCCTCCCTTGGAATCTCTGAAGTTGAACCAAATTGCGCGGGGGAGGCAAATGAAGTATTGCCTCAACCTTTAATGGATTGACTCGAATACCTTCCTTCGATACTATGAACCCTAGAAGGAGACCTCTTTTCACACAAATGATGCACTTGTTTGGATTCAAATGAATATTATATCGGCGGCATCTCTCGAAAACAAGACAGAGGTGACTTGGGTGATCTATTCTACTACGAGAATGAGTAGTGAGATCGTCCAAGAAAACTTCCATTATACGTTTAATATCGTGAAATGCATAGGTCTTGGCCCGCTGAAATGTAGCTCCGACATTTTTAAGGCCGAAGGGATTTTTTGGTATGCAAAGGTTCCCCAAGGACATATAAATGCAGTTTTATGTTGGTCCTCGGGTTTAATTTGGATCTGATTGTAGCCTGAAAAACCGTCCATAAACGAAAAAACTTCGCTTCCTGCACACTCATCCAAGATTTGGTTTATGAATGGGGTGGGGAAGTTGTCTTTAGGACATGCTCTATTCAGATCACAGAAGTCGGTGCGCACACGGATGGTTCCCTGCTTCTTATCCACGAGAACGAGGTTGGATACCCATTTGGTAAGGGGAACTGGGTAGATGAAACCATCCTTAAGCAGTTTCTCTACTTCTGCCTTAATGGAGGCTGCCTTCCTAGGATTAACAGCTCGAAGTCATTTTCAAATAGGCTTAACATTGGTGCAAGTCTTAATTTCATGTTCAATAATACTAGGGTCAATACCTGGCATCTCCTCGTATGACCAGGAAAACACATCCCGAAATTATTTAAACAGATCGGTGTAAATACGAATCTCTTTAGGGGAGCAATCTGGACCGATATATTGTCACGTACCCACCCATCCATACAAGGCAAGGGAGGGAACATGATGCCAATCTATGGGGTTTTTCATAAAAACTCAACCCATTCATTGGATTCACACTATTAAAAACCATTGTGTGCAGATGCAACTCAATTGAATATGCATAGCAGAAATAAACAAATCATCCACACACATTTTATATGCATACAACATATCAATATAATCATCAAATTAAACATTGCAAAAGTAAAATACAGAGACAAAGAACACTTATCTTCGTTGTGCAATTGTCCCAAACAACTAGCTATGTCGCTGCAACGTTCCTCCCAACCGTAGGTCTCTACCCAGCCTATATTATTTCAGCACTAAGAGACCACCCTCGAGCTGGGCATGATATCTACAAGGAAAAGGGTATTTCAAGCTCATACACAACCAAATAATCATTTGCATTTAAGCCAAGCCAGTCCACAACTGGGTTTATTAGGCTAAATATGAACCCTCTTCATTTGTGGATGCTTCCACTCAAGCTCAAGCCAAAAAAATGGAAACCCATTTCAACCCCAACAATCTCCTACACAAGGAAAACTCATAAACTGGGCATGGATACACATAACAACAAAATCATAAGTGTTGGGCATGTAGAAAAATGTTTTTATAGTGGGATGCCCAAAATGAGGTTTCTACCAATTCAGAAAAAACGTGGGCAACCAAAACGAAATGGGAGAAGGGAAAAACAACCCCGGGAAAGCAAATCGTTTTCAGAAAAATGATTATGGGCATTCAGAAGATGATTTTGGGCATTCTAGGGCCAAAAATGGCCTTCACATAGTCATACAATTCGATGTAAACATTCAAACAATTCGGGTCATTGATGTGATAGACGGAAGCTCTCAAAACGACCTTCACACAGTCATTAACTGGCAGTAAGGAACCAAAACGAATTTTGGGCAAAACTATGACAGGTTGGCACCCGAAATTGACATATACACAGTCACACAGTTGATGGAAACATTCAAAAACGATTTCTGAGGTAGGAGATAACAGCTGGGTTCATAAAAATGATTTTTCCACAAATGAAACCCAAATCTGGAAATTCAAAAACGTTTTTACAACAATAATGGAACAACAAGCTATCAAAACTTATCTATTGAGATTTTCAATGGATTCTCTTCTTTCCCCATAGTCCAACCATCACAAAAACAGGATTCTCAGCTTGAAAACTAGTGAATTTACAGTGTACTCCATGAGAAAAAGGCTCAGCAAGCTTCCAAAACGTGAGAGAGTGAAGTCTGATCATGAATAATGGCTTTGGAAGGCAATTCGTGGGTGTTTTCTTGCCCAAAAAGGAGAAACATGATTTTTCATGAGGGTGGCTTGCCCATACTCGAATTTGGACAGCCATGCCTCCCCAATCCCCAAGGCATTAACTATTTCACCCAACTCTTGGGAGAAATGAATGATTGGGCACCAAAGTCAACATGGGTAGTTGATGGTTGATGGTTTCTCTCATTGACACTTGGCTTGACTTCATTGGCTGAAGGGTTTGAATATTTACCTCCCAATTCCTTGTAAAATCATGCTCCCATCTCTTGTTGCATTGCATAGCTAGTTGTGGGTATTTTATTAAATGCATATTTTCAAGATATTTGAAATTTCAATGTGCCTGGCTAGCACGTAAACCATATGCATCAATAAATCGATGGCAGGGCCTTGGCCTTGAGCTCCTCACCATGATTTTATAACAATATTACATCATTTACATTTTAATGCAATGGGGTCAAGATGGAGACGTTACATTCCCCTCCCCTTGGAATAACACTGTCCTCGGTGTTCCAATACTTTAGAATATATACCCACTTTACACATGCCTCAAAATTCACAACTGGTGGTAGGTTTGTCTGGTGTTTCATCTCTTTACTTTGAACCTTCAAAAGCAAGTCCTTTGGCTTCCACAACTGCTCCTGCTGGCTTTGACCTTCCATCTCTACAGGTGGGAATTGCTACATAGCAATCCCTTCCTTTTATTCACCTTCCAGCTACTCTGCAAGTTTGAAATTTCATGGTTGCCATCTTTCTTGCTGTCCTGGCAACTATTTGAGGAATATTTTCAGCCAAATCAAATAGCTTTTGGTCTGCTGCCATGATCATGGTGCATGACTGGATCTCACTTTTCTCACCAGCAACACTTGGATAGTAATAACTGCAATCAATGGCTTTCAATTTTTCACCTGTGAGACTCATCATGCCAATTCCTGTTAGGACAAGCATAACACAATATTAAAATTAGTCAATTATTTCCCAATTGACATGGAACGTCCATGCTTCACTCATGCGACTTCCAAATTTTTTTCATGCTTTCCTAACATACACATGATCTCTTTCATGTTCATCCTTTCACAATGAAATAACTATTTTAGCATTCACAATTTAATTCAAGCAAATAAACACATTCTTCTTCTAGTCATGACATCCATTCAACAATTCTTTGTTTTATAAATGCATCAATAAAAAGGAAAGAGAAGAGTAAGAGTTTCTCCCTCTTAGTCTTGTTTTATTACGGAGCTATGCCATCACTGTGGTTTCATGCTCCTTAGTCTATTTCACTTTAATGTGAATGCTTGAATTGCCCTTTATTGGCTATGCCACTTAGTGTCTAAGGTTTGTCTAATGCTTTTCAACTTGGGTACCCCTTCCCATTTTGCTTAGAGAACCTCTGGTTGATAGGACCCACTCATGTTCAATAGCACCATCTTTTATCACCGCTCATATTGAGCTCCTTAGGACGGTCATATGTCCATATGCATCCCTATGATGCCTTCCTGGTTCTTGCTTCCAACAATACCTACACTCAAACATTGAATCAATTCACATGTTTTAGTTTATTTTCATAGAGCTTCTCTTTAAACAAAATTTTAGGAAATTAGATCCAAATCACATATACATGTATATTCATAAGCAAGAAGTTGCAAGATAACCAAATACTTATCTGTATTGGATGTCTTCACTTTATTCCACATGATCTTTCTTTGCTTTCCAAGCATTGGATTTCCTGTGGATACAATAATGAATGTTGGGCAAGAATGTAGGCTACTCCACAACCATTCGAATAGGCAATGCCAGGACAGTATGCCGACTGGGTTTTATCAATTAATTAAGGAATGTTTGGCCACCACATCGGCTGCTCCACAACATCAAGTGGTTAATGTTCCCACCAACTGTTCTCTGAATTTATCGAGCATCAGTTACTCTTTGGATTTACCAAGAATTTTATAGTGCACAACCAGTTACTCTCTGGTTTTATCAAGAATTTTATAGTGCACAACCAGTTACTCTCTGGTTTTATCAAGAATTTTATAGTGCATAACCAGTTACTCGCTGGTTTTATCAAGAATTGTAGTTCTTTCAGGGTCCCTGCTTTCCTGGAATTACCAAGGTTTCCAACAAAGAAACAATAGTGTATCAGCTTAGTCGTTAGAAGACTTATACCTGAAATCTTCAAGACATAAATGAAACTGAATACTTATCTATATTGTGCGTTTCCCCTCTGGTCCACAGGATCCTGCTTCGCTTTGCAAGCCTTGGGATCGCCTATGGACTTGGATGTAGTTAATGCTTCACCAGTACACCTTCACATCGACTGGATTTACCAAGAATTTGGTGGTGCCCAACCAGTCCCATACCTAGTTGGCCCTCTCCATTATTGAGCCATCACATTCGTCTGGGTTATTGACCAATGGAAGGAAATTGCGCCACCTAACCATTATAGGTCAAGGCTCTACTATGGAGCCATAAGAATCTCAGGGTTTCCAGTCAGTCTTGGCGCTTGCCCTCCTACTGTTGTCTCAATAGAGATTTTATGCCTTCACCAATGTCACCACACCTTCTTACACCACAACCCTTCACACACACAACTCTTCATTCATACAAGGACGTCACTCCTTCTCTGGTGCAAATCGGTGGTTCCTTTTAGGAACTTTATAGGTGACTTTCTTGACTACAGGTTAGCATGACCCCACTCACACAAGGATGATACCTCTTCTTATTACACAGTTCTTCGGGCCTGTCCATCCTTTCTGGTAATATTTCGTGTGAGCATAGAAAGGTTATCAATTCCTATACAGTCCTTTTGCGTACCCTTCTTCACTTTGCCTCTTAATGTGCAGTATCAATCTGCACCTGTGTAGGCTGACAACACAAGAAGGATAAGCAAGCTCATCAGTATTGCTATTCAATTTTGTAACCATAATCCATATCATTCACTATCAAGTATTGAAACACTAGGAATGCGTCCATTCCCTTAGGTGTAGTCAATATTGAAAACCCTATCATGACCCAGCACCAGAAAAGGTGTGCACCCCCTTTCCGATGTGCGCCATGTAGGCCCTAATCATACTCAAGCAGTCTGCAATGATATAAATAAGACAGAGCATGCTCTGCATATTAACCCTAATAATTTAGACATGCATGTTCTTGTCTAGGGTCACATAATACTCATTCATTTTGAAGATGTATCTCACATTCCTTCTAGGCATAGCTTTACCATATCATTCTCATGGTTTACCAACATGCGGTTTGGTTGAGATATTATTAATGGCATTTCACCCGAAACCCATTTCCAAAGCATGGGGTCTTTCCCATCTAGTTTTGCTTTTGCAGGCCATCACTCTTGGTCTTCCTGCAATGTGTCTTCCTGGCACATTTATCAAATAGCCAAACAGTTAGCAGCATTTAACAATAAAATTCAAATCTGATTTCTCTAATCAGTCAATGGCATTGATAATTAAATTCAAGTATGAATAGCAATTCTGTCCTCTACAGAAATTGATTCGCTTAGCCATGAGTCTGTTCTCATATCATTTGGCTCTTGCTCACGGTAGATTCCCATCTTCATCATAGAATTACCCATATTTTCCATGCCCAAAACAATCTACCTGAAATATGAAACTTCCATCAGCCAAACGCTTTGTAAGTCTCTATGCATATAATATTTCATTGCTGCCACAGTCATTGAAGCATTTAATATCACCAAAATCATCTACTTCATGTGAATCATTACCATACTAGAGTTGCATGGTTTAATTACATTATTTTATGCAATCATTCTCTTGCATTCATAGCAGCTCACGAAATGATCTTAGGATTGACAATAGTTCACCATTCCATCTATTATCTAGTTGTAATGAAACATACACCACAATCATGCATTCACACAATGCATCTCAACATGTGCACCTATACATATGCATGCACTTTTACATCACTCACATAATCTTTTAGTGTGCAATCACTCAATATAACCACAAGATTGTACATAATATTTTAATGCACATCTCCTCAATGCAACCCTGCATTAATTTATGAGTACTATGCATTCAAACATATTATGGCCTGACCATGTATTACCATGACAGGGCCATAAGTCCTCACTTGCTTCGGTTGTTAAACTCACAACCGTCATGGCATGACATAATTTCATATGAATGCATTTATATTTCTAAGCAATTATAGGGTCTAAGGATCATTGCCTTCACTTACCCATACCTCACCATACTTGGTAGGTTAACAGTCCCATTCGGGCACTCAATACCATATGCAAACCAAATCATCATAGTTCAAAACATAGTTGAAGGGATCTCACCAAATCCTTGTTCAACATTCATGCAATTAAGCACAAATAACCATTACCTGCATGGCTATTATTAACATCGCTTGATGTTACTTGATCAGTTGGCCTCTTACCAAGGCTAATTAGTCCTTTTGCCAACATCATGATCATGGACTTGTTGCACCATCCTCTCCTCATAAGGTCGTTGGTCACGTGCAACAATGTCATTAACTTCTTTAGCCATGTTTTGATTGTATTTGTCCTACAACTAATGCGGACACAACTAATTATTAGCAACCACCATAATTATCTCAATTGGCTCATTGCATATGTGAAACCTCACTATTTTACCAATATGCAATGTCCTATTCATGCACAAACATTTCACATGCACCGTGCAATGTTTCTTAATATGCCTACTAGTGCATAGTCATATCATCTATATAATCTCTTGCATTTCAGCATTCCTATGCCATAATTTATATGCACGACCACTTCAGAATTATAAATATAATATCAAGAGGGTAGTGGAGGAATTCTCCCTTCCAATTCCTCATTGTAGCATGGAATTTCGTCTTCCACATAATAGCTGATCCAATTTCATGGGCTCTCTACCATGCACACAAGCAATTATTAGCTATGATCTTCTCACAAGTAGAAATTCAATATATGTATTCACGTGTATAACATTCATTCATGATATTTTCCAAGCATACAATTGTTATGTTATAAACATAAATGGTTTAAGGTGAGAGATTTCCCTTTCATCGGCATTGCCTTACTGCTCCCACTGCTTTTCCTCGTTTGGTGCAAATATTAAGGCTAAAATGGCTGCCGGTGTTACAGATCTTATCGTTATTTTTGCCGCCGGTGTCGTGAATATTTAGCTTAAAAAGCGCCGCCTGTGTCGCAGAATTTTAAGCTAAAATTTGCCGCCCTTGTCGTGGATCTTAAGGTTATTTTCGCCGCGCGCACCGTGCACGTCATAGATTTTAACATTAAAATTGCCGCCGCACGCATCGCAAATTTTAGCGTTAACATTGTCGCCGCTGCGCTGCGCGCATCGTAGATTTTAGCATTAAAATTGTCGCCGCCACGCCGCGCGCATCGCATATTTTAGCGTTAAAATTGACGCCGCCGCGCTGCGTGCATCGCAAATTTTAGCGTTAAAATTGCCACCGCCACACCGCGCGCATCACATATTTTAGCGTTAAAATTGCCGCGTACGCCGCAGAAAATTTTGCCGCCGCGTCACAGAAAATTAGCGTAACTTCTGCCGCCACATCGCAGATTTTTAACATTAAAATCATCGACTGTGTGTGCAGAAAGTTAGTCTAATTTTTGCCGCTGCAACCCTTATGCAAAATTTCGAAAACAGTGAGAAATTTTTTGAGATTTTCTCTTCCTTTTGGTGCAGAATTACCAACTTCTCCGCCGACTGTGTCGCAAAAGATAACCTTAACTTCTGTGCCCGCAAGCCTTCGTTGCTGCGACTGTGTCGCAGGTTTTAAGGCTAAAATCGCCGTTGCGCTCAAGCCTCCATCGCAACTTTTAAGCCTAAAATTGCCACCACGCGTAAATTTTAAGCTTAGATCCACCGCTAGTGTCATAGAATTTAACATTACTTTCACCGCGCGCGCTGCTCGCATCGCAGATTTTAAAGTTAAAATTGCCGTTGCCGCATGCAAAACGTATCATTAATTCTGCCGCCGCAGCCTTAGCAGTAGATACTTAGAAAATTTTCAGAATTTCAAAAACAATTAGAATTTTCTGGAAATATTTGCTTCGTTTCTTTACAGAGGTAAGCCTCTTAGAGATCATACTCACATAGAACAAAACATAAAAAGTATGTCAAGAAAATTACACCTCTTTCATGTCAAGAATAAAACAACAAAACAACAAAATAATATAAGATGGCAGAGGTTGCGCCTCCTTTCTCTCCTCCATGGAGGCAAACAGACAAATACAAAATTGAATGCTATTGCATTGGAAACAATTTAAAGCAAGCATTCAACCTGAAAAGGGATTTTCTCCCTCCTTCCTCAATTTCATAGAATGGAATCAATGAAAGCAGTTTTTGAAATAATCCCCAAAACAGTCATGGAAATGACTTCCCATCCTAATCAATTAGAATCCATGGGACCTTTAGGTTTCTTTAATTCATTTTAATTCCAAATACAAAATACATGTACACACAATGATTTATATTTCTATGAAGGGATCAACAGCCGTAGTGTTGAACCTTAATCTTTGATACCATCTGTCACCTACCCACCCATCCATCCAAGGCAAGGGAGGGAACATGCTGCCACTCTATGGGGTTTTTCATAAAAACTCATCCCATTCATTAGATTCACACAATTAAAAACCATTGTGTGCAAATGCAACTCAATTGAATATGCATAGCGGAAATAAACAAATCATCCACACACATTTTATATGCATACAACATATCAATATAATCATCAAATTAAACATTGCATAAGTAAAATACAGAGACAGAGAACACTTATCTTCGTTGTGCAATTGTCCCAAACAACTAGCTATGTTGCTGCAACGCTCCTCCCAACTGTAGGTCTCTGCCTAGCTTGTATTATTTCAGCACTCAGAGACCACCCCCGAGCTAGGCATGATATCTACAAGGAAAAGGGGATTTCAAGCTCATACACAGCCAAATAATCATTTGCATTTAAGCCAAGCCAGTCCAAAGTTGGGTTTATCAGGCTATATCTGAACCCTCTTCATTTGTGGATGCTTCCACTCAAGCTCAAGCCAAAACAATGGAAACCCATTTACACCCCAACAATCTCCTACACACAAAAAACTCATAAACTAGGCATGGATACACATAACAACAAAATCACAAGTGTTGGGTATGTAGAAAAACATTTTTACAGTGGGACGGCCAAAATGGGGTTTCTACCAATTCAGAAAAATGTGGGCAGCCAAAATGAAATGGGAGAAGGGGAAAACAACCCTAGGAGAGCAAATCGTTTTCAGAAAAAACGATTATGAGCATTCAGAAGACGATTTTGGGCATTCTAGGGCCAAAAACGGCCTTCACACATTCATACAATTCGATGTAAACATTCAAACAATTCGGGTCATTGATGTGATAGACGAAAGCTCTCAAAACGGCCTTCACACAGTCATTAACTAGCAGTAAGGAACCAAAACGAATTTTGTGCAAAAATGTGACAGGTTGGCACCCGAAATTGACATATACACAGTCACACAGTTGATGGAAACATTCAAAAATGATTTCTGAGGTAGGAGATAACAGTTGGGTTCACAAAAACGAATTTTCCACAAATGAAACCCAAATCTGGAAATTCAAAAACGTTTTTACAACAATGATGGAATAGCAAGCTATCAAAACTTATCTATTGAGCTTTCCACTAGATTCTCTTCTTTCCCCACAGTCCAGCCATCCCAAAAATGGGTTTCTCAGCTTGAAAACCAGTGAATTTACAACATACTCCATGAGAAAAAGGCTCAGCAAGCTTCCAAAACGTGAGAGAGTGAAGTTTGATCATGAATAATGGCTTGGGAAGGAAATTCGTGGGTGTTTTCTTGCCCAAGAAGGAGAAACACGATTTTTCATGAGGGTGGCTTGCCCATACTTGAATTTGGACTGCCATGCCTCCCCAATCCCCAAGGCATTAACTACTTCACCCAACTCTTGGGAGAAATGAATGATTGGGCACCAAAGTCAACATGGGTAGTTGATGGTTGATGGGTTCTCTCATTGACACTTGGCTTGACTTCATTGGTTGAAGGGTTTGAATATTTCCCTCCCAATTCCTTGTAAAATCATGCCCCCATATCTTGTTGCATTGCATAGCTAGTTGTGGGTATTTTATTAAATGCATATTTACAAGATATTTGAAATTTCAATGTGCCTGGCTAGCACGTAAACCATATGCATTAATAAATCGATGGCAGGGCCTTGGCCTTGAGCTCCTCACCATGATTTTATAACAATATTACATCATTTACATTTTAATGCAATGGGGTCAAGATGGGGACGTTACATATATACATTCTCGATTTTTCTCGGAGTGCGAGAAATGTTGATTGTGATGGTAGGAGAAATACTATCCATATCCCCCTCCGCATAAATTTTGTGCAACTCCAACAGATCCATAGGGTGACCAACCTTCTCGGCTAGAGTCGATCTAAACTCATATTGCTCGATAACATCAAGGGTTGGAAGGAAATAAGATCTATGATGTAGGTCCTCCCAAGGCTTATCATTGCCATTCATGGCCTCAATAATGGATTCATCTGACGGTAAAATATCATCAAGGCAGTCATGTGAAAAAGATGAGTCGACTACCCATGCGGGAAACGTAACAGGATCTTCTTCCTCTGTCCTTGAAGAAGAGAGATCTCGCTCTGTAGTGACTTGTTGAATATCACGATAAGCAAGTTCGACTGCAGAAAAGGGCATATCCATTCTGATGTGTGAAGGATCTCCTGACGTGGGACTCATGGAAGGTAAGGTCCACGAATCACCAAAATACGATTTTTGAAATGGTACAGGAGCCAACGACGAAGGGTCACTGTCGGAGATGGTTCCTATAAAGGAGATTGGTGCAGAAAAATTGAAAGATCCCATCAAGGAGGGGTACAAGCCTACACCAACATTCCTAGTTTTCGGCTGATAAGTTTCAATTTGAGGGACCATAGACCCCCGCGATGCTACAGAATTAAAGGACAACTAATCGATCGTCACAATCTTTCCTTCATGGGGAAATCAAATAACTCTGAAAATAGAGGATACAATCGCTTTCATAGCGTAAATCCAATTTCTACCTAGTAAGAGGTTATAGTTGATGGGTGCATCAACCACCTCGACCTCTATAGGCACAGATTTCCCACCCAAGTGGACCTCAAGCGAGGGTACAATACCATGAGGCTTGAAAGACTTACCATCAAATGTTGCAAGCAAGGTTGTAGACTTCAACAATGGGGGTTAGTGGAGAGCCTTCCAAGAGGATAGAGACATTAATGAAGTAGACTCATCTTCATCAACGAGAGTATGCTTAACGATCATCTCTAGGCACCTAACATGAACTTGGAAAGCTACATGATAGGGTAACCGAGGCTGAACGTCAGTAGTGTCAAACTTGATGACATTTGGGCTATCAAAATCAAGGGCTCATAAAGTAGATAAAAGGGCGTTCCTTTGAGAAGGACAAGCCGGAAGTACTTCGAGTGCCGACATAGAACATGGGGTTTGACCCAAATCTTCTACAATTGAGTAGTTTTAGGCAGCTTGGGCATTATGATTATGTGTTGAGCGCTTAAGAACACCTTTCGGTACCCATGACATAAAATTGGGCTTCTCGATATGCAATGGAGTCTCGGGTGGAGGGGGATCATTCCCAAAAGAAGGTTGTGGATCTCCCTAATCACGTGAGCTTGTAGCAACACAAACCTAGGATTTAACCATGTTTGCGCATCCAAAAATGCCGTCACGGGTAGAAGAGGTCGAAGTTTCATTAGTCCCATGACCGACGGTAGAAGCACCAGAAGCCATATTCTGATGATGAGGAAGGGGGTTTGTTAACACAGTTGGGATCTGTGCGATGTGCTTCGATGCTTCCTCCATGTGAGGAAACAAATGTGTAAGGTAATCTTTCGAGCAAAGTTTACAAGGAAAATTCACCTTATGTCTAGGATTGCGATCCCCACCAGCATTTCCTCCATCCCGAGGAGGGTTAATGTTTTCCTTTTTATTCCTATTGTTCCCACCCCTAGGGTTATTCTTCCCCTTCTTTTTCCCACCAGGTTTCTGGTAACCAAATGGGTTCTCCAATTGCATAGAATGTACATCGGACAACTGGGTGGAAATGGACGAGGCAGGAGCTTGTCCAGAAATGGACTGGTTAATAGACAGATTATGCATCTAATTCGTAACCATATCCATGGAACGAGCACTTGTGGAACCATTAATGCCATTGGCATGCATTCCAGGAATGGGCTTGGGCTCATGTCTTGATCGTGGCGCATCAGGTATAATGTCATACAAAATCCTAGATTGAGCATGACTAGGTCTTACTGTTGGGCTTTGAAGATGACTTGTTCCTCAGTCATAATTCCGGACAATGAAACGTCCTTCAAAACATAAGGGATTAAATACTTGAGGAACCATTCCAGGAGAAACTCTAGAGGAATGTTGGCTTTCACTAACCTCTTCCGTCGGTGCCACTCCTGAATGTGATCAGAAATATGTGTGGCCTTATCCTGATGGAAGGTGGAAAAGATTTCAGTGCCAGTGTCACAACGAACTGGAAACTGGAAATGGTCGAGAAAAACCAAAGCCAAATCATAGAAGCTCCTGTAAGTGCCCCCAGGAAACTCGACATACCATTGCATGGCTGCCCCTGTAAGGATGCGTTGAAATAGCCTCAAATGGATAGAATCGTGGTTCAAGAAATTCGAGGAGCACCATAAATGGAAAGTGGTGACATGATCACCTGGATCCTCACCCTTCTTCCCTTCAAACTTCAGAACATCGGAAGGGATCTTGGTGGGAACTGGGGGCCATGTAGAATCATGACACACTGGATCATTCGTGAGCTTAGAAAGATCGAAAAAGTTTAACCTAGCAAGGAACGAGAGCTGAGCCTGTGAAGCTTGATTATAAGCTCCCAAGAGAGACTGACTTTGCGAAACTGAAGGTGAGACTGTGTTCATCGAAGTCGACACCTGAGGTGCTGACGAACTCTGATAGAAACCGTGACCATGACCAGAAGGATGATATCCTCCTCCAAACTGACCGATATAAGGATACGCAGGTATGTGCATGGAAGGGATTCCATAGGAGGGAATGGGATAATGGCTAGGACTGGTTGAATAACCGTTAAAATTACCCCCATAAGAATGGGGTCCCATATAAATACTCGACGTAGGAAAACTAGTCGAGTGAGGTCCATAAGAAACTGATATGTTCCCACTCCTTCGTCAGTGCAGGCATATATGTAGAGGAATTCGGGTTAACTGATGGAATATAAGTTGTAGATCTGATGCCTATTGTGAAACCTCCACTCAAGAAAGGATTCACACTAACACTAGGGGCTGGCGAAGGAGGAGGCCCTCCTCCAACATTCAGAGAAGATAAGCAGTATAAGGGGGTATAGTTCCCCCAATCCCAATGCTAGAGCTATCATTACCACCAGACATGGTGGGAGTAAAATTTGACATAAAACTGGGCATACCCAATGAAAAAGGATCTGAGGTCGTAGGGACGGACGTAGAACCAAAACCTGACACACCCGTGGATGAACTATATGGAATACCCGATGACCATGTATCATCGAATGGGTTCGTACTAGTGGGTTGTGATGTCCCAAACCCGTGATGAGTGTTGTGTGGTGAACCTCCCTCCCATCCACTCCTCGGAGTGGAAGGAGGAGATTTTCTCTTCATGCCAGTGGATGGAGTCGAGGGGACTCCCAACGTGCCAGATGCAGAACTCATAATGGGAGCTCTATGAAGCTCGTGAGATGTGAATAAAGGACTAACGATAGTCCTCCGACATCTCTTGCAAAGAGATTGTGACAGATCGCTAACTGGTAAACCGACCAACTAAAGAGATCGACGGAGAGGCAGATCTCGATCTACGATGACTTCAAAGAGTCAACGAATAAATGTCTCCTAATGACCCACTAAATCGTCACAAAGAACACACCTAAAAGAAACTACATCCAAAATGCACACAACAGGGGACTAGCTCAAGGGACCTCTTGACACTACAGCTGGTATGTCTCTCCTAGGAAAGGCTTGAGACTCCCAAACTATAACCGGAGGTAACCGAATAAGTTATAAGGACCCTCAGTATTCACTGTGCGAACAAAACTGTTTTGTCTGACCCCTATCTAACTCAGGGCACTCACAGAATAACCGCTGTAAATGCCCTATGTGATACCTAGGTAAAGCAACTATGGCCACCACGTATAACCAATGCTCAGGCAAACAGTCGCAGGTGGGATCTGTCATATGGGCAGGATAAATAAGCCCGAAACTCAATAGGGTCAAATCCCCCAAGTGTCCCTAGATACGAACAAATCTTGGATATATCTCCCACGTTCAACAAGTATTGGAGGGCTATCTCCGCAACCAACCTATCGTGACCTCGTGCTTAACTCTGGTTTAAGTAGAGCATCCTGAGAAGACCGATGTATACCATGGGTTTCACCACTCCCTGGTTAGACACATAATGTTTGTTTAATAGTCTTGGATTTTTAACTCAACAGGATCTATTCCAAGACTCTAAACTGATACTAGTTGGTGCACCCTAGAAAAGAAATCATTCTAATCAATTTCAAATTAAGCATTAATTTTACTGGTTGTGATTACTCAAAGGGATATGGTAGTGAAACTAGTGATGTGAAAAGACTCAATGATATGCACACCCAAAAAAGCACTAGACTCTTTTATCAATGGAAAAATAATGCCAGTAAATGACAGTCAAACGAAAGCTTCTTTTTCAAAAATAAAAATGCAATATCTTTAATGTTTCATGCACAAACAAGCCCTAATGAAGGCACAAGCACTTTGATGCAAAATGCAAATACATAAAGCAATTTTTTTTGTATTTTCACTATAAATGAATGAAAATGCAACAATTTTTTTGTATTTTCAAAATAAATGAAAATGCAACTAAGAATCAATACTTTTTAGAAAAGAATGTAGTGCAGATAACCCAACAAACCCCAAAAAGCAAGACTCAAATAAGCCAATGAGATATAAAAAGAAAAATGGTTAAAAAACCAAGAAAGAGGAGCTTCCAGTCACGAAAAGAGGCAAGGAACAGTCATGACATAGGCCCAGAAAGACTCGGGAACACCCATAACTCACCCAGCATCAACCAAACACCAAGAATAAGGTTAAACTGGAGTTGTACGTGACTGTTCAATAAACAGTTGCGTATGTACGCGGGTTATAGAAGGAAAAATCGCGTATAGACGCGGGCAAAACACAACTAGCGAGCGTACAGGGAAAGATCATTGACCAAAAAATGAGTGGAAAGGATAAAAAAACTCAATATTTTTCTATAATAACCTGACGACCTACTAATGACACAGAAACTCGAAAGAACAGAGACCCAAAATAAGGAAAATTTCCCCAAAACCCCAAATGGATGCTTCTCCCTAGTGGTGTAGCCAATTCTGTTATGGAGAAAAACTTCCTATGGCTTGAGGTAGACTACAACAAACAGATGAATTCCATAAATCAACTCATTTCCCAATGTATGCTATGTAAATGTAAATGCTAAGAAGTGGAATAAAATACCTACCTTCAACCAAACATTTGATGAAGATCCCTATTGAGCTTTCGAACCATCACACTTGAACCTGCAGCTTAGTCTCAACAATAAACACAAGCAAGTGCATATGATATATGAAATATGTTAGCATATACAATAGCATAATCCATGATATATATAAGAAAATGTACCCAATGATAATAAACAATCATTCACAATATCAATTGGACGAGAAAATGAGTATTTCTATTAATATGAACAATAAGTACAAGATACAACCTCCTGTCGGCAACTCATCTGAACCAAGAACTAGGTCCCTCCACTTGTGCCTCCACAACTTCAATCCCCCATGCAATGGAAAACTTGCGAGTAAAGGAGCAAATCCCTCACAAGATATGGAAGAGTTTGGTAGGTGAACAAAAAAGGTTCACAACAACTAGGATCGATGGATGTAGACTTAGGCTATGGAAAAATTCCAATAGAGTTTCAACGATCTTCTATTTATCTCCTACTTCCATGCATAATGGCTCAATATATAACCCTCCAAAGGAAAGTGAAAGGTCAGATCGAGTCGTTTCAAGATACATGGAGGGCCAAAGGTCACAATGGACGGATTTTTGGAGTGAAAAAATGAGATTTTACTCTCTTTTACCAATTAACTCGATGTACGCAGGCTATAATGGTGCAGCCTACGTATGCGTGAGTTGCATTGAAGCAGCTTGTGTATAGGAGTAAAAAATAGGGAAACAAAGGGTTCCAGGAGGACAAAAAGTGGTTTGAGTCCATAAAGGGATAATGGAGACCAAGGAGTTCTAATGCTTACAAGGTGTAAAAATATGGTGTAACAATGTCCGCCTGTTTTAGCTTTGGTGCCTCGTTAATAATCAGTTCATCATTTACTTTCAGATCCCAAATGGAGTTTGTGATTCACCGTTGATTAGCAAATTTGTGAAAGAACTTAGTGTTCTCATCTCCGACTTTAACCCAGGTGGCCCGGATCTTTTGTAGCCAGGTCTCCTCAATCTGACCAAGAAGACATTTATTCTTAGCTTCCAAAGAAGTAATCCATGCTCTTCTAGCTACTGAGAAAGATTATGTGTCCACACCCCCATAGAAACCTGTAAATCAGTGTCAATAGCATCAAGGGTGACCCGATTCTCAGCTTTTATGGTCTTCTCCTAGTTTTTGATCCAATCCTTGAATTTTCGTAGCTTCCGAACCAATCCAAGAAGTGATGGATTGTGTTGTTCAGTACTTAAACCCTTCCAAAATTCTCTCATAGAGTCACAGAAAGACACATTTTCCAGCTAGATAAGGTTAAACTTAAAGGGATAGACACAGAAGGATCTATCAAAATCCAATTCAAGGACAACCGCACGATGATCAGAGATACCCACCGAATAGTGTCAAGCACGATACCAACCCACCAGTTCACAAATGCGCTCATCGATAAAGAAACAGTCCAATGTTTTAGAGATCCACGCAACACCACACCGCCCATTAGACCATGTGAACGAGAGGACATTGAAAATGATATCAACATTATCTGAAAGGTATTAGCTTCTTCCACCAATTCTTGGATAACTATTTCAACATTATCTAAAAGGTATTAGATATAAAGTAATACGACTAAAACTATAAAATTAGACAACCAATAAAATAATTTAACAATTAATTCACCAGGCTGGACATTTGTAACTAAGAGAAGAAACTGTGAACAATGAAGGAAATGCACTTATCTCTACCAATTAGCATGGACTTTGTCTGCATTTGAATGGAACTATATTATACACACATCCATAAACAACTACACAGTGAAATAAAGGTTTTGTGTGCTACTATATTCATATTAGTAAACAAATACACCAATTATACTGACTCCCATGTAAAAGATTGAACTGAACATGATAGCACATTCTGATACCATCCTTTATCAATTTGATTCCCAATTCGAGGGATTTATTATGCACTCTTTCTTTCGATTGAGAGTTTCCTACCCACCCCCCTCGCAGCAAGTCGTGATTCTCAAAATCGCGTAGCCACGGAGGGGCGGAGCTTGGGCAGAGAAGTGAGTGGATCTGCTCGTTTCTCTACCCAAGAGCCGCCCCACTCACTTCTCTGCCCAAGTGCCGCCCCTCCGCGACATGCGATTCTGAGAATCGCATCCTGCTACGAGGGGGTGGGTGGGCAGGGGGCGGGGAGCAGGGATGGGAGGGGGATTGGGGAGGTGGGGTGGGATTTTTTTTTGCTTTTTTGTTTTAATGAAAAATTTAGTTTTTAAATGTTGTTTTAAAATTAAATTTTTAAGTTGTAAATTTTGTTTTTAATTTTTTTTTTTTTTTTGAAAAGTGTTAATTTTTTTTTTTTTAAATTGAGAATTTTTAAATATTTTGATTCAAATTTGTTGAAAATTTTTAAATGTTTTTTTTTTTTAAATTTGTATTTTGTTTTAAATTTCGAAATATTGTTTCATTTTGATTATTTTATATTTATATTTTTAATTTTTGTTTATAAATTTTGTGGTAAGGTTGTAAAAAAATTATTTTTATTTTTGTAATTAAAATTTTAGTTTTTAAACGTTGTTTTAAATTTTTTTTTTAAAAGATTTTTTTAATTTTTAAAAGTTTTGTTTTATTTTCAAAAGTTTTTAAATAATTTATTTTTTCAATTGAAAATTTTTAAATTTTTTCATTCAAATTTGTTGAAATTATTTAATACTTAATTTTTCTATTTTGAAAACCAATTTTGGAACTTTCAATACTTAATTTTGCGATTTTGAAAACCAATTTTGGAACTTTCAAGTTCTAACTTTACACTTTTGAAAACCAAACTCGACACTTGGTTTAGAGGTATTGTAATCACAAAATTGAATATACTAAAACCCAAAGAGTTTATTCATGATAAACAAAAATGACCTGGATTATTTAACAAACTAGTTTCATATTTTTTACAATTGGCCTCACATCACTCACACCATTCAGGTGCAACAAGCAAGGCCATAATCGATATAACAAGAACGTGTCATTGACATCGTCGCAAGTATAAGTTTTTTTATAATACAGTTCCCTTCCTGGTTACACACATGTTTTTCTTTCGAGTCATCTACAATCACTGTATTTCTAGCATCGTAACCATGGATCAAAATCTCCCAAAATTTTGTTAAAGGTTTCAAAAAAAAACATAAGGATTCCCATCACCATCAAATTTACCCTCTATGTGTATCTGAGAACAATCATCTTGCGTTAATGAAACTCTAAATTGTTCCATTTTCAATCATGTTCTTTCCAATAATATTAGCAAAAAATCATCCACATTTTTTTTGTGCGGATGTCCATACACCCACTTCAAATATATTAAAGCATTTTTCAAAAAATTCCCTAAACACCGGATGTATAAAATAAAAAAAAAATCCTTAAATACCGGATGTATAAAATAATTATTTGTGCTTGATTTGATATATGGTGTTCTTGGCAATCTGAATTTATTTTTTCTATGTATTTCATGTAACAACACTCCATTGAAATCGAATATAATAAATGGTTTACCTGTAACTAATCTTCTAGTATTATCTGCCAAAAAAACAACACACACAACCTAATCAATAATTTTTTTGTTTCTTGAATTTTTTATTTGTACTTAATTATATTACTGGCATGATATGCAATTTTTAAAACATATATTAACCAGATACATGATATTATGTCCATAAATATGGGAAATGTCTAAATATACAAAATTTTTTTTTACATTTATCGAAGTTGTCAAATTATACAAATCATTAAATCAATTGTTGTCTCTATAATTTGATGGTTATCTCAATTTGAAGGTTTTTAACCAATGCTCCATCTTTGAACGAGGCCCAAGATGATTCAACAGAGAAGACAATATTGTTTTTATAATTATTTCTCTCTTGTGCAAACCATCAAATGTCCAACTAGTCGGCATTTTTGAGTAGTTTTCCTTACTATCATATTCTTAATGATATTATCCTTCATCTATAAACATCATGTCTTGTTTATGTATATATATATATATATATATATATAAACAAATGTCCAAACCATCAAATGTCCAACTAGTCGGCATTTTTGAGTAGTTTTCCTTACTATCATATTCTTAATGATATTATCCTTCATCTATAAACATCATGTCTTGTTTATATATATATATATTGGATAAATACACCCCTGAAGTAATTTGTATTTATGTGCAGTACTTCACCAACATTATATGCGGACATTGAGGAATTATAAATCGTACTATGTTTACATTACTCTTGACCCCTAATAAATATAAATTCCTCATTCTTCAACCATGCAAATCTATCAAGCAATTTTTTAATTTCCATGTTGTTGAGTGAAGAAAGCCACAGAGCAATGTCAAAATGTTCTCTTACATCATTGATATCAGGACTCAACATCCGCACATAATAGGGAAAGCAATTATGGACAAAATGAGGTTGTTTAGAAAATGCTTCTCTTTTGGATAAAATACGAACTCCAAAGAGAAATCCCTCTACTCCTAGGATGAATAGTTTATTTTGTGGTCATATTCGGACTACATACAAAAATTGTGACTATATATATAACCAGAATGACAACACTTTGTTTGTCAAGTTAATGATCACAAACATCTAGCTATAAATGTAGATCTTAAATTCAGAAGAAGAATACAAACATTACCCCAAATTTCTTAAATTCAAAAGAAATACAAGCATCACACTCAACACATAATAATATGTTAGAGTCAAAATAAAACACCGACATCATCCAACAAAGCAAAAAAATTAGTGAATTATTTAAAATCACCATAGGTTACATTTAATGTTTCTTGCTCTTGGATGAGGCAATGATAGGTTACATTGAGTGTAACTTGTCTCTCTTGAACAAGGAGTGAAGGTTCTGATATCAATTGATTTTGGTATTTTACTTAAACACTGCCAGATTCCAAGTACCATATCATTATATTCCTAAGCAGATGATGTATTGAGGGGATTATGTGAAATACAATTTTTAGATCAATGGGCTTGCACATCATCACCCTCCAAATAAATAATTGATGTATTACTTTTCGAATATTTCATTGGGAACTCCTCCCACATTGTGTGCACGCATTTATGTATCTTTCCTTCTTTATATTTGGTACATATCTCTTGAAACCAAGAAAATAAATCTTGTCCCCAATTGCCTTTTCTTTTTTCTTTTCCCCTATAAATTTCATAAGGAATGGTTTGCCTTCATTGACATCACATTTAGAAGACCAAATTCCAACATCGAATTTTGCAAGACATGGCTCCAAAAATACTATCACATTTGGTCACGATTTATATAATGTTCCCTTGTACTTAAATTTAAATTCTTCATGAGTACTTTCATTCACCATTTTTCCTCTTTGGAGGCATTTTTGGTGACTTTATTGTAAAATAGAAAACATTCCATTTCAAATATCAATAAATTGTTTTATGGAGAGATGCATAGAAATAGTGTGTGTCATATATTCCATAATAAGTTTGTTTTACCAAATTTGGTAGAAAATAATCATTGTCTCTTACATGTCAATGATTTGTGAACATTAGAGTTGAGAGTAACAGTGTAGGAGCTACCACTCTTTTCGCCCAAATCCATGCCTAACTCATTATTCTATAAGGCTCCCAATGCCAAGGTGCTTGGCAAGATAATATCCAATGAGATAGTCGAACCTTTCTCTTTTTGTGGAGAATCCACATGTCCAAAAACAATCCAATCCTCTTGAACTGCAAATTTGCAGGTATGCATTTTTTATAAATTTATTCTTTTCAAAGTATAATACCAATCATCCTCTATCATAATTTAGATAATTTAACACTCAATTTTTTTTGAAAGATAAAGTATGACCTTCTTGTTTTTAGACCCTTATTGTCCATATTGTCCATCAGTTTGGTAATTCTTTGTGGATTCTCCATCACCCTCAATTCCTTCATCGGATATTATAATTTTATTTGATGACTCCTGAGTGTCCTCTATTATATGTAAATCTAGTAGAAAAATAATTTGAAAAATTTATTAAACAAAACCGAACGAAAAAAACAAAACAGTGAGTTAGACAATTGAGAACGTTAATAATACAAATACCTTGCTTTATAGCCAAGTAATGATAGAACTTGTTCATAAACAGTTCTTGTTGTACTGTCTCCATGATAGAAATAATTATTCTTTTTGGTGACTTGGTCAACGAATGAATAACTCTACTTCCTGCATACAACAAAATAACTGTACCTTGAGAAGAGATCAATATGGAAACCATATAATCCTAGAACTCCTATGTCCTTTCTTTTGCAAAACCATGGTTTCTCAAACTATCACTCTGAACCTTCCACAAAGGAAAATCAATCATTGGTAGGTTCTCATCCTTCCAATCCATATCCATATGAAGAGATGACAAATTATCCCCCTCCAATCTAATTCTCCGTCATTGAATTACGGAGAATCCTATAAAAAGATCCTTTGAGAAATATCTTTAAACGCCCTTAGTAGGAGACTCCTTTACTATTTTTTTATTTCTTGTAGAATTGAATGAATGCTTTAGAAACCATACATGAATTTTCCATATCATCTATAAACACACAAGTTTGAAGTCCCTTCATTTGCTTCTAAGTAGTACAATAATGCAAGCATATCTTCTTCCGTCCAGGCAACAACACAATTACACATATCAACAATAACAAGTTCACGGCTAATTGCAGCACCAAAAAAGGCAATGGTTGTTAGTGTATTGACCAAATATGCTGGATAACAACATAGAAAAGAAAATTGTGAACTAACTATGTCGGATTCAATGGACGTACCAACCTCCTCTTTCTTGATATAATTGTTCAATATTTTCTCATCTTTCGTTGGTAATTTGGTACCATTATCCTCTCCTTCTTTCTTTCTCTTTTTCCCAAGAGATTTTACATACTTATCAGAGCCTAAAATGATGCACATTTATTGGAAAAGATTTGGAGAAATATTATAACTTTTAATAACATTATCCTCAGTGATTTCCCGTGAATGAAAAGAATCAACATCATGAACTTTTAAATATTCACAAACTGAATGCTTGGTTGATCTCTTTTCCTTGATCCACTTGCAATACTAATGTAAAGTATCTACACAAACATTTTTTTCAATTGATGTGCTCAGCCAAACTGATCCATCGATAATATTGTACGCCACATTGCTCAATTCTTCTTTGTCAAGATCACACAACGGTCTAAACAAATTGGACCCATGATGCTTTATTGTATTTAAAACAAAATCATCTTGTTTGATGCTCTTAGGTGAGCATGGACAATAACCACTTTTGTAAAGTTCGAATACAAATAACCATTTGTTCCATAACCTTTCAGAAGTCAAAACAAGAGAGATATTGTATTTAAGAATATCCTTGGTATTAACAACAAACATATCCATACATTCAGTTTGGAAAATCTACAAATATATAAAATTGAAGATAATATTTAATTTAGTAATTTCATAACATATTCAGAAATTTGTGAGAATTGATTATTAAGAAGAAAACCTTTATACCTGCCATTCTTCACTAGAAATGTTTCCCTTGCTCGGGAGGGATGGCCTACCATGGTGTATCCATTTCTCCCTTGCTTTCACAACTTGATCAATGAAGGGATTTTTCGCAAATTCCTTGTGTGAAAATTTTTGTTGTTTGCATAATTTGTTGATAATGTTTTGAGGAACATCTTTGTGTAACAGACGAGTTGTTTGATAGCGATATCTTGAATGGACTAGTTGATATTTTCATTTTCAATTTTTTTTCTATGTTGAAATAGCATGTTGTCCATCCATTATATAAAAATTCAATGTAGGAAAATTAATTTCTTCTTTAGCTCTAGGAACTTATCCCTCCCCGGTCACAGTATCGAAAGGAAAAATAATAACTTCTCTCAATGTTGTTGTAAAAGTTGAGACAAGGGATAAAACCATATTTACCACAACATCATCATCAACATTTCGATATTGCAGTTCTGGAGGTGCTAAAACACATATTGTTACATCAATAAATAAAAATCCATTGAATAAAAAGTATTTGATCTACTCTTGTTGAACGTATTTTGAGCTATCGAATCTCTTACTAGATTTCTGTAGAATCGCCTTAGATGGATTTGATTTTACTTCCTTGAAAGAATATTTGCTCACATATTTTTCAAGGTTGTTGATAAAGGATCTTTGGAGGTACAGAAGGATATTTTCATGAGCAACATTTGCCATTTTTTTTGCATATTCATGTAATGATATACAGATGATGTATGCCATGCCAGCATTCTTTTCTTCAATATTGAAATAATTCCTTTCTTCAAATATGTTGTGGTATTTATTCCGGATTGATTACATCCATCATACGAGGGAAAAATCCTTCCTTTCTTAGATCAAGAAACCAAATTCGAATCTAGACCACTTTTCATTAGATCTGGTTGAAAATTACAAACTCAAAGATCAAATTGAACGAGGAAACACGTATCTAGCTCGATCACTTCAAATTGAACACGTAATAAATCATCATTAATAGCATCTACATATGTCAAAATTCCAACTGGAGTCAACGCCCCTTCTTCATTAAAGCGGAAGAGATATAAATTCGGGTACAAATTAGATGGTTCATCCATCTCAACATACCATGGACATATGAATAAACCAAGGTTATGATTTTGTGAAATTTCAAGAAATGGAATTTCTCTAAATTGACTAGCAGTCATGAACGAAGACATATTTTACATGTAGCACACTAAAAATTTGATGGCTAATATAAGAATCTACATGCAACGTCTATAGTGTTCAAATAGTTTATATCTATTAGATGCTCTAATGAAAATGTAGATGTGAATTATTGATGGAGAAGGCACTATCACGACCCATCATAGATTTAATATTCTTTATATTTCTATCATAAAGGAAGGGACAACTGACCCTTCTTGTGTTAACTATCCATGATATATCTAAATTACAAGAAGGGTCAACTGACCATTCCTAGGTTCACTATTCTATATATTTCTATCACAGAGGAAGGGGTGGTCAATCCTTCTTGTGTCCATTATTCTTGATATTTCCATAATACATTTGTTCCTTCTTGTGTTCACTATCCTGGATATATCTACAATACAGGAAGAGTGGGTAGACCCTTCATAGGTTTAATATTATTTATATTTCTATCATAGAGGAAGGGGAGTTTGAACCTTCTTGTGTTCACTATACTCGATATATAAAATATAGGAAGGATCATTCAACCCTTTCTATATTCAATATTCTTTATATTTCTATAATAAAGAAAGAGGTGGCTAACCCTTCTTGTGACTAGTATTCTTGATATTTGCATAATACATGAAGGTTCATCTACTTCTTCATTCGTTCACTATCCTCGGTATGTCTAAAATACAAGAATGGTTGGCCAACCCTTCTTAGGTGCAATATTCTTTATATTTCTATCATAAAGGAAGGACTGACCAACCCTTCTTGCACTAACTATCCTTCATATATATAAATTACATGATTGGTGTGATGCACCTGCAACAATTAATTAATAAAAATATGCGAAATAGCAGAAATGAAAAAACTCAGAATCACTTTTATATTGATCACAGGCCACTTCGAGGGGGAAACCTCCTATGAGCAAGTTCAATACAAATAACTTCACGGTGCCTTCATAGGTCTCAAAACACACTTATATACTAAGTCTAGGCGCCAATACTATGGGTCAAAACCATGGGCCACTACAAACTATGGATCAACAATACTACGGGCGACTTACAAAGCATATGCGCCAACAACAATAACATAAACTATTGATCAACAAATACTACGGGATGACTTACAAAGCATATGCGTCCAACAACAATATACTAACAAAGTAAAGACATGGGTTCCTAACATCCCCTCCCCCTTAAAAAAAGCTTTGTCCTCAAAACTTTAGATGTGGAAATTGTTGTTGAATCTGAAGGAGTGGTTCCCATGTAGCATCCTCTGGTTGCATGTTGTGCCACTGAATTAAGACCTCTGTGATAGAGCGAGAGCGAAGCTGATGAGTGCGCCGATTGAGGATGGCCTCCGGCTCCAAAAGGATGGATCCTTCATTATCCAGTTCGGGTAAAATCGTTTGTCCACTGATGTTGGTGCCAATAACTTTCTTCAGACAAGAGACATGAAAGACTGGATGAATGCGGGAAGAAGGAGGAAGTTCCAATTTATAAGCAACGGACCCAATATTCTGAAGAATCCGATATGGCCCATAGAACTTTGGAGTGAGCTTATGACGCCCTTTGAGTTTCAGGGAGGATTGCTTGTACGGCTGGAGACGAAGAAAAACCATATCGCCGACTTGAAAAGTGCGCTCAGAATGGTGCTGATTAGCTTGTTGCTTCATGCGATTTCTTGCCATGTGAAGGTTGTCCCGCAAAATGTGAAGAATCTGATCACGGTTTCGAAGGACCGTGTCAACTTCCTGAACTGGTGAACTAGTGGGGGTGTATGGAAGAAGAACTGGAGGTGCCTGACCATAGACTGCTTCATATGGGGTCATTTTAGAGGCAGTGTGGTAAGAGGTATTTTACCACCATTCAGCGAGAGGGAGCCACTTTTCCCACTAATGTTGTTGTTCAGAGGTGAAGCAACGAAGATAAGTTTCCAAGCATTTATTGATAATTTCAGTCTAACCATCTGTTTGTGGGTGATACCCTGAACTCATCTTCAGTTTGGTGCCAGTGTGGCGAAATAGTTCAGTCAAAAAATGACTGGTGAAAGTCGCATCACGATCCGAGACAATGGAAGAAGGGATGCCATGAAGACGAAAGATCTGGTCCAGGAAAATTTGAGCGACTGAAGAGGCTGTATAGGGATGGCTGAGAGCACAAAAATGACTATATTTGGAGAGGCGATAAACCACAACGAGAATAACTATCTTCCCGCCAGATTTAGGGAGCCTTTCAATGAAATCCATAGAAATATCTGTCCAAATCTGTGTAGGTATGGGCAAGGGTTCGAACAATCCTGGAAGGAGTGTTGTTTCACCCTTATTGCGCTGGCAGGTATCACATTCGGCCACCATCTATTGAATTGTCCTTTTCATGCCCTGCCAAAAGAAGTTACGCCGTGCCCGTTCATACATTTTGAGGAACCCAGAGTGCCCTGCTGATGGAGAAGCATGGAGTTCATAGAAGACAGCCTGTTGAAGATCTGTGCTCTGGGGAAGCACCAGATGACCCTTGTATCTCAGAGAAGCACCATCCCAAGAGTAATGTGGTACAGTAGAAGGGTTGTTGGTCAAGCGTTGGATAATTTGAGATAAGGAAGAGTCATTGACATAACCCCGTTGAACATATTGCAACCAATTTGGAACAGGCATAGAAATAACTGAAAGAGAACAATGGGCATCAAATGTGCAAGAAAGAGCATCTGCCACAATATTGTCTTTACCCTTCTTGTAAGTGATCTCATAGTCATAACCCATGAGTTTTCTAACCCATTTCTGTTGTGCTGGGGAGGAGACACGCTGTTCCAAGAAATATTTCAGACTTTGGTGGTCAGTCTTGATGCAGAAATGATTCCCTAATAGGTATGGGCGCCACTTCTGTACTGCATGCAAAATAGCCATCATTTCCTTCTCATAGGTAGAGGCAGCTAAATTCTTACCTGAAAGGGATTTGCTGGTGAACGCAATGGGGTGTTCATCTTGAAGGAGAATAGCACCAAGTCCATTGCCGCAAGCATCACTCTCAATAGTGAAGGGCTTGGAAAAATCGGGCATAGCTAGAACAGGTGTAGTACACATAGCTTGTTTTAGTTTGTCAAATGCACACTGAGCAGCATGTGTCCATGTAAAAGCATCCTTTTTCAATAGAGCAGTTAATGGAGCTGCAATCTTCCCATAATCCTTGACAAACTTGCGATAGTATCTAGTCAACCCCAAAAAATCACGAAGGCTCTTGAGTGTCTAAGGATGCGACCAATTGTTCATGGCATCGATTTTGGAAGGATCCACGCGAACCCCTTGTGCTGAGATAATGTGCTCGAGATACTCAACTTCCTTCTGTCCAAAAACACATTTAGACTGCTTGGCATGGAGATGATGGTCAGAGAAAAGTTGCATGACAAGATCCAGATGCTGGAGATGTTCATCCCATGTTTTACTGTAGATGAGGATATCATCAAATAATACCAGAATGAATTTCCGTAAGTAGGGTTGAAATATTTTATTCATTAATGCCTGGAATGTGGAAGGAGCATTAGTGAGGCCAAAGGGCATGACCAAAAACTCATAATGGCCATCATGTGTGCGGAAAGCTGTTTTAGGGATATCATCCTCATGAACCCGAATTTGATGATACCCAGAACGAAGATCCAACTTGGAGAAAAAGTGAGCCCCATGAAGCTCATCAACAACAGGAATTGGAAACTTATCCTTGATGGTGAGGTGATTAAGTGCTCTGAAGTCAATGCAGAGGCGCCATGACCCATCTTTTTTGCGGACAAGAATATCTGGAGAAGAAAAGGAACTAGTGCTTGGGCGAATAATACCTTGCTTTAATAAGTCCCGAACGAGCATTTCAATCTCCGTTTTTTGGTGAAATGGGTAGCGATAGGGCGTGATGTTGGGAGGAACGTTGCCAGGAAGGAGCTGAATACGATGGTCTTCTGGCCTGGAAGGTGGAAATCCCACTGGTTCAGCAAAAACACCTGTATATCGATCCAGAATTTGTTGTAGATCCAAAGGAGTAGTGGAGACCGTTGAAGGTTGCATCTGAATGGAATGGAGCTGAGCGATGACACCATGTGAATTCTTCTTGAGGAAATTTTCCATGCAATGTGAACTGATGATACTGAGAGAACCTGGTTGTAATCCTGTCAAGGTTTGTTTTTGGTCATTGAGGGAAAACTACATCCAAATTTCAGCAAAATCCCATAAGATAGGGCCAAGTGTGCATAGCCATTGAGCGCCCAAAACCACATCACATCCGCCTAAGGTCAAGGAAAACATGTCAGAGTGCAAGGTATAATATCCCATAGAGATACGCACATTTCGACACTTCCCTTTGCAAGGTAAGGTGCCCCCATTGGCAACCATGACTTCAATGTTGGAGCAAGGATGGATAAAACAATCAGCTTGTTTGGCGATCCGAGGGTCAATGAAATTATGAGTGCTACCAGAATCAATGAGTATTGTAAGAGGAATCTTCTTGAAGTAACCCCTGACCCGAATTGTTTGGGGGGTCGTGATTCTAGCTAAAGCATGGAGAGATATCTCTGGCTGGTCATCCTGAGACGGAGGGTCAATAGGAGGTTCCTGAATGTCGACCGGAGCATCCAGTGTTTCTGTTTCTTCGTCACCAATTTCAGAGGCAGGCGGAGAATCCACATCCAAGAGATAGAGCTTTTGCTGAACACATCTATGTCCCCAAGTGAATTTCTCATCACAATTATAGCAAAGCCCCTTTTCTCTGCGTGCTTGCATCTTTGTTTCAGACAAACGCTTGATAGGAGTTGGTCGAGGAGCATGTGGTATAGGTGGTCGTTGAGAACCCATATTTCGGAAGGGAACAAAAGTGGGATTGGAGCATTGTTGGGCTACAATCTTGTCTTCTGCCAACTTAGCCAACCCTAGGGCTTCCATCATTGTGTTGGGACAGAACATTTTGACCTCAGAGCGGATGGCATCCTTTAGACCACTGATAAAACAACTCTGGTAAAAGTCATCAGACAATCCTTCGGTGTGGTTGGCTAGATTCTCAAATTTGGTTTGATACTCTCTCACAGTGCCAATTTGGCGAAGTTTAGTGAGGGCTCCAGTGAAGTCATCAAAAGCACTAGGACCAAATCGTTGCAAAAGGAGCTGGCAAAAGTCTGGCCATTTGGGCTCTGGATGAGCCTTGATGTACCAATGGTACCATTGAAGAGCTTCCTGTTCCAAATGAAAGGATGCCAACGGAACTTTGTTGACATCAAAATTATTATGCAGACTGAAATACTGTTCTGCACGATAGATCCATCCAGTTGGATCGGTACCATTGAAGCAAGGAAAATCAAGCTTCGTACCACGAAAATTGTTGGAAGAAGAGAACCCATTGTCTGATGAAGACTCAGACTACCGTTTGTTGTTCACAGCTGAATGTTCAAGATGGAGGTCGAGAAATTTTTCATCCAGATCCTGGAGTTTGGCTTGGATGGCTGCAAGTGCGTCCTCCATGGTTTTTGCTCCTGCACGGGTGACAACCATAACCAGGAGTTTTTATTATTATCGGTTGACTGGGTAGGAAAACAAAAACAGAAACTACTTCAGTAAAGGAAAATCTGGACTTGGGAAAAAATATGAAGGGTAATTGGGGTTTGAGTAGGTTTTGGACACTATCGAATAGACAGGGAAGCAAAAATGAGGATTTCAGAAGTGGGGTGAAAGAATGGGAAAATTTGGCAGAGGGGAACAAAGAAGCAAAATTCAGAAAGGAACTCTGTGGTAAAATTTGAAGGTGATTGGGTGAAATTTGAGGAAGTTATGGCAAACCCTAAAAATAGACAAATGTGGGATTTCGGGCTTTGGGAAGGGGAATTGGGGATAGGGTCCTCAGGAATGAAATATGCAGAATGGGATGACAGGGGTTCCCCGAAAAGTTCAAGGGAAACAGAGTGAAAACAAGGGAGATATGGAGAAAAAATTAATTTTTTTAATTTTTTTAAATTTTTTTTTCCAGACTGGAGCGGCTACGGCTCGGAAGGGATCTGAAACGGTGCCGAATGGATTGAAAATGGTTGGATCTGGAATGGCTTGCAAAATGGATCTGAAAGACTGGATCTAAAACGACGCAACAACGATCGACAACAGTTCAGCTGAAAATAGATATGGACCCCAGGTATGTGCGGCTTCCTAACAATTCAAGGGTTTCACTCAGCCACCAATGTTGTCTGACGGCTTGCGTATTGGGGCAGTACCCCTCACTCCATGGCTGAGGTAAAATTGATAACCGCTTTGCCACAAACGACAGCTCTTGGTTTACCTCACGGGTGGGAACTAGTCAATCAGGTAGGGGTCATTGTCCTTTTCGCTGGCAGGTCCTCTCAATGGGCCAGCTACTTCGGGGTTCCTGTGGTACTCCTCACAATGAGTTTTAGGGCTTATGCCCAAGTACTTCCCATAGTTAAGCGGATAGGGATTATTCCCAAATCTAAACCTGCAACAGATGCAAAAAAAAATTTTGGTAGAAATTTCACCCAGCGAGCCCAAGAAAGTGCTCTAATACCAGATGTAATGCACCTGCAACAATTAATTAATAAAAATATGCGAAATAGCAGAAATGACAGAACTCATAATCACTTATATATTGATCACAGGCTAGTTCGAGGGGGAAACCTCCTATGAGCAAGCTCAATACAAATAACTTCACGGTGCCTTCATAGGTCTCAACACACACTTATATACTAAGTCTAGGTGCCAATACTATGGGTCAAAACCATGGGCCACTACAAACTATGGATCAACAATACTACGGGCGACTTACAAAGCATATGAGCCAACAACAATAACATAAACTATTGATCAACAAATACTACGAGACGACTTACAAAGCATATGCGTCCAACAACAATATACTAACAAAGTAAAGACATGGGTTCCTAACAATTGGGGTACCGATGCTTCCTACGTTCAATATTCCTTATATTTCTATCATAAAAGAAGAGGTGGCTAACTCTTCTTATGTTCATTATTCTTGATATTTTTATAATATAGGAAGGGTCATCCGTTCATTCTTTTTTTCACTATTCTCGATCTATATACAATACGTGGGGTTCCACCAACCCTTTGTAGGTTCAATATTCTTTATATTTCTATCATACAAGAAGGGTCGTCTGACCCTTCCTAGGTTCAATATTCTTTATATTTATATGATAAAGAAAGGAGTGGCCGACTCTTCTTGTGTTCACTATTCTCGATATATCTACAATACAAGAAGCATTGGCCAACCCTTCATAGGTTCAATATTCTTTATACTTCCATCATAAAGGAAGGGGTGACCAACCATTTTTGTGTTCACTACAATTCTTGATATTTCTATAATACAGGAATGGGAAATTGTTCCCTCTTGTATTCATTATTCTCGATACATATACAATACAAGAAGGGGGTCAACCGATCCTTCATAGGTTCAATATTATTTATATTTCTATAAAGAAGGAAGGGGAATCCAACCCTTATTGTGTTCAATATTCTTTATACTTATATCATAAGGGAAGGGGCGGTTGACCTTTCTTGTGTTCAACATTATTGATATTTCTATAATACATGAAGGTACAGTAGGTCGTTCTTGTATCATAGAAATAACTGGAATAGCAATCACAACAAGGGTATGCCAATCTTTATTCTCCTCATTATTCTTTCTATTTGCAGGATATAAGAAGGGGTAGTCGACACTTCTTGTATTGAATATTCTTGATAATTCTATAATACAGGAAGGGTCAACCATTCCATCATGTGTTCACCGTTTTTTATACATCTACAATAGAGGAATTGTCGGTTGATCCTTCTTAGGTTCAATATTCTATACATTTATATTATAAAATAAGGGGTGACCAACCGTTCTTGTGCTCAATATTCTTGATATTTATATAAATTCAGTATGAAATAAAGCATGTTTGATCATACAAATAAGGCCATGGGGATGCTTGAGAGATGGAAAAATTGTTGAAGAGTTGAAGAGGTGGACAAGTTGTTGAAGAGTTGTGTTAACTACTCTTGATATATTTACAATACATGAAGGGTCAGATGAACCTTCGTAGGTTTATTATTCTTTATATTTATATCATACAAGAAAGGGCATCCGACCCTTCTTGTGTTCTCAATACTTGGTTTATTTAAAATATAGGAAGCGTCATCCAACCCTTCCTAAGCTCAATATTCTTCATATTTCTATCATACAAGGAGTGGCTTACTCTTCTTGTGTTCACTATAATTATTGATATTTATATAATATACGAAGGGATTGCCATTCCTTCTTGTTTTCACTATTCTCGATATATCTACCTTAGAAGAAGTGTCGAACAACCCTTCATAGGTTCAATATTCTTTATATTTCCATCATACAGGAAGGGGTGGCCAACCCTTTTTGTGTTCATTATAATTCTTGATATTTCTATAATAAAAAAAGGGCCCTAGTCGCTCCTTCTTGTGTTCACTATTGTCGATATATATACAATACAAGAAGGGTCGGCTGACCCTTCGTAGGTTCAATATTCTTTATATTTATATAAAGAAGGAAGGGGCATTCAACCCTTATTGTGTTCACTATTCTTTATATTTCTATCATAAGGGAAGGGGAGACCAAACCTTCTTGTGTTCAATATTATTTATATTTCTATAATACAAGAAGGTACATCGGACCCTTCTTGTATCACATAAATAATTGAAATAGTGATCACAACAAGGGTATGCCGATGTTTCTTCTCCTCACTATTCTTGATATTTGCAGGATATAAGAAGGGAAGGCCAACCTTTCTTGTGTTGACTATTCTTGATATTTCTATAATATAGGAAGGGTCAGCTATTCCTTCATATGTTCACCATTTTTCGATACATCTACAATAGAGGAGTTATTGGTCGACCCTTCATAGGTTCAATATTATTTACATTTATATCATAAAAGAAGGGGCATATGGCCCTTCTTGTGCTCAATATTCTTGATATTTATATAAATCCAAGATAAAATTGAGCACAATCCATCATATGATCAAGGCCACGAGAATGAATGAGAGGTATATAAGTTTCTTAAGAGTTGTCAATGATAGAAATTTGGAATTTCTAACGTGGCAGTGAGATGATGTGGCAGTGAGGAACATAGATGATGAAGAAAATCCTCGGTTTCGGGATTGATATTTCAGAATTAAAGTATTGTCTTTGAGGACTCATTGTAGATTAAATTGAGGATATTTTTTTAAAATAAAAAAATTATGGTTATATTTTGAATAGATTTGATGACCCCTCATTCATCATCCCCCCCCACTTACATGTATAACTCCCAACCTCGTCACACACCCGCATATATCAGTTGTCATCATGAAAATCCTCCAAATACATGACTCATCATTTCATGTCTAATCCACTACATGCAAATGGCCATCTCATTGTCATTCTACATCTATATATGGACACGTACCCTTCTTGGGCATCTATAGTTTTTCCTTCCTCACTACACTGATCATTGTATCATGCCTAGCTCCTTGGTGGTAATGCAAATAGTCTCACCATCCCTTAGGGTTTTCCCCTTGTTTTTGTATGATACGTTCTCCCCCATAAGACTCAATTTGGTTCTGATTGCTTCTATGCAGAACAATTCATTGATCGTTCCAAACCACGACTCACGTTGAATGAACATTGCAAAGCTCAGGTCTTTGCTAGAGATTCAAAGCCCATGTTGAATGAACATAGAAAGGAATAAGGGTGTTCATTCAATGATGGAATAGTTTGATACACCTTCAACATTTCGCTCTCTCACACCCCTATCTACTATTTCTACGTTTGATGGACACTTGAGAGAGTGATCATTGGAAATATTGAACAAGCTCTCTGAATTGACTGACCTCAGAAAGCTTACTTTATATTTGTTTCTTAGTATCCTTAATATTTGGGAGACTACCTTGGATGGTTCGGTCTCTGATCAGGCACACAGACAAAATTATTCCAACTGCATTTTATGTTGGTTGTGGAGCCAAATATTCCAGTCTCATAGATGGTGATTCAGCCGTGTCCGTACCCCAGGTTTGGTTATGATCCCGACCTGACGCTCAGGGGGTTCGGGGGGCCAGCGCCCCTGAAAAAGGGGGTTTGGGGGAAGAACCCCTGAGGAAAAATTTTGGGGCTATTTTCGCCACCAGTTTTCGGGTCCATGGTTTTGGGTAACCCATGGTATTTTCCCATTGTATTTTCCTTATAAAAGAAAGACATTGTAATACGGCCAGGGTTAATGATGTATTAGGTTTTATGCATTGTAAAGATATCTGAGATCTGTGAAGAGAGACTGTGAGACAATGAAGAGGAAGTGCAGCGGTTGTGCTGCAGGTTGTATCCCTTCACTTTGCTGGACGAAATAATAATAATAAGGACTGGCAACTTTAGTGTGAACGTAGCCCAAGTTGGGGTGAACCACGATATATCCGTGTCTCTCTTGTAATGTGTGTGTGATTTCATTTGCATTTATGTTTATTGTTATTGATCTGCGATCCTTTTTTTCTAACAATTGGTATCAGAGCCGTAGGTCTATTTGGCAGATAAACCCGTAGGAAGCTAGGGTTTCTGGTTCGAGTGGGAGCAATGGCAGAGGAATGAAAGTTTAAGGTCGATAAGTTTAACGGCCAAAACTTCCAGTTATGGAAGATGCAAATGGAGTACTATCTGTACCAGAAGGATATGTTCCTACCATTGGGAGGAAGAGAAAAGTAGCCGGTGGCCATGAAGGACGAAGAATGGGAGGTTCTTGACAGAAAGCCTCTGGGAACAATACGGCTGAGCCTGGCTTCGTCGGTGGCTTTGAATATCTCAAAAGAAACGACAACAGAGGGTTTGATGAGCATACTGGGTAAGCTGTATGAAAAATCCTCGGCCTCCAACAAGTTATTTCTAATGAAGTGTTTATTTAATATGAAGATGTCAAAAGGTGGATCTGTTACTGATAATTTAAATGAGTTTAATATGGTTACAAATCAGCTAAGTTCTGTAAGTGTGAACTTTGATGATGAAGTTAGGGCTCTTCTAATCTTGTGCTCCTTGCCAGAAAGCTGGAATAGGTTGGTCATGGCTGTAAGTAACTCTGTCTCTGGTTCAAACACCTTGAAATTTGATGATGTTATTGGTGTTATTCTTAGCGAGGAAATGCGAAGAAAAAGCACATATGAGACATTAGGTAATGCGTTGACCATGGAGAGCAGGGGAAGACAAAAGGAGAGAGGAAAGAGACAAGGTAATCGTGGAAAGTCTAAAACGGGCAGATCCAAGTCCAGACTGGGAAAAATAGAGTGCTAGAACTGTGGAAAGAAAGGACATCTGAAGAAAGACTGCAAATCTCTAAAGAAGAAAGGAGATGCACAGAAGGAAACTACCCAGGAAGCAAATGTAGCAGGTGATGTGTTACAAGATGCTTTGATTCTTGCATTAGATAATACTAGTGATTATTGGGTAGTAGATTCAAGGGCTTCATTTCATGCTACACCACATAGGAAATATTTTCATGATTATGTTCCAGGCAATTTTGGACATGTTTTATTGGGTGATGATGAGCCATGTAAAATTGTTGGAATGGGTAAGGTATGGATAAAAGTTAAGAATGGAACTGATTGGTTGTTGAAATATGTTAGGCATATTCCTGCTATGAAAAGAAATATGATCTAAGCAGGGTAGTTGGGAGATGGCGGTTGTCTATCCACATTTGGAGAAAAGTGGTGGAAGATCACTAAAGGATCAATGGTGATAGCAAAAGGAGACAGGATAGGTACGTTGTATTTATGTCCTCATAATACTGACCATTCTATCTCTTTAGATTCCACAGGAACAGATACAGCATTGTGGCATCATAGTCTTGGCCACATGAGTGAGAAGGGGATGCAGATTCTCCACTCAAGGAAGTTGCTGCCAGATTTGAAGCAGGTAAGTTTGGAATTCTGTGAGAACTGTGTTTATGAAAAACAGAAGAGAGTCAGATTTCTCAGGGTTGGGAAACAAAAGAAGAATGAAAAGTAGAGCTAGTGATATGTATGGGGACCAGCTCAGGTACAATCTCTTGGTGGATCTCATTATTATGTTACATTTATTGATGATGCAACTAGGAAAACTTGGGTTTATTGCATTAGACAGAAATCTGATGTGTTTGCTACTTTTAAGAAGTGGAAAACTTTGGTTGAGAATGAGACAGAAAAAAGGTTGAATTGTCTCAGATCTGATAATGGAGGTGAGTACTGCGGCAAGGAGTTTGATAGTTACTGTTCATACCATGGGATTCGTAGAGAGAAGATAGTCCCAGGAACACCACAAGAAAATGGTGTGTCAGAAAGGATGAACAGAACGATCATGGAGTGTGCAAGGTGTATGAGACTGCATGCAGGGTTGCCCTTACAGTTTTGGGCGGATGTTGTAAATACTGTTGTTTATTTAATAAACAGAGGACCTTCAAGTGCTTTGGATGGTGGTATTCCAGAGGAGGAATGGACAGATAAAAAGGTAAACTACTCATTTATGAGAACGTTTGGTTGTGAAGCATTTGTCCATATTGATAAAGAAAATAGAACAAAGCTTGAAGCTAAATCCAAGAAATGTACCTTTATTGGATATGGGGTTGATGAATTTGGTTATCACTTATGGGATTATGAAAATAACAAAATCATCAGGAGTAGAGATGTGATATTCAATGAAAAGGTCATGTATAAAGATCAGTTGCAAGGAAAGAAACAGGAAAAGGAAACCACAGAGTACACAGTACTTGATGAAATTCAAGAAAATGAAGTTCCAAAGGGGCCAGAAAATCAAGAACAACAGCAAGTACCTGAAACTCGTGCAACTACAAGAAGATCTACCAGGTTAAGTAGACTCCCTGAATGATACTCTCCTTCAATGTATTATTTGTTGATGACTGATGCTGGTGGACCATAATGTTATGAAGAAGCAATGTAGGTGGAAACTAGAAAGAAGTGGGAGCAAGGCATGAATGAGGAGATGGACTCATTGGTAGGAAACCAAACTTGGGATCCGATTCAGTTTCCTGTTCGTAAAAGAGCATTGCAGAACAAATGGATTTACAGGTTGAAGGAAGAAGAAGGAGGTAAAAAACGGTACAAGGACAGACTTGTTGTAAAGGGGTTTGCACAGATGAAAGGTATTGATTTTGATGAAATATTTTCTCCTGTTGTTAAGATGACTTCAATTAGGAGTATCTTAAGTCTAGTGGCGGTAGAAGATTTGCATCTTGAACAGTTAGATGTAAAAACAACCTTTCTCCATGGGGATTTGGAGGAAGAGATATATATGTAGCAGCCACAAGGGTATGAGGTCAAAGGTAAGGAGAACTTGGTATGCAGGTTGAAAGAGAGTTTGTACGGCTTGAAGCAAGCTCCAAGGCAGTGGTATTTAAAATTTGACAGGTTTATGACAGAACAAGGTTATAGTAGATGTCATTCTGACCACTGTGTTTGTTTCAAGAAGCTAGACAATGAAAGATATATTATCTTGTTATTGTATGTGGATGACATGCTTGTTGCAGGGTCTAACATGCATGATATAAATGTACTCAAAAGGAAGCTAGCTAATTCATTTGCAATGAAGGATTTGGGTGCTGCAAAGCAAATCCTTGGTATGATACTAACAAGAGATAGGAAAAATCGCAAATTGACATTGTCTTAGGGTGAGTACATACAAAAGGTGTTGGAGAGGTTCAAAATGCAGAATGCAAAACCAGTTAGTACACCTTTGGCCAGCCATTTCAGTCTAAGTAAGGAAATGTGTCCTAAGACATAGGAAGAGATAGATTACATGTCCAAGATTCCCTATCAATCAACAATTGGCAGCTTGATGTATGCCATGGTGTGCACAAGACTAGATATTGCACATGCAGTGGGAGTTGTGAGCAGATATATGAACAATCCAGGTAAAGAACATTGGAGGGCAGTACAGTGGATTTTCAGGTATTTGAGAGGTACCACCACTCAGGCATTATGTTTTGGAGGTTTAGACACTGTTCTACAGGGATATGTTGATGCAGATATGGCAAGTGATAAGGATAGCAGGAGCTGCACCACAGGGTATGTGTTTACTGTAGGTGGAACATCAGTAAGATGGATTTCAAAACTGCAGAAGGTTGTTGCACTTTCAACAACGGAAGCAGAGTATGTTTCTATTACAGAGGCTAGTAAAGAGATGATTTGGTTGCAAAGGTTTATGGAGGAAGTGGGTAAGAAGCAGAATAACAGGTTGTATAGTGACATCCAGAGTGCCATTCATCTTGCAAATAAATCAGCATTCCATTCTAGGACTAAACATATACAACTCAAGTACCATTTCATACGCTATGTTTTGGAAGATGAACTATCGAAGATGGAAAAGATACATACTAGCCATAATCCTGCAGACATGTTCACAAAGGTAGTGACCAGAGAGAAACCGAGTTCCTGCTCGGTTTCAGTTGGCCTTCTAGCATGAAGGTGAAGATGAGAAAGTTGCCAAGTCCAAGGTCCAGCAAGTATTGCAGCGATGGAGTTGTTGTGATCAGTCTCCAAGTGGGAGATTGTTGGTTGTGGAGCTAGATATTCCAGTCTCATAGATGATGATTCAGCCGTGTTCGTACCCTAGGTTTGGTTATGATCCCGGCCCGACACTCAGTGTCACATCCCCGTCTTGATCCTATCACATTAAAATTGTAAATGATGTAATCTTGTTATATAACTGTGGTGAGGAGCTCAAGGCCAAGGCCCCGCCATTGATTTATTGATGCATATAGTTTACGTGCTAGCCCGACACAGTGGAATTGTAAATATCATGTAAATATGCATTTTATAAAATACCCACAACTAGCTATGCAATGAAACAAAGAGATGGGGGCATGATTTTACAAGTAATTGGGAGGGAAAACATTCAAACCCTTGGAGCCAATCAAGTCAAGCCAAGTGTCAATGAGAGAACCCATCAAACCCTCAACTACCCATGTTGACTTTTGTACCCAATCATTCAAAGAGTTGGTTGAGGTAGTTAATGCCTTGGGAATGGAGAGGTATGGTCATCCAAATTCGGGTATGGGCAAGCCACCCTACATGGAAAATCGTGTTTTGCTTCTTGGGAAAGAAAAGAGCCATGAATTGCTCCCCAAGCCATTAGCCATCAACTAGTCTTCCTCCCTCACGAGTTTGGAGCTACTTGGGCGTTTTCCAGCCATGTTGAGGTGTTTTTCATTCATTCTCCCAGCTGAGAAGGGCGTTTATGTATTGTATACCAATGGGGAAGAAGGGGAATGGAATTGGGGTTCCATAGAATCCGTTTTTGCTGTTAAATGTTGAGAGAGTTGGGGAGAAAACGTTTTTCTCCGTGTGAATGTCTTTCCCCATCCCACAATTCCTTTTTGGATGGAAACGATTTGGGGAAAGCCCAAACCCATGGCCATCCTGTTGGTAAATCCATTTCTTTGGCTTGAGCTTGAGTGTAAGCCTCCAGGGTTCAAATGTAGCCTGATAAACCTAGCTGTGGACTGGCTTGGCTCAGATGAAATGATTAATTGGTTGTGAATGAGCAAATGTCCCCTTTTCCTTTTAAGAATTATGCCCAGCTCGGGGGTGGCCTTCGGACGGACTCATTATATTCCGTCGAAGAGCCTATGGTTGGGTGGAACGTTGCAGCGACATAGCTAGTTGCTTGGGACAATTGCGAAAGGAAGATAAGTATCTGATGTGTATTTACTTCTGCAATGTTTAATTTGATGATTATTTTGATGTGATGGATGAGCATGAATTGTGTGTGTGGATGAGTCTTAATTCCACTGTGCATACTTGCTTGATTGCATCTGCATACTCTTGTTCTATTCATATGATTCTAATGAATTTGGATGAGATTATGTGAAATCCCCGGAGATTGACTTCACGTTCCCTTCCTTGCCTTGGAGAGATGGGTGGGTACGTGACACTCAGGGGGTTCGGGCCCATGGTTTTGGGTAACCCGTGATATTTTCCCATTGTATTTCCCTTATAAAAGAAAAACATTGTAACATGGCTAGGGTTAATGATGTATTAGGTTTTATGCATTGTAAAGATATCTGAGATATGTGAAGAGAGACTGTGAGACAATGAAGAGGAAGTGCAACGGTTGTGCGGCAGGTTGTATCCCTTCACTTTACTGGACAAAATAATAATAATAAGGACTGGCAACTTCAGTGTGGACGTAGCCCAAGTTGGGGTGAACCACGATATATCTGTGTCTCTCTTGTAATGTGTGTGTGATTATATTTTCATTTCTGTTTATTGTTATTGCTCTGCGATCCTGTTTTTCTAACATTTTAGTCTTAAGGGGGAAAGGTGCCGAACACCAGGCCTCATTTGTTGAGTATGTTTCATACTATAGCATTAAAACGAGGGATGTAGTCCTTTTTGGAACACTATTGTATTCAAGGCGGGATGTAGTCCTTGATGTATTCACTATTTTAAGTATGAGATAAATATGTTGTGATTTCAAACTAGGACCGAGGCGATTTTCCACATGTGTTTGAATTAAAAGTATTGTCATTTATGTTGTTCAATGTCTGTTTTAGATACTAGTATGAATTGTATTTATCTGTGTATCTAGAATTTTTAGTTTTTTCATCTTGTGGGATACTTGTGCCTCCCCCTTAAATTCAACACTCAATCCTTTTCATGGCTAAGATATGCCCCATGCACCTCAGATTTTAGCCATAAATCTAGTCAATTTTTTGCAAAGTATATATTCATGTTACTTAGTTCATAGACTAGGATTTATACCTTCCATTTTTCAAGTTTCCCTCCCTTGGTCTGTGAATTGGATCATCGACCTAAAGTGGCACAAAGATGGTGCTATCTGCACAACCCAAAGGGAGGATTGGGTTTACTGGTACCAAAGGAATTTTGCACTAAATTAGGATCAATAAAAAACAACTTTTGTCACAAAATTTGGTTCTTTTCTATGCCATTTTGACAGAAGATTTCCTTAGCAATCTTTTCAAGGATAATTGTAAAAGCATTTAAACAGTACACATATGAAACAATGGTAGTATATTTTGATGACTAAACGATTTATAGCTTTCTAAAGAATTAGATACAGTTCCTTCAACTAATGTTGGAATGTTGTCAACATATTTGAAAATCTCTAAATATTAAAAGTGCATATTCCTCACGCTAATTGGAATATTTCTTGATCATATCATCTGTAAGGAAGGTATTCAAGTCGACCTAGAAAAAATGAAAGTGATCTTTGATCTGAAGCCATCAATGAATCCCAAACAAATAAGGATATTTCTAGGGCATATAGGATATTATAGAAAATTCATTAGATATTACTCATATATAACATTCCCTAGAAGAACTGCTCAAAGTCAACACATAATTCAAATGGAGTGTCGAATGTAATGAATCGTTTGAAATTATTAAGAAGAAATTGATTGAAGCCCCTATTTTGAGATTCCCAGATTGGTGAAAGAAATTTAATTGGCATGTTGATGCCTCGGGCATTCTAGTTGGTGTTTTTCTAGCTCAACCTAGAGATACAGGGGTATATCATTGAATTCCTGCACCAATTGGAAATTAAACAAGGGAAAAATAAACTATTCAACTATATAAATAAAAGGATCGGGGATGATGTTTCCCTTGCAAAATTTTTGACATTACTTAGTTGTGTATCCACTTGAATTATACACAAATCATCAAGTCTTGAAATGCCTAGTGAATAAGTTAGTTCATCAAGGGAGAGTGTGCAGATGGATTCTATTATTCCAATAGATTTTGTTTGAAGTTGTGGTTTGACTTGGGAAAGCTAAAATTGGTCTCGACTCTCAATCGCTTTTCTAGAGTTGAAGCCATAAAAGAACTAACTAGATTTGATGACAACTTACTTGATGCACACTTATTCAAAATTGAAGATATACCATAAGAGCTAGATAAAATTGCATAATTTTTGCAAGAAGGGAATACCCCCCAATATTTATTAGAGGAAAAAAATAAAATACCCACAATGAAAGCTGCCCCATACACATTAATCAATGGGATATTGTATAACATGGGGCCTAATGATGTACTTAGTAGATTTGCACTAGACCATGAGAGAGATAGTATCATTCAAGAAGCACATTATGGACCTACAAGTGGACACTTTCACTCAAATACTATGGCCAAAATTATTTTATAAGCATGTATATGGTGGCCTACGTTGTATATATATTGTAGACACAATGTAAATTGGTGTAATAAAATGAGAAAAAGTTCCTTTGGTACCAATAAACCCACTCAAAATTCGTCGATTTTTCCAGCCAAAAATATGGTTGAAATTGCAAACATGGAATTTTTGGGTTGCTGGAATTGCATAATCGAGGTAACCCCTAAGGGGTAATCAATTGCACTGAATCCATTCCTACAATCAAAATTGCGATTTCAGTAGTTTCCTCGTCACCGGATTCCAACAAAAAGTACCTGAGAAGGTGCAAATCATCTAGAGTCTAGCTTATGCCCAAGTAAATTCCTTGGAATTTGTAGTTGACTATATCCCTTGCTTATGTTATTTGAATTTATAGTTGGTATGACAAATCAAAGAAATGCCTAATCTAGTTGAGTTACCAACTGAGCGACAACAGGGAGGATGTTGTCATGTCAGAGGACCAGCTAATGATGATGATATACTAAGTGTGGTAGATAGACACCTGCAACTCTTAATGAATTGGAAACAAAGGATTCCATCCATAGCTATGTATTTAAATGAATTAAAATATTTTTTTTTCTAAATACGTTTCAGTTTTTTTTCAAATGGGTTATGCTCCACCGTAACTACAAACAATAACAAAACATACCTGAAGAATAAGTTGTGTGATTTCTATTGAAAATTGAATTGCAATGGCTATAATTGCAGTGCTAACTCTATCCACTATGAAATTGCATCCCACAAACAAAAAATGTATTTCGAAGGTTGTGTGACCAAGAACAAAAAGCATAATAGAAACCTGTACATGCGGAATTTAATTGAGCCTTCCAAATTATCGGCATTGAAGGCACAACTACAAAACACAATGTGCATTAGAAGTGCATGAATCTATGGACCCCACCTGATAGGTGTCGATCTATTAGTGGTGTGCATGGGCACCATCTCACCTTATATTTTCTAGGTGGAAGCTTCCTTGGATCCTTCATGCTCCTTGGTGGAAACCACTCTTGTATTCCATTGTGCTAACAGCTCAGAGCTAGAGTGGTTTTCAAGAATGCTCTGGGAATCCATTACTAATAAAAATTTCCACGCATCATTAGTGATTTTGGGACAACAGATCCTCGGGGAACGCTTAATTCACTCACATATCCACGAATCAATATGTAAGTCCACCATTGATCTGTTGGACCCCCCCCCGTGATTCCAAGTGTTGGAATTAATGATCGATGAGATGATTTACTAGTCCTTTAATGCAACTGCCCCTTTCTACCATTGGTTTTCATAAGTAATTTAGGAGAATGAAAAATAGCTTTCACAACCCTTTCCTATAGCTCTAAATCATTTGATCTTCGACAAGTGTCATAATTGTATTCATTTCGGAGGATGTGTGCATTGTTAAAATGCACCAAGGAAACACTCCGATATGAAACACATGTCGTTGATCAAATTTTGAAGTGATGGTTAGATCCTACCACTACAACTTACCAAGCCTTACAATTCGAAATTAAAATTTTTACCAAACCTTTCGACGTGTCCTTTTATTATTCGGATCAAACTGCAAGAATTAAACACCAAGGATATCATTTATATATTGTCCTTTAATGAAACAACAACTTTTAACTAACAGATTTCATAAGTGGTTTAGGAGGATAAAAAATCATAAGTGGTTTGATATTTGACAAGTGTCACCATCATGTTCATTTTGGAGGATGTGTGCATTGTTAAAACACGCCCATGAAAGGATCTTAAATTCAACACATATCATTGATATAAAATTTAAAGCAATGGTCAGATCCAAAAAATACAACTTACTAAGTGATTTTGAAAAATAGGTTTATGAGATGAGTAAAAACATATAACACCCCATTTCCTAAGGACATCAACCACATCCTGTTATAAAAGTAGGGGAGAGCGATCCTTGAGAGAGAGAGAGAGAGAGAAAACAACTACAGTAAAATGTTACAATAAGAATACTAAACTCTTATTATGGTCACAATATGTTTGGACACTGGAAACTTGAAGTGTCCTTGATGCAAAAATCTCATCATGTCCGTGCCTCCAAACCATGACTCATGATCATCCATCCTATCACTAATTCCAATGACATTCTATACAGTCACTACCAAAGGGTCATATTAATGTTGCTTTCATCTTAAGCTTTCAAATTGTAAGGATTGGTAAGTTGGTACTCAAAGCATGTAAACTAATTGGCCTTTTGATGGTCCTAGATCTAGTAGTTTGCATGATTCTTATAGTAGCTTTGAGTAGTAACACTTCACACCTTAATAATTAAAATGCTTAAGCACATCGTGCATAAGCGTGGATATTACTATAGGGGAAGGGGGAAAGTAGGGGTTCAGGATAGGAGTAGGGTTGTAGGAGAGGGATTACTGGGAGAGAGAGGGAGGCTTAGGGATAAGGAGAGAGGGGGGGGATGGGTGGCAGGGGTCAATGGAGAGAGAGAGAGGTGTGGGGGTTATGGGTGAGTGGAGGAGTAGGGGAGATCCATCCTTGAGAGAGAGAGAGACAAGGAACAACTACAGTAAAATGTTTCAATAAGAATACTAAATTCTTATTGTGGTCACTGCATGTTCGGACACTGCGAAATTGAAGTGTCCTGGTGCAACAATCGCATCATGTCTTTTCCTCCAAACCGTGACTCATGATATTCCATACTATCACTTATTTCAACGATGTTATATACAGTCAACTCCAAAGGGTCAAATTAATGTCGCTTTCATTTTTAATTCTATGAAATTTACAAACAGTTGTTGGAGTATAGAACAACCGTGCAAGATGACATTAATCTCATGTCTTCCTATTGCAACATGAATGTACCATGCCCCTAATGCCTAAGTTTTCTCAAATATATGTTTCAATGTAGCAGTATAGAGGGAACAGATCGAGGAGCATCAAACCAATTACTTTGCATGCTTCTCATAGCAGCTTCATGCATAGGTTTCACACATTAATTAATCATTTGAATTTTTAAGCACACCATACATAAGCTTGGAGGTTACTATAGGGGAAGGGGGAGAGAAGGAGGTCAATCTAGGGGTAGGGTTGTATGTGGGGGATTACTGGGAGGTACAGGGAGGATTTCGCATAGGGGGCGAGAGAGAGAGAGAGAGGTAGGGATGGGTGGTAGGGATTTAGTAGAGAGAGAGAGAGGTGTGGGTTAGGGGTAGGTGGAGGAGTAGGGGAGAGAGATCCTTGAGAGAGAGAGAGTGAAAAATAACAATTACAGTAAATGTTACAATAAGAATACTAAAATATTATTTTGGTCACAGTATGTTCAGAAACTACAAACTTGAAGTGTCCTTGGTGCAACATGTTAGAAAATTGGATCACGAAACAATAACATAAAACAAGATGCGGAAATAAAATACATAAACATAATGCAAGAGAGACACCAATATGTGTGGTTCACCCAATATGGGTTATGTTCATAGAGAAATTGCTAGTCCTTTTATTATACCATCCAACAAATGAAGGGATACAACCCGTGGAACATCCATTGAAAATTCATCTTCACTCTCTCACAGTATCTCTCACATAATCACAAAGATATTTACAATACTACAATACACAACCATATTACAATGCCTTCCTTTTAAAGAGGGATTACCATGGGAAAATACCATAGGATACCCAATACCATGGGCCTGTAAATTACCTATTGTTGACCAAGTCACGACTATGAAATTACAACATTTTACAAAGAAGTTTTTCCAAAATTATCGTTACGGGGATGCTTCCCCTGAACCCCCACCAGGGAGGGCTCCCAAAATTAGTTGTCTCCCCCCTTGGACCCCCCATGGAGACTATAGTGGGGGGGATACCCCCCACACCGCTCCTTCATGGTTTGGGATCCAAACACGGCTAAAACACGACCTCTAAATCTAGAAGATCAGGCTCCACAACCAACAATCTCCCAATTGGAGATTGATCACAGTAACTCCACTGCTAATGCATCTACTGGACTATGCTCCAAACTTTGGACCTAAAAAATTTCTCATCTTCTCCTTCATGATTGAAGGCCAACTGAAACTGAGTAGGAACTCAGTTTCTCTCTAGCTACTACCTTTGTCAACATGTCTGCAAGATTCTAGCTAGTGTGTATCTTTTCCAACTTCAACAGTTCATCTTCCAAAATACATCGTATGAAATGGAACTTGAGCTATATATGTTTAGTATTAGAATGGAAGGTTGAGTTCATTGCAAGATGAATGGCACTCTGGTTTTCACTGTAGAACCTACTATAATCCTACTTCTTACCCAATTCCTCCATGAAACTCTATAGCCTAATTGTCTCTTTACTAGCCTTTGTAGCTGCAACATACTCTGCTTCTGTTGTTGAAATTGAAACAACCTTTTGCAGTTTTGAAATCCAACTTATTTTTATTCCACCTATAGTAAAAACATTCCATGTGGTGCTCCTCTTTCTATCTTTATTACTTGCCATACCTGCATCAACATATCCATGTAGAACAATGTCTGAAACTCCAAAACATAATGCATGAGTATAAGTACCTCTCAAATACCCGAGAACCCACTTTACTACCTTCCAATGCTCTTTACCTAGATTTTTCATATACCTAGTCACAATTCCCAATGCATGTGCAATATCTGGTCTTGTGCACACCATGGAATACATCAAGCTTCCAATTGCTGATGAATAGGGAACCTTGGACATGTATTCTATCTCCTCCTGTGTCTTGGGATGCATCTCCTTAATTAGTTTGAAATGGTTGGAAAAAGGTGTACTAACTATTTTTGCTTCATGCATTCTAAACCTCTCCAACACCTTTTCTATGTACTCACCCTGAGACAATATCAATTTGCGATTTTTCCTATCTCTTGTTATTCTCATACCAAGTATTTTCTTTGCAACACCCAAATCCTTCATCGCAAATGAATTATCTAATTTACCTTTGAGCAAATTTATATCCTGCATGTTAGACCCTGCAACAAACATGTCATCCACATACAATAACACGATAATATATATTCCATTATCTAGCTTCTTGAAATAAACATAGTGGTCAGATTGACATCTACTATAACCATGTTCTGTCATAAACCTGTCAAAATTTAAATACCACTTCCTTGGAGCTTGCTTCAGGACATACAAACTCTTCGTCAACCTGCATACTAAATTCTCCTTCCCTTTGACCTCATACCCCTGTGGTTGTTGCATATAAATATCTTACTCCAAATCCCCATGGATAAAGGTTGATTTTACATCTAACTATTCAATATGCAAGTCTTCTACCGCCACTAGACTTAAAATAATTCTAATTGAATTCATTTTAACAACAAGAGAAAATATTTCATCAAAATCTATACCTTTCATTTGTGCAAACCCCTTTACAACAAGTCTAGCCTTGTATCGCTTCTTTCCTCCATCTTCTTCATTCAACATGTAAACCCATTTATTCTGCAATTCCTTTTCACTTGCAGGAAACTGAACCAAATCCCATTTCTGGTTTCTTACCAATGAGTATTTTCCTCATTCATGCCTTTCTCTCACTTCTTTCTAGTTTCCACCTATATTGCTTCTTCATAACATTATGGTTCACCAGAGTTAGTCATCAATAAATAATACAGAGAAGGGGAGTATTGTTCAGCGGGTCTATCTGACCCGATAGATCTTCTAACACTTGCAGGAGTTTGAGGTACCTTTGACTGTTCTTGAATTTTCGGTACCTTTGGAACTTCATTTTCATTGATTTCATCAAGCATTGTGTACTCTGTTTTTTCATTTTCTTGTTTCTTTCCCTACAACTAATCTTTATACATTACCTTTTCATTGAATACCATAGCTCTACTCCTAATGATTTTGTTATTTTCATAATCCCATAAGCGATAACCAAAATCATCAACCCCATATCCAATAAAGGTACATTTCTTGGATTTAGCCTAAAGCTTTGTTCTATTTTCTTTATCAATATGGACAAATGCTTCACAACCAAAATTTCTAAAACATGAGTAGTTTAGTTTTTTACTTTTCCATGCCTCCTTTGAAACCCCACCATCCAAAGTGCTTGAAGGCCCTTTACTTATTAAGTAAACATTAGTATCTACAACAATTGCCCAAAACTATAAGGGAAACCTTGCATGCAATCTCATACACCTTGCACGCTTCATGATTGTTCTGCTCACCCTTTCTAATAGACCATTTTCTTGTGGTACTTCATGGAATATTCATCTCTCTACAAATACCATGGTATGAACAGTAACTATCAAAATCCTTGTCGTAGTATTCACCTCCATTATCATATCTGAGCCACTTTAACCTTTTTCCTGTCTCATTCTCAACCAAAGCTTTCCATTTCTTAAAAGTAGTAAAAACATCATATTTTTGTCGAATGCAATAAACCCAAGTTTTTTTATTTGCATCATCAATAAAAGTAACATAATAACTAGAGCCACCAAGAGATTGTGCTTATGTCGATCCCCATACATTTGTATGCACAAGCTCTAACTTTTCACTCTTCTTTTGCTTCCCAACTCTAAGAAATATGACTCTCTTTTGTTTTCCATAAACATAGTTCTCACAAAATTCCAAACTTACCTACTTGAGATCTGGCAGCAACTTCCTTGAGTGGAGAATATGCATCCCCTCCTCACTCATGTGGCCAAGCCTATGATGCCACAATGTTGAATTTGTTTCTATGGAAGCTAAAGATATACAAGAATTAGTATTATGAGGACATAAATACAACATACATATATTATCTCATATTTCTATTACCAGTGATCCTTTAGTGATCTTCCACCATGTTTCTCCAAATGCAGATAAATAGACACCATCTCCCAACTGCCATGTTGAGATCAGATTTCTTTTCATAGTAGGAATATGCCTTACATCTTTCAGTAGCGATTCATCTCCATTATTTGAATTTACATGTACCTTACCCATTCCAATAATTTTACATGGTTCATCATCACCCAATAAAACATGTCCAAACTCACCTGGAACATAATCATGAAAGAGTTTCCTATGGGGTGTAGCATGAAATGAAGCCCCTGAATCTACTACACAATAATCACTAGTACTATCTAATGCAAGAATCAAAGCATCTTGTAACACATCACTTGCTACATTTGCTTCCTGAGTAGCCTCTTGCCATCTATCTCCTTTCTTCTTTAGAGATCTACAGTCTTTCTTTAGATGTGCTTTCTTTCCACAGTTCTAGCACTCTATCTTTTCCAGTCTAGACTTGGATATGCCCTTCCTATAATTCCCACGATTACCTGGGCTCTTTCCTCTCTCCTTTTTTCTTCCCCTGTTCTCCATGGTCAACACATTACCTAATGTCTCACCTATGCTTTTCCTTTGCATTTCCTCTCTAAGAATAACACCAACAGTAGGAATAAATCCTTCTGATACAGATAGTCCTCGATTTGCATCTTCCATAACTGGTTTTTTTGTCGTTAAATTTTTTGACCCTAAAATTTGCTTCTTCCACCATTGCTCCCACTTGAACCAAGAACCCTTATTTCCTATAATTTTATGCACCAAATAGGCCTTTGGCTCTGATACCAAATGTTAGAAAATAGGATTGCAGAACAATAGCATGAAGCAAGATGCAAAAATAAAACACATAAACACAATACAAGAGAGACACCAATATATGTGGTTCACCCAATATGTGCTACGTCCATGGATAAATTGCCAATCATTTTATTATACCATCCAATAAATGAAAGGATACAACCCACAACACATCCGTTACAACTTCCTCTTCAATCTCTCACGGTCTCTGTCACACAATCACATAGATGTTTACAATAATACAATACACACTTGTATTACAATGCCTTCTGTTTAAAGACGGATTACCATGGGAAAATACCACGAGATACCCAATACCATGGGCTCGTAAATGACCCATTATTGACCAATTCATGACTATTGTCATTCCCCCCCTTGAACCCCCGATGTCGATTATAGTGGGGGGGAATCCCCCCAACACCCCCCCGTCATGGTCTAGGATCCAAACATGGCTAAAACATGACCTCTAAATCTAGAATATCGGGCTCCACAACCAACACAACAATATCATAATGTCCGTGCCTCCAAACAATGACTTGTGATCATCCATCCTATCACTAATTCCGATAATGTTCTGTACAGCCACCGCTAAAGGGTCATATTAATTTCGCTTTCATTTTTAATTATGTGCAATTTACAAATAGTTGCTGGAGTCTAGAACAATCGTGCAATATCATATATTTCTACTACATTGTGAATGTACCATGCCCTCAATGCCTAAGTTTGCTCAAATGTATATTTCAATGTAGCAGTATAGAGGGATGAGGTCGAGGAGCATCAAATTAGTTTGCATGCTTCTTATAGCAGCTTCAAGCAATAACTATTCACACATTAATACTTTAAAGTCTTAATAACAATGCACATAATCCTATAGGTTACTATAGGGGAAGGGGAAGAGCAAGGGGTCAGGATAAGGTTAGGTTTGTAGGAGGGAGATTACTAGGATGGAGAGGGAGGATTAGGGGTAGGGAGAGAGAGGGGGTAGTTGTGTGGTAGGGGGTTAGTGAAGAGAGAGAGGGAGGGGGGGGTGGGTGTTAGGGATAGGTAGAGGAGTAGGGGAGAGATATCCTTGAGAGAGAGAGAGAGAGAGAGAGAGAGAGAGATAGAGAAACTATAGTAAAATGTTACAATAAGAATGCTAAACTCTTATTAAGGTCACAATATGTTCGAACACTGCAAACTTGAAATGTCCTTGGTGCAGAAATCTCATAATGTATGCGCCTCCAAACTGTGATTCATGATCGTCTATCCTATCACTAAGTCCGATGACATTCTATACAGTCACCACCAAAGGGTCATATTAATGTCGCTTTCATTTTTAATTCTGTGCAATTTACAGACATTTGTTGGAGTCTAGATTACACAAGACTAGTATTTAAATATGTACTAATATAAAATCTCTAATGGATTAAAAGGAAGAAGAATGAATAAGAGATGGGGCATATGATTCCATAGGTGGGGAAGTGATAGTGGGCTAAGTTAAATGACCAAAAGTGGGGAAGTGATGGTGGGATAAGGGAAATGGGATTATCTTATATCCTTAGCCTTATAAATTTAACCCAAAATTTCCTAAGACTTGATTAAAAGTCCTACTTTAAATAATCATTTTGTAATTAGCTTTAAGAGGGGATTAAGTGGAAAAATTGGTTTGAATCCGTGTGGAGAGGCAACATGGAAATCTAAACTATGTTTGTAAATGTAAGATATCAACATTGGGAGGATTTTGTTCCTCATTCATATTCCAACCATTCGAATTTCATTCATTTTCCTTGCCATAATCTTGGAATGCCATAGTTTGCTACATGTGACAGAGGACTAAGATGCCATTGTTGAATATACAATATTCAGGCCATTAACACACTACCTTACATGGATTCTCTAAATAATGGAGCAGCTATTCAAATGGATTAGGATATAATGGAGGGCGTATGGATACAATTTCATAGTTTCAGAGAGGTTCCTGTGCAATTTGGGGAAGATTTACTGCTGGAATGCAAATTGTTCAAAGAAACGATCCCATGGAATTGTGGTTTCAAGTGTCTGAGTTTATTCTAAGAAATGAAAAAAGTGGCCTATATAAATTTCACGGGAATATTCCATATCAGAAACCACTATTTGGGGACGCCTAAACCACTCATCCACCCCATTGCTACCATCAAACCGATAGGGGTGCAACCAGGGCCCTGGAAAGACAAGTAACCACCTTGGGGACCAATCAAGAGCTTCCATGTGTCCATGGGACCACTATGATGTCATCTGACTTTATCAAAAATTTCATCAATGTATTGGAATGAATATAGCAATGCAATTTGGCATCCAATATTGGTATGGTATTCTACCTCCAAAATTGATACTATACTAAAATTGAAAATGGAACCCTGGGATCGGAATTGCACACTCTAAAATCAACTTCTATTCGGGATCTTCAGCAATGTCTGGGTAGTTTTGAATCCCCAGGGAGTACTATGTGCTTAACAGAGGATGGTTTCTTGTGTATCTTGTTGAGGGATACAGTTGACCTGGGGTGATCTGCATCAGAAACCATGTACGATATCTTCGATTCATATTTCAAATTGAAGAAAGTGAAATTTTTGAGCTACTCTGACATCTCCACTTCCGGGTACTACTCTCATTTCTCTCTACTTTATCCTGGTGGAATTGTGAGATGGAAATTTAAATTGTCATTTTTTGGAATTCTTAAAACAGGTAGTATGGGTAAAGAAAAACTATGCTTGTGTTAAATTGGCAAGTTGTCTGATGTTAATGGACAAGCATTGCAATATAGAAATGATAAATATTCAAATAATCATGTTTGTTGAAATTGGTCTTACCAATTTCCATAAATTGAATTCATATATCCTTGGAGCCATAATTTTTCTGATATGTGATCTTTACTAATTAAATTATGTAAATTTTTTATTTTTAATGATTTGAGTTAATTTTTAATTTTTTTATGATATAATTTTTTTCTTTCTAATATAAGATAATTATGTTGGTTATATTATGTTTATTATTATGAATGTTGTGTTTTTAAATAGTTTTATGTTATTTTAAAAAAAATCATAGAGAAAAAATTTAGTTAAAAACTATGTTATCAATTTCAACATTCAACAATACATTCATATCAATGACACAAAATAGGGTTGAATCTACTGCTTAGTGCTTGTTATTATCTCATGAAATATTTACATAGACATGGAAAATTTATGGAAAAACCGAAGAAGTACATATTAAAAATAAAGGACACATCTGTGACACTTTACAATCTTAATCTCAGATAATATTTCATTACATACAAATAGTCCATCGAATCAACATCCTATAGACCCTCTAATATTTGCAGTCCTTGATTAATGAGCTCGAATTGCATTATATAGGCTTTCTAGGAATAACTACTTTTGGTTGTCCTCAACTGCTTTGCAACAAACTTTTAAATTTTTCACTTTCACTTTGTAGTTGTTTAATAGCCTTATTTTGTCTTATTCACTTTCTCTTACTTGAGCCCTTTTTATTTCATTGTTGTTGAGATGCTTTCCCTCTCATGTATACACATGGTTTCACACCTAGTTGTCCATCTAGTTGAACACTTGGCTGATCCATTGGTCTAATAGTTTCCTACCCCATCATCTAATGCATCATATGAACATTATCCTACCCCCCTGTTGGCATAAAAACCGAAGGATTAGACTGACCTGCAAACTATCCTGACGTTTGTCCCAATGTTTGTCCTGCAGTTTTCCCTTGAGGTGGGAGTATTAGATTGTGATACTTTGGCCACTGATTACCACTCTTGTCCCATGGGAATATTACGTTCCCTTAATTCTTTTAAGGTAACCTCAGCTTTTTTGGTTGTATCATAGGATATGGGATTTAATTTTCTTAGCATACTTTTGAGGAGTGCCCAAAATTCAAATTCATTTTTTCATCTATCATATGTTGTATCCCCACTTATTACTCCCTCTAGAACATCAAATAGTGTTGCTTGACTTTTCTTTTGAGATAATTTTTCCTCATATTCCTCCTTTTTATACATTTCTCCATTTCCATCCCATGGGGGTGGTAAGCCCAAGATGATGACATCATTGAATATGCCTATGAAGGAAGATACTTCCCCAGTGAGGACCTTTATTGTATTATGATTCCTTTTCATAAAAATTTACTTCATCATCATCATCTGATTTGTTAACTTGATTAGCTAAGTCCTATTTGCAATCTACAAATCCTCTAACTGATTATTGGTTCTACTATTTAAGTACTACATTATTTCTACAGCTTGTTCTAGAATTTTTCCAATCTCTTTATGCACTCTATTTACCTCCTCCTAAGTTTCTTTGGGTGTGTCAAATTCATCTTGCACCACTTCACAATGATCCAATTTACTAAGAATTTCTTGGGATAATATTTTGTCCCACGGTGCTATCCTAATTCTTCTCAAGAGTTCTTCTCCTTGAACATCCAAATGTAATTTGGTGATTTGACTTTGGAGGTCACTCACCTCATCCTCCAAGTCATCAATTTTATCTTCTTTCCCACTGACCTCATTTTCTAATTCAATAATTTTGTTGTCTTTTTGGATCAATTCCACTTCTAATAATTTGACCCTGCTATCACTTCTCTTTGGTTTTTCTGCTGAAGTGTCTTCATCCATGATATCAATTACCTCCTAAACAGTTTTCTTTGCAAGCTCTTTCACATTCTACCATGTGTTAATTTTTTAGCATTAATTCAATATACTCTAGGATCTTTACTGAGAGAATAACATGTACAGCATATCAAGTATAACAATGCATATCAATCACACCAATCAATCACATGAGACAATAGACACACATAGTTTCATTGGGGAAAACCATAAAGGTGAAAAACCCCACAACTTCCTTAGAGATAGAAAGAGCAATGATACAACCAAAGTATAAGAGATAGTCTTCTACTAGAAGCTACTCCTCCTCCTCAACTAGTGCGCCACTTTCCGAGTGATGTAGGAGTGAATAATGAGATTATCAAAATAGAGATCTCTCGCTCTCTATTTATACATGACCTGTCCTTCCCAATAACCTAGCAGGGCCAACTTGTCTAACTCAGTCTAATAACCCATGGTTAAACTAATCAGGGCCGACCCCACACTTGGTTTTCTAATAACCCATCACTGCAAGTTACGACACTTGAGACACTTGTCAATACAAATGACGACACTTCCGTATAGAGGAATAATAACATCTCTTAGGAGTACAATATACATGGGTGAAATACATTCCAAAGTTACATATACATTAGCACTCCCTCTTAACTGGGAAGGTATTTCTCGACACAGATCTACTAGCACAAGTCTTCTTCTCTGGATCATAAAGGTGACCTGTCTTCTTCTCTGGATCGTCATCATCACTACTGCTGCTATCTCAATCAATATCCAATCTACTCATCATAGGAAGTTCTACAGAGCTAGTCCTTTTTCATACTGGATGTAGACCCACCACATGTAGGTCTTCATCATCACTGGCCATATTGTGGAATCCTCAGGACTGATTATGTGCATAACAAAACATCGAAAGAGCATCCCAGGACTGATTGCGAGCTTACTGCTCAACCTATAGGATCTCCTAGGATCTTTTACATGTTGACCTTCACAAAACCTACTCAGAGCATACCAGGATATTATGAGCACACCGCTCTTCTTGTCTGGATCTCGATAGAGCATCCTAGGCTGTTATGAGCACACCGCTCTACCTGTCTCGATGTTAAAGGATCTTTTCTATGTGAAATTTCGCAAAACCTACTCAGAGCATCCCAGGATGTTACGAGCACACCGCTCTACCTGTCTGGATCTCGATAGAGCATCCTAGGATGTTACGAGCACACCGCTCTACCTGTCCATATTTTAAAGGATATTTTCTATGCGAAACTGTAGCAAAACCTACTCAGAGCATCCTAGGATGTTACGAGCACACCGATCTACCTGTCTAGATCTCGATAGAGCATCCTAGGATGTTACAAGAACACTTCTCTACCTGTCCGGATTTTAAAGGAAATTTTCTATGCTACCTGTAGAAAAACCTACTTAGAGCATCCCAGGATATTACAAGCACATCGCTCTACCTGTTTGGATCTCGATAGAGCATCCTAGGATGTTACGAGCACGCCACTCTACCTGTACAAATTTTAAAGGATCTTTTCTATGCTACCTGCACAACCTGTCCACGGCCACAGAGTATCAACCTGATACTCACCATACATCATCCTGATGTACATCATCACATGATCAACCTGATCATAATCATAGCATCAAATTGATGCATGTTATCTGGAGCAACATCTTGAATCTCGTCATCTGTGATCATCATCATCATAGCATCAACCTGATGCATCTCATCTGGAGAAACATCCAAAAGCTCGTCATCTGTGATCATCCTGATCAAACAGTATATCCATCTGATGCATACAAAGTATCTACCTGATACATATCATCATACATGATCTACCTAATCATACAATGCATCCACCTGATATACATACATAAGTACATGATCTACCTAATCATACAATGCATCCACCTGATACATACATAAGTACATGATCTACCTGATCATACAATGCATCCACTTGATACATACATAAGTACATGATCTACCTGATCATACAATGCATCCACTTGATACATATACAAAAATACATGATCCACCTAATCATACAATGTATCCACCTGGTACATAAATACATGATCCACCTGATCATATCAAGCATCCAACATGATGCATATACAAATATATCAAGCATCCAACATGATGCATATACAAATACATGATCAAACTGATCAAAGCATCCAGCTGATGCATATACAGAGCAGTAACTGGAGCATCGTCTTGATGCTCATCATCCAGCGCTTACATCCACAACCATGGGAAGGATCCTCCTCTCACCGTGCTTGGAATGGCTCTTGCAAATGTGTCCATCACTTCTTCCTCAAAGTGTCGTAATCTGAAGAACACTAAGCCTCTCTCTGAAGTACTCAAACTTCACTCTGTCTAGTGGTTTCGTCAACACATATGCAATTTTCTCATCTGTCGCAACATATAGGAGCTTCATTGCTCCTCTCTGCACCATATCCCTGATATAGTGATATTTGATCTCAATGTACTTCGACCTGTCGTGGAACACCGGGTTCTCAGATAGCTTCACACAACTCTGGTTGTCACAAAAGATACTAGTAGCCTCCAATGGGAGATCAAATAACTCAAACAGTAGCTTCCGGAGCCATACTACCTCACAACTAGCCAAACAAGCTGTAACATACTCTGCTTCGGCTGTACTTAGTGCTACACAGGATTGCTTCCTGCTAAACCAAGGGATCACACATGATCCCATACTGAAGCAGCACCTAGATGTGCTCTTCCTATCTGCAGCACTTCCTGCCCAGTCCGAATCAACATAACCCTATAGGTTAAACTTTTGATTCGCATCATACTTGAGCCCATAATCAATTGTACCCTTCAAGTACCTCAGAATATGCTTTACAACAACCAGGTGAACACCTCTGGGATCTGTCAGGAACTGGCTCAATGTGTTCACCGCAAAGCAAATATCTGGTCTAGTGTTCATCAGGTACATCAAGGACCCAATCATCTGACGATACACAGTGACATCAACCGGATCAGATGAAGCATCACACAGAAGCTTCAAGTTCGATTCCATAGGTTTGGCCATGGCCTTGCAGTCCATCATCCCAAACCTCTTCAAGATCTCTATTGCATACTTCCCTTGTCCAAGGAACATTCCATCTGCACTCTGCCACACCTCCATTCCTAGAAAATAGTGTATCACCCCCAAGTCCTTCATCTCGAACTCGGCAGCAAGCTTCCTCTTGGTATCGGCAATCAACCCATCCTCACCTATTACAAACAGGTCATCCACATACAAAAGTAGTATCACGGGATTGCCTTCCTCAACCTTGTAGTAAAGGTTGGAATCTGCTTTACTCTTGGTAAAGCCCAAACTGGATAGAAAGTTGTCTATCCTACCATACTAAGTCCTAGGAGCTTGCTTCAAGCCATACAAGGATTTCTTCAGTCTACACACATATGAATCCCTGTCATGTGTCTCAAAACCAAGTGGTTGCTCCACATACACTTCCTCTTTGACTACACCATTCAATAAATCTGTCTTGACATCCATCTGGTGTATCTTCCATTTCATCACTGAAGCCAGGGAAAGTACTGATCTGATGGAAGTGTACTTGGCTACAGGAGCAAAAGTCTCTTCATAGTCTATCCCCTCTTTCTGGGAGAAGCCACGAGCTACAAATCTCGCTTTGTATTTCTCTATGCTGCCATCTGCAGCATGCTTGATCTTGTAGATCCACTTGGAAGTCACAATTGACTTCCCTTTAGGTATTGGGACTACATCCCAAACATCATTCTTCATGATCGACTGGTATTCCTCGACTATGGCATCCTTCCATTCTTTCTTTTCCCCTGCTTCTTCATAACTAGAAGGTTCTTTGTTCATAATGTCACAGAGTAAGGCAACATAGTTGGTATGAGATCTAGTTCTCTTCCTTGCTCTGTGTTCTTCTTCTGGAATGCCATAACTTTCTGCATCTTGAATGAGCTCTCTAGCCCATGCAGGTTTCCTCTTGTGAGAGTTCTCCTCACGAGGTGGATCTACAGGTATTTGTGGATCTTCAACTTCACGATTTGCTTCTGGAATTGCTTCATTCATGGTGGTGTCTTGAAATCTGTTTTGCTTTGGTTCTTCATGATCTTCAACAAGTGCCTTCTTTGATTTGATGTAAGCTGAGTTCTCATCAAATGTTACATCCCTGCTGACATCAATCTTCTTGAACCCTGGAAAGTATATTCTGTAAGCTTTCAAGCTTTCACTGTACCCCACAAATATACCCTTCCTTCCTGAAGGATCTAGCTTTGTCCTCTTTTCCTTTGGAACATGTGTATATACTGGACAACCAAATATTCTAAGATGGTTGATTTCAAGTTTCTTACCAGAGAATACCTCTTCTGGTGTCTTGTTGTCCAATATATTGTGAGGTGTTCTGTTCTGCACATATACAGTTGTCCTAGCTGCTTCTGCCCAAAGATGCATAGGCAGATCCTGGTCATGCAACATTGCCCGTGCTGCTTCCATGATTGTTATGTTTTTCCTTTCTGCAACTCCATTCTGTTGTGGATTGTAAGGAGCAGTCAACTCCCTCTTAATCCATGAATCACTGCATAACTTCTTGAAATCACCTGAAGTGAATTCTCCACCAATGTTGGATCTGAATGTCTTGATCTTCTTATCGGTTTAATTTTCCATCAAGGCTTTGAATTCCTTGAACTTATCAAACACTTCATCTTTGTTCTTCAAGAAATAAACCCAAGTCTTCCTAGAGAAATCATCAATGAAAGAGACATAGTATACATACCCACTCAGAGAACTGGATGACATCGGACCGCATACATCAGAGTGGATAATCTCCAAGATTCCTTTTGCTTTGCTTTCACTGCTTGGAAATGCCTTCTTAATGTTCTTTCCTTTTGCTCGTCCTTTGCAAAAACCTTCATGATTTGTCTTGATTTCAGGAAGACCTTCTATATCTTTGCTTGCAATTGGTAGTGCTCTATAGTGCACATGTGCAAGCCTTCTATGCCAAAGTTCACTTGGCTCCATGGATTCATGTACCATGGCATGTTCGAGCTGTCCCTTCAATTTGTACAATCATGTCTCTTGCTCTCCAATCACTACTGCATCATCTATAGTTTTACCCTTTGGCCAAATTAGGACTTGGCCATCTACAAATGCAACCCTCATACCTTTTGCATCCAATGCAGATATGGAGAGTAGGTTCTTCTTGAGCCCAGGTACATATAGAACATATTTCATCTTCAAAGACTTCCCAAAGTCTAGGTTGTAGGAGGCTTCACCACTTCCCTTGATAGGATATTGATAATCATCCCCAAGCTTCACTTTATGGGGTGACTCATGTTCAGAAAGATTTACAAAAGATTCTTTAAACCCAGTCATGTGTTTGGAAGCCCCACTATCAATAATCCAATCATTACATCCATGAGAGATAGTACCTGTGAGAGCAGAGATTAGAACATATTCATCTTCACTTGATGAAGTATCACTTTCTACCCTAGCCTTCTTCTTGGGAGGTTCATCATCCTCAGCAGCATGAGCATGAAACCTCTTCTTCTTATTGAATTTGTTGTTGTTATCTTTCCTCTTCTTGGGACAATTTGAAGCAAAGTGTCCTAATTCATTGCAATCAAAACATCGAACTTGAGATGGATATTTCTTCTTGTGATGAGAGTGAGAATGATTCTTGTTATGAGATCTCTCCCTCTTAAACTTGCTTCCCTTGGTGTGTGTTGTGAGGGCTTGATCTTCATTCCCCATATTTACCATAGTCTACTGAATGAGATCAACTTTCTCCTTGCATAGATTCCTTGGATGAAGGAGTCCCATGACCTAGATAGGCCATTCAATGTGGTCATGACAACTTCACCATTGTCCACTACTTCATCCACAACTTCAATTTGTTCCTTGATCTGAGAGACCTTAGAGAAATAATATTGAATGGTCTATCCATTCTGAAGCTTTACCCCTTTCCATTGATTCCGCAGAGTCATCTTCTGATTTATGTTCTTTCCTTCAAATAGATTGGTCAGGGAATCAAACATCTCCTTGGGTGTCTTTAGAGATGACACATGTGGTATGAGATGGTCTTTGATAGAATCAGCAATGATCCTCTTTGCCTTGACCAAGTTCTTCTTATGCAAGGCTAAGGCCTCTTCTTCCTCTGGGACAGGGACCTCAGAACTTATGTAGGTGTCCAATTCATTTTCTTCCAGGATTAACCCAATCCTATACTTCCATGCTCGGAAGTTATCAACCCCTTCAAGCTTATCCTCAAGCTTGGTGTGGGGAGACATTTTAATGAGAAACTCAAATGGAAATAAAAGCTTTAGGTCTTACCACTTGATTTGCAGAAATCTGGATCTGGTGCCAGATTAGGGTTTGTCAGAGAAACCCTAAAAATTCAAAATGTGAATTTCAACTTTCTGAAAGGAGAGAAAGATGCACCTTGATGAGCTGATCATCCTGGTATATTCAGAATTTGAAATCTGCAAAGATTTACCCTTCAGAAATTCCTTTTAGTCTTCTCGGATTCACTCGGGAGGACCCTGAATTAGGGTTTGATTTTCCCATAGCTTCACCCAACCAAAAATCTCGATACAAAGCTCTAAACTTCAATTTTTCCAAGGATCTTCCAGCTGTATCCTCATATTTCAGAAATTCCTATTTTTGTGGAAACCCTAATTTTTAGGGCCAAAAATGAAAGTGCCCAGAATTGAATTCTGATTGAACAGAAAGATTCTCCTTGATGAGTAGAGTCAATCTACCTTGCTGCCTTTCCAAAATCTGTAGAGAGAAACCCAATAAACAAGAAACACTAGTTTCTGCCATTGCATAATGTCTTCTTCTCAACCTCGCTCTGGTACCATGTTAATTTTTGAGCATTAATTCAATATACTCTAGGATCTTTACTAAGAGAATAACATGTACAGCATATCAAGTTTAACAATGCATATCAATCACACCAAGCAATCACATGAGACAATAGACACACAGAGTTTCACTGGGGAAAACCATAAAGGTGAAAAACCCCACAACTTCCTCAGAGATAGAAAGAGCAATGATACAACCAAAGTACAAGAGATAGTCTTCTACTAGTAGCTACTCCTCCTCCTCGACTAGTGCGCCACTTTCCGAGTGATGTAGGAGTGAATAATGAGATGATCAAAATAGAGATCTTCCGCTCTCTATTTATACATGACCTGTCCTGCCCAATAACCTAGCAGGGACGACTTGTCTAACTCAGTCTAATAACCCATGGTTAAACTAATCAGGGCCGACCCCACACTTGGTGGTCTAATAACCCATCACTGCAAGTTACAACACTTGCGACACTTGTCAATACAAATGACGACACTTCTGTATAGAGGAATAATAACATCTCTATAGGACTACAATATACATGGGTGAAATACATTCCGAAGTTACATATACATCAACACCATGTCTCTTCTGCAGTTTGGATTTCCTCTTGTTCTTAGGATATGATACATGGGGATCCTCCCCAGTGGATAATGTTGTCTTTTGTAACTTCAAGGCAATAATATACAATTGGAGCTCATTTATATTATTATGATTCCCTTTTTCCAACTCCTTATACTTTAACATGCCCGCATAGAGTTGTTCATTTTCCTTTCGAGCCTCCCTCAGTTCAAGAGTTTGAAATAGTTGGGGTCTAGGTATATTTAACTATTTCTTAAGTTGTGCAATCTCATTGTCCTTTTGCTATAGAAATGATTTGGCATGTGAAACATCTACCAGACCAACCCCTAAGGCTATGACATTGTTTTCTAGCTCCTTAATAGTGACTTGTTTTGCCTTAACAAACACTTTCTCTACTTTCCACAGTTGCTCAAATTTTTCTAGGGTTGTTCTCGGACTTCTTTCTATCTTTGATTATTTAACCACTTCTATGCATATCATATCACTGTCCTACCTATAAAAGTCCACTTTGCCCAAATTACCAAATTCCTTAAAGTCCACTTCATATTCATTTTCTCTCTAGTCAGCCAAGGTAGGATGCATGGGCACCTTAGGCTCTAAAACATATAATATCAATGTGTCATTTTGGAGGTGTGCAACTGTGAGCAATCTTCTTTCTATCTCCCCACTTTCTTTTTGGTTTCACTTACAAATCTCACACCTATTTCGCTTATGCCCCTATACCTAGCTTGCATTGTAGAGGGCTTGCTGAAGGTGATGCTTGCAGCACTTGAGGGACTGTAAATTCGAGAGAGGGGTAATGAGAGAATTTAATAGCTGGGCCTCCTCGGTTGAATGATGGATATTGGCTTAGTTCATCCAATTATTTAGGAAGCTCCTCAGTTTCATCCTTCTCTACTAGTGCTTGTTTAGCTCATTCCCCCTTTGATCTTTCCTTTTTTGTTGGAGGACCTTGCTATACCTCATCAATCTCCATATCTATATGGAGTTCTTCTACTCTCCTTTTTTTCCTTGCTTGTTTTTCTGAAGCACTTTGTTTTTCCATGCTTTTCTGAATTGCTAGAACCTCCTCCCAACTTTCTAAGTTTGCAATTTTCTTCCAGTGTGTCTTAGGCACATACTCATAGGGGTAATTTATATTAACTAACCTTAGCTTGGAGATGACCTTGTGATGGTCATAATATCCTTTCTTAGCTTCTCCAAATTTAACTGGCTTATAAATTCTTCCATGTATTGCAACGCGTTCAATCCCCTTATATGAAAGGGCCCTATCTCTTTTTGTAGTAGGAAGGTCTTTTGGTGCTTGAAATGATTGCAGTGCATATGATCTTATATAAATCTCTATCTACAATACTCCATAGAAAACACTCTGGGAGTGATAAATGTTGGGAGCTTGTAGGGATCCTCTTAAAAATCATATACCCTTATTATTGTATAGTTTTAATATAGAACCAATCCCCAAACATCATGTCAATATTGAACTGTAACCAATTTTTTTGTTTTTTGGGAACATTATTGGAGATGAAGAATCATAGATCAGAGCATAAGTTATGCTCATTACTTGATTTTCAAATTCTGTATAATTGGAATTATTGGGTCTTCTCATAATCGAGTCACTCTAGTCGTACATAGGGATTTGATTTCCACTTTCATCAACTATCTTTAAATTTAGGCACTTGTAATGTTCAAAATTTTGATACAAGAACATGTAGAGAGGGTATGAAGGGTATCTAAACCATTCTATGGAAGGAAATTCCTCTAGTTGTCCATGAATTGCTTTAGCTAGAACACTGCAGATGTCAAACTTGGGAGGACTAAGTCCTAATTCAGGGGTTACACTGAGGAGAATACCTAAGATGACATCATCTACTATATTATCATTTTCAAGTCCCAATATGCTGCATATCAACGAGATGGATTTCATGGAGATGTAATAAAACACTATTGTATCATATGGTGGTGAGGATGTAGGGATTGCAATTCCATTCTCCAGGTGCTAGGATAAAAACAAGTTCTTGTCAAAAGGGTTGCAACGCTTGATATAAGGTGGCCAAGATTTTCAGCATTTATGATGCATAGGGTTTTGAAATAATCAGATGACGTGATTTCTCTTTTGCTAGGGGCATACTAAGTGGAACACCATGTTATGAACTCAAAACAATACATGGTCCTAGGACAAAAATATTTAGCCAAATTTGAGTCCCACAAGTGGCATGGGCCCAGGTCTACAAGGCTAGGGAGAGGGCTTCTCAGATAGTTAAATTTAGGTCAGAATTAGTGACAATTGTGTCAAATATATTAACATGGTGGTCATAAATGTGTTCTTCTCCAGCAAATATGGGATTAGGGAGTTTATCTCTTGATTTAGGAACTATCTTGAGTGAAGTATTTAACTGGTAGGTTTAAAGATGGTTTTGCAGGGTAACTAGGGTAAGAATATTTATTTATTTATATGAGGGTAAAAATAGAATGAATGTGGTTTAGATACAGTAAAATACCTTGGATGCAAAAACTTGGAGGTGAACTAAGACTATCGGTTAGTGAGGTCGACTGGAGGGTATAGTTGATGCCTGACGCCAAAGCTTTTCTTCAAATCGAACAAAATAACTTTGAAATTCGAAATTTCTCCTTTAACGGCTTAAACAATACAAGATTTTTGACACTTGGCAATTTTTGATTTGGAGCACATAATGACATCAGATAGGGTCAGTGGACCCCACCTGACACATGCCCATTTGAGAGAGGTTGACATGGATGCCACTTTGTTATTCATTGCATATGTGTATGCCTTCTATATTTTCACTTTGGGCGGATACCACCCTGGTTTTTCATAAGCAGTAATGGCTCATGAAATTGGTGGTTTTGAAAATGGCCTCAATGAGCCATTATCAATAAGAATTCCCCACATGACCATAGGAGTTTCGGGCCAATGGATCGTTGGGAGAAAATTAATGAACGTTTACCTTCGAGCACTTTATCCATATTGGTTGTTAACCTGCACAATATTTTCTTGATTTGCTCGTTCCTTCTCTTTATCTCCCTCATGCATTGTCAACATGCTATTGATCTGAGTTGTTGATGATTATTTCTGGCCTTGATGATAAAGTCCCTTCTTTGAGCTAGAATCCATGTGTACTAATCAACAAATGACATGTGTTTGGCGGAGGGCCCAGTGACATTATGTGACATCATCTCAAAGTTTCCCAATTTCCTAGGAAATCTTCTTCAAGCAGTTTGCTGACAAAATAAAATTTTCTCAGAGAAAGAGCAGTTGCTCCTTCCTCAAGGGGTTCTATTTTAGGCATGGGGAAATTAGATCTGGTACTTTAACCAAAAATTTCATAGGAGCTTTTCTTCAAATAGTTTGTTGGCCAACATAAATTTTATCGGAGAAAGAGTGGTCGCTCATTCTTCAAGGGGTTCTATTTTGGGGTGGGAAAAGTAAATGGTAAGGAGAAAGAGCAGCCGCTCTTTCCCCAAGTAGGTCCATTGTGGATTTTTGATAATTTAGTAGATCATATGTGATTTCGATGATTTTGGGTCCCTTAGAGAGACCTATCATGGGGTTGGTGGAAAACATGTTCCTTGTATGATTAGTTATGATTAGGAATTAGTCACTCGTGCAATATAGCCAAGTTTTCCAATGAACATCGTTATATGTATGGACCCTTTGAAAAAAGAATATTCTCTGAGAAAAGGAGTGGTCAATCCTTCCTCAAGGGATTCTATCTTGGGGTGGAAAAAGTAGATGGTAAGGAGAAAGAGCGACCACTCTTTATCCAAGTATGTCCATTTTGGAGTTCCGGGAATTTTTTAGGTCATATATGATTTCGGTGGAGGAAACCTTTTAAAGAGCACCCACCCCTTCAAGGAATATGGTGGCTCAATGGATAAAGTGATCCAGATGGACGTAGGTGGCCACCCACCTATTCCACTGGCTGAAAACATTTTTCCATTTTGGCATTTTTCTAGTAATTTTCTACAGTTTTTCAGGTCTCAAACTTCTAGGGCCGTTTTGAGGCCCTAAACGACGTTTTTTGGAAATTCAGGGAGCCTAATGGTGCTTTATTTGAAAGTTGTAAACCTCCGATAGACCTTTCAAACGGGTTATCTAGCGCCCCAAACGGAGATCGTATGCAAAAGTTATGACCCCTTCAAAATTTATGTGCTAAGAGTTCAAGAAGTTGGCATTGGGGGGGGGTTATTCTGATGCCTCATTTCTTCTCCTATTTTGTCACTTTTGTAATTCCTTCAATCATATCCCAAGTTGTTCCTAAGGGGGGTTGTTAGGATATTTAGACACTTAGGAGCTAGTTAAGTTCAACTTGGTCTAATGTGTCTTTAGGTAAAGTGTGTTTCTTTAGTGTGCTTTTGTAAATAACTAGTCAGATGGTCACAATTATTTTCTAGACATAAAATGATATGTCGATTCATCTTTTCCTCGATAGAAATGACACTTGATTTGTGGTGTGACACCTACATGGTCCATGATCTCTATTTAAAGAACATGGAGGGTCATTTATTGGTGATCAATAATTGTGAAAGTTAGTTAGATGGTCACAATTAATTTTTAGACATAAAATGATATGTCAAATCATCGTTTCCTCGATAGTAATGACACTTGATTTGTGGTGTGACACCCACATGATCCATTATCTCTATTTAAAGAGCATGGAGGGTCATTTGTTGGTGATCAATAATTGTAAGAGTTTCATATGTAATCTATTTTCCTTTTGCATTAATATATTGCCTCAAGTAGCTACATTGGTTGGAGATGTAGATTGTTTGCTTTTTTGAAGGTTTTAATCACTTAATACACTAGTGTACTAATCTTTGATATGGTTGTGTTAATGGTTTCCTTAAAATGTTCAACCTATTTGAATATGCTATCTTTATCGAACAAGGTTTTCCTTGAAATACATATGTATATATACACTGCAACCCGTTTGACACTAGCAATGTAACGTGCATTTTTGTGAGTATCAATGCCCTTTCGTACTTGCGACCCATTATAAAAATTTCAATCCCTGTTTTATGAAATAAAGAATCGAGAACATTCCACTAAACTTAGTTTCGTGCACTAAAGTTGTAGATTTACAAGATACATGGAATATACATTTTATCAATAATTTTTTTAAGAAGTGATTTATACAATTCCTCTAATTGAAGGTTTGATATTTCACTGTATACTTGAGTCAAGAATACAAGTCGTCCTTGACTCATCCAAGGTTTGTTGCTCACGTGGCTTTGTTTACAAGTTTTAGAAAAATGCATTGGATTTCTAAAGCAATTGGTTGTGGACTTTAATATTTTTAGTTTACCAAGAAATTTACCAGTAATGGAGGAGCAATTGGTTGTGGATTTTAAGATATTTCTACTTATTTACCACTAATGGAGGAGCAATTGGTTGTGGACTTTAAGATATTTCTACTTTACCAAGAAATTTACCACTGATGAAGGAGCAATGACTCCGTATTGCATTTAAGTTAAATCAAGTGGAGACTCTATTTCTTTTTCTCACTTTGAACCTTTAAATCGTGGTGTCTCTTCATCGGATTGAGAATCTTCTTATGACTCTTTGTGCATTAAAGGATAAGGCACTAAGGATATATCCACTTCACTATTTTTATGTTATATGGAATTTAATGATAATTAAATAAGTGGCATTAACATTTGTAAAGACCATAAGTTTGTGATAGAATTTCAATAAATTCCTTTCACGCTTAAAGCATCCATGGAAGGTTGCTTAATGTCAAGAATTTCAACAAATTGTAACTAGGGTTTTAAGCATTTAGAACATTGTAGTTTTACAATACCATAATGTTTGTGATAGAATTTCAATAAATTCTTTTCACGCTTAAAGCATCCATGGAAGGTTGCTTAATGTCAAGAATTTCAACAAATTGTAATTAGGGTTTTAAGCATTTAGAACATTGTAGTTTTACAATACCATAATGGATTATCAGGGAAAATTGTTTGTAAATTATGGGTTTAACAAGTAAATAGTAGAATAATAAGCAATATATTCATGTTGACCACCATAATCACTATATTGTTATTGGAAATAATATTACAACATTAGAAGGCATTCAACCCATAAATTCCACTACAATAACTAATGCAAGGAGATAATCCCTTTAAATTAACAATGCTTAGATTCAAATTTTGAACTTGATTCAACTTTTGAACTTTTACTACATCTTTGTGGAGAAGTTTAGGTAAAAGTGTGAATGGTCCTTGCTCTATTAAAAATGCAATCTAAAATAGGTAAGTGGTATTATAGGAGTTTAGTTTAATTTACATATTATTATTACTATATATTAAAGAGTAAAATCGATTCATGAAATTGAAATGAGTAAAATATAATGAATGATATACTTAATTTAAAAGTACATTTATGGATTATATAAGAGTAAGATACCTTATCTATAGGGATGATTCCTCCCATTAAAATTGGGAACCTCAAGTAGATTTATGGGGAAAACAAATCTTATTAAAAGAGAAAAATCCTACTGTGACAAAGTAAATGCATTAATATTCAAGTATGCTTAAAAGCACATGATGAATGTGAGGTTAATGTCATCTCTAAATTTTTTATAGTTTATGAGCTTACCCATTGGGATAAGATATTAGTTGGGTCATTTTCTACTTAAATTGTGAAAATATTGGAAGAAGAAATTAATCAACCTAGTGTAGGGAACTATGAATGACTTCTCTATATAAACTTGTTAATGCAAGTTGAACACCTTGCTAAAGAAAAGGGCTATGTACCTCTTATGCCTCATGTGACCCATGAAAGCTTGGAGGAAGCCATGTGAGTGCCTGAAGACACAATGGAACTAGCCTTTAATATCAAATAAGGGGATCATTTGAATGCAAAATGTTCCTCGGTCTCAAGCTCTAGAGAACAAATTCAATAACTAGGGTGCTAAGAGGGAATAATATTATTCCTCTCAATGTGATGTCAATGGAAACAAACCTTGAGTTGTTCTAAAAGAAATCACACACTCCAATGTAACTAGAATTTGGGGTACCTAGATGGTTTAAAAAATTCATTCTTGAAGTCAAGATATACACTAGTGTAGTGATGGTGCTTTGGGGAAAATAGTTATTTTGGATCCAACTATGTGGACCTATGGTAGGTTTTGTTGATCTTGACATAGATGTATTTATTTATCCTAATCAACTAGACAAGGCTGTGACATCCCAATGAGAGTCCACCTCATGTTGGATATGATTACTTAAGATGACCAAACTAATTTTCATGTTATTGATGTATATTAGATGAAGATAAATATCATCAATTGCATCATGCAAATATCATCTATTATGTTAAAGGTATATAGGGATGTTTTGCTTGTAAATTCATATTTTACACAATACAATTATAAAAATCCACATTAACCCCCCAAACCTTTACCTTACCACACCAAAAAGATAAGGCTCAAAGGGTAGGTGACCCATGGGATAGAGGCTCACCTCAATGGGCTTTGGGACGTCTTGACCCCTACTGAGTTACAAGTTATTGTGGTTAAGAAAAACATACATGATAAAAGTACTTTCAACATGTGTTATCTTCAACTACATCTTCTTGAGGACATAATGGTTAAATGAATAACCTTACCTAACCAAACCAAAAGAGGAGAATGAAATTGCTAAATTTATGATGTGAAATTATGAGAGACATTTCCATTGTACTTCCTAAGATGTTTCCTACGCAATGTTTAATAATTGGAGTTCCCACCTATTAGATTAGGGTTTATGAGTTTAGAATATTGTGAATGGGCCCATGATAGTTTCAATACATCTGGAAAAAAAAAAGATGGATAGAAACTAGGCCCCTGCCATGGATGGAGGGAAGGAATTTGGAAGTAAATAGTGTATGTTGTATTCACAACTATGTATATTGCATGAGTAAGCTAATCGTTAGAAGAGTTGCATTTTTAGCCCATTTTTGTCAGAATCTGGTGATGTGATTTTTTATGAAATCACGATTTTCATTGTTGGAATTGCAATTTTGATTGCAGAAATGGATTTAGTGCCCCTCAATTACTCCTAGTCACCCCTATTATACAAATCCAAAAACCAAAAAATGCAATTCCAACAATTTCAATGATATTTTTGGTTGGAAAAATTATTGGAAAGTGGGTGCAAATAGTATGATGTTTAGGTTATATTCAGAAGATCCAAGTTTCATGTCCCTTTCACCACATTGGCTGGTCCCATATCCCAAAACAAATCCAAACATATTTCACTTTCCAATTAGATCTAGCATGGATGGGCAGACGGACTGACTTGTCCCTATAATTATGTCCAGAGATAACCAAGGGATTCTCAACCTCACATTTTACACGCCTTTATTTTGCATGCCTTCATTTTACTCACCTTCATTTTAGTTTTAATTTCCTTCATATATCCCCTTCATGTAGTCTTCTCCAACAATAGATTTACCCACTAAATGACAGATCTTTATGTTATTTATAGATTCTATAATATATTTTTGGCTATAAAAAATTTCTTTAAATTTTTTGTCTTAAGAATGTGATTTGATACCAAATGTTATATACCTTAATAGTAGAATAAAAAATTCATAGGAAGACACAAATCGAAAAATATTTTTGAATGAAAATGACATAATTACCACATCAATAAACAATTATAGATACCAAATACCACAACATGAACACCTTTATTGATGAAAGTAATGTGTGCTTTCCTTTTCGAGGGGTCAACCTCTAATTGAGAAAGGCTCCAATTACAACATACTTAATAAGACATTTTATTACATTGTTCCTACTCCTTTATATAGTTTCTAGTGATGAACTTTCTAGTAAGTGGAACCTTCTAGTAAGCCTTATTAATGAAAGAACTTTCTAGTAGGCGAAACCTTCTAGTAAGTCTTCTTAAAAATATTTCTTTAACACTATATTTACTTTATGGGCCTTATTTAATATAAATGGCCTCAATACATATCAACATATTTATCTATTTAAGGAGGTTAGGGTAGAACCTTATCGTCAAGAAATAAATGACTAATTTCAATCCTGGAGACAGGTCATCAAGAACTATACATGAAAATATTTTATCAAAAATTATTAGTTGATGAACAAAAAGGTGTTTTATTTTTATGATTGTTAATATATTATTTGATTAAGTCCTTTCTTTTATTTATTATTTTAACTAATTGTTTCCAATTCCTATATTTATTTGTAACTATCTAAGACACTAGAACCACAAGAATCTTCTAATAAGAATGGGAATTTTGATAAAGATGATGAAAGTTTAGAGATTATACCAAGAATTAAAATTAAAATTTGAATGGTAAGCTAAGAGTGGTGAAGGAGAACAATAAGGTAATTCCTATGTTTGAATCAATGTTCCTTAAAGCTTAAATATTTTTTTTGAATCATTGTAAATTGGAAATTCATACCTTTATTGTTCTATAGGAAATTGAAATACAAGCGAGAACCCTAAAAAAAATTATGGTTCCATGCTAGAACATGTAAATGAGGAAATGGTCCAATCAAGCATGGCAGTCAAAGTATGACTTGATAGCTCCTATGTAGTTGATTGCCAACCCTTTAGCAAATCATTAATAGGTAAGAAATATAATGATTCTTTGTAAGTTGTTTAAATTTTGAAGAGAATGTATTATGCAATATATGATACATGCATTTTTTTTTGTGTAGATTCACATAATAAAGTGTTATGGATGATATAATTAAAATACTTTTTATTTAGTCAAAATGTCACCCAAAAGGGAAAATAAGCATATGAAAGTGTTGACCAAGGTATTGATTTTCAATACAAGTCAGAATTGTATCAATCATGTTTATATGCATTAGATTTCTTGGAACTATGTGTTAGAAAATTCCAAGCTGGAATTTGGCCAACCAAAAGTGGAAGTTAGATCTTTGAAACCACTCACTTTGTTTCCATCCATATCTTGTAAACCCCAAATGGTATTTATGTTATATTTTTAAGTGCAATAACAATAAGGATCAATTAAAGGTAAACAAGCACAACATGAACAATAGTACACAACAAATTTATCTTGGGAAAACCCTTGTGGGGTAGAAAAAACAGTAAACTTCTTCTATATAGATTCTCGTCATAATGTACAATAGTATCCCTCGTGCAAAGACCCAAAAAAAGAAGACTCCAAAAGCAAATCCTTTGTATGACTCTATCTCTCCTAGTGATGCAAACTCAATGTGAGAGTGAGGTGACCAAATGGGGAGTTCAAACTCCTCATTTATACTAATCAGTTGACTAGACCTTTTTACCAACAAGGCCGACTTAACTCTCCTAACTGGGCTGACCTATACAATTTACAATAAAATATTATTTTCTAGATATTTCCAGGCCGACCTAATAGTTAGGGTTTACATTAAATCTTTCAATGAATTTTACATTTTCAATTACATCAATAATAATCCCCGTAGGGTGTACAATACAAATCATTGATACAAATAATACAAATAAGAATATCTTATGAAGTTACATTCTTCAACACTCCCTCTTAACAAGGAAGGTATTCTTCAGTCATTGTCACCGATGTATTCCAGCTGTTTCACTTCTTGTACACGGACTATTGACATTTGACATCTACCAAATCTATATATAATAAGAAGTTTCACAAAACCAACCATTTTTCATGTTGGATGTGCCTTGCAGTGCCAACCCTTTATCATGTTGGATGCAACTCTCCACAAAGCCAATCCTGTTTCATATTGGATGCGGCCTAGATACAATCTAGGGCTTTCTCTCCTGCAGAGCCAGTCCTGTTTCATACTGGATGAGTACTAGATACAATCTAGGTCTTTCTCTCCCACAGATCCAATCTTGTTTCATACTGGATGCAACCTAGATACAATCTAGGGCTTTATCTCCCATAGAGCCAATTCTATTTCATACTAGATGCGACCTAGATACAATCTAGGGATTTCTCTCCCACAGAGCTAGTCTTGTTTCATACTAGATGCGGCCTAGATACAATCTAGGGATTTCTTTCCCACAGAGTTAGTCCTGTTTCATACTGGATGCAGCCTAGATACAATCTAGGGATTTCACGTAGAGCTGGTCCTTTTTCATACCAGATGTAATTGTCCTCATCCACGAGTCAAGCAAGCCATCTGATGGGTTCAACCTAGGTGCTCACATTACATTGCACACCGCAACCACCTGCGTTACCTCACCGCTTGTCTTGATCCCCTCATAGCCTAAGAGACTCAATTACATCACATGACCCATGACTACTTGCTACCTCATCCAATTTCATCACTCCCTCTTGATCTCACCACTCAAAGCTTGTCCCTGGAGTACTCAAAATTCACCCTTGATAGAGGCTTGGTCAACGCATCGGAAATCTTATCCTTTGTTGATATATATTGGAGTCTCACTGCTCCTTTCTGCACTATATTCTGGATATAGTGATACTTGATCTCGATGTGCTTCGAATTTTCATGGAACATAGGGTTCTCCGACAACTTCACACAACTCTGGTTTTCACAAAAGACATAAGTCTCCAGTAACTCGAGATCAAACAATCTTGATAGCGAATTATGAAGCCACACTACCTCATAGATTTCCAAGCAAGCTTCCATAAACTCGTATTCGGTTGTACTGAGTGCCAAACTCATTTGCTTCCTACTAAAGCATGAGGTCATACCTGATCCCAAATTGAAGCAGCACCTGATGTGCTCTTTCTATTCATGAAACTCTCGGCCCAATCTGTATCGACATAACCTTGTAGGTTAATCTTTTGATCCAATGCATACTTGAGTCCATAATCAACCGTGCCATTTAGGTACCTTAGCACATTCTTTGACGCAACCAGGTGAACATGTCTCAGATCTACCATATGTTGACTCAGAGTGTTCACCATAAAGCATAATTCTGGCCTCGTATTCGTCAAGTACATTAGCAAACCAATCATTTGTTTATACGCTGTGGAATCGACTAATTCTAAATAAGTATCACTCAACAACTTCAAATTCAATTCCATAGGTGTGGACATGGCCTTACAATACATCATCCCAAATCTCTTCAGGATATCTACTGCATACTTTCATTGACTCGGGAAAAGTTCCTCTAGATTGTACCACACCTCAAGACCTAAGAAATAGTGCATCATACTCAGGTCTTTTATCTCAAACTCTGCGGAAAGCTTCATCTTCATTTTTTATATGAGCTTCTCATCACCTTGTTGAGGCCTCGGATGTGGAGGGTATGCAAAGTTCTATAATGGGTTCCTAAGCTCTCAACAGAGGGGAGAAACCCAGACTGAAAGGATTCAAAAGGCCCTACGCAAGGACAGTTCTATCCCCAGCCTGTTTGGTGTAGTAATCTCCCACGGATATTTGGCCTCCGCTGGCACTCTAAGATTTGGTACGTTTTGATCCAAAGGATCAGTATTCCAATGAAGGAAAACAAAGTGTTTTGAGTCAGTTTGACAAATCTACCTAGAAAAGGGAATCTAAGCTAAGTCAGACCTATTCTAAGAGGTGTTTTGTTTGTAATGGAAAATTAACTTGATGCGAATGACAGATAAGTGTGTTCATCAATCTCACATAAATGCTTGATGGATTTAGTTCCTTATCAACTTAAAACACAATCACTTAATAAAAATTAAATGAAAGTAAAATTAAGTGTTACAATTCATTCAAGATTAAGCTGCAATAGAATGTTAATTGAAAACTTAACATGGATTATAATCTACTGTGAATCATTTGCAGAAATAGATAAACATTTCAGTTAAAAAAAACTTAATTGAAATATTTAAACAACATAGATCCAATGTAAGGATAAATCCAGATCACAGATCTATATGTTAGATAATAATTGCAAAATATCTAATCAGTATAGATAACAATCTAAAATAAAAATCGATATATATCAAATAAACCTGATTAATAAACAAAAGATGATATGTAAGAACAACTTTACTATATTAATAAAAGTTTGTAAGAAATTACAAGCTTGGCATAAACAAAGTGTCTCCAGCCTTCTACTGTCAATTCCTATCCAAATCCATCCTCCTTGCTCTACGAGGAATCATCTCTTTAAATAAGAGTTACAAAATAATAATACAAACAGTAATTTCCTACAAACCGGGATTACAAAATCAAAGATAACCTAATGGCCTAGAAAAATTTGCCATATGTCCCAAATCTTTAACAATTCATCCACAATCGGATAATTAGCTGACTCTAGCCCCAGCTATGCATTGAATTCGAATGTTTCCATTTCATTCTTTTCCAGCTTATGCCAGATGCGGATAAAGACTTGGATTTTACGTTCCAAGGAGACCGGTTTCCTAATCAAACGTTCCACATCATCAATTTTGACCTCTTCGAGGAGCTGAATTTGTTGCTGGGCTTCTTCACATTTGCGCTCGATTTCCTCGATCTTCAACTTCGGTGGGCAAGCATCTTCAATGAGTTCCATGGCAGGCAACTGAAGACTATCCATAACATTATCTACTGCATACCATCGCCTGCTACAGATATCTTGTGCTCTTTTGAGAATATCCTCAACTGACTCATTAAGTTCGAGCCAAGTGTTCAATGCACCCCTAATCTTCTTAAATTGAAAACTGTTAAGCATAGGGAAACCTTCTGGAGTGTCCTTGATATATCTCTGCCACTCACTAATGTTTTCATTTTCCTTAGAAGCTTCCATCCTTCTGTCTTTCTGTTCTTCAAGGGAGCTATACATCTTACCAAAAGTGATATGGGTCTCCCTGATCTCATCCAAGGTTAAAAATAGCTTCTCCAGAAACTCATAATACTCTTTGTTGACTTGAAGGGTCAAGTCCTTGAATTCTTGAGATGACAACTTAAAGAAAGTATATGAGGATGCACTTGCAAGTGCATCCTCACATTTATTTTGTAATAAGGCTATCCTTTGAGTGTTAGAAAAATTCTCATCTTGTACATTTTGAAGTTCAGCCTGCAGAGAGCTGTTGCTTCGCTCCACATCTCCTAACCTGTCTTCCCATATTCTCCTGAGATCATCAACATAAATCTCATGGTCTTCCTTGGTATTCACTAGTTCCTCTATCAGCCTTTCCAATTCTTCTTTCTTCTGATCAATTTCCTTATTAAGTATCTGGACTGAATCAAGATTTGCACCAGCAAATGCTCCTAAGGTTGTGGCTGTTTCAATTGCTCCTGTCTGGGGGTCATTTTCTTGCTAAGTCCATACTATTTAGTTAGGGACAGATAATTCCAATTCACCTTGATCCCTACTCCTCTTCTTACCTCTCTTTACCACTGCTTTATTTTCCTTGTTATAAAAATAATTTCCAAGAGGGACTACCTCATCATCTTCATATTCAGTTATTATCTCATAAGTAATTGAGATTACATTTTCTATTGAAACCAATGAAGGAGTTTGAGCGGCCATTGGATTGGGTATGGGCATGGTAACTTGAGGAATAGCCATAGGGGCAGAGACAGTCTAAGGAACTGATGAAACAGGAGTTGGAGAAGGGATTGAAGTGAAAGCTTCAGAAAGAGGAACTTGATCATCACCAACAGATGGTGATAATGGAGAAGGAGTTGAGGGTGGCTCATTCTTAGTAGGTAATGATGCAGTGGATATGGGTAATTGTAGGGGGACAGTCGAAGACTGTGCTTTTGCAAAAATAGATGAAGGGATGGAAAAAGAAACTGAGTTACTAGGAAAAGGGGTGGCTTTATAAGTCAGAGTATGAAACAATTGGGAAGTGGAGAATGGTGGCATCACCCCTATAGGCAAAGTAGAAATATCCTCAATGGAAGAAAGTACAAAGATGAAGTTGGAGCATTAGGTGCAGTGGTGATTTCCAACACTTGTTGATCAGGATCAGCATGATCCATTTCAATAGTATCCAACATGTCTGTGACTTCCTGTGAGTTTTCAATCACTTATTCAGTGATTTCTTCAATAACCTTGTCAGTCACCTTCTTAGTAACTTCTTCAGTCACTTGAACTGTAGCATGTGGCTCATCTTCAATATCACTATCAATGAGATCAACAGTAGGGAATTTTGATGTGGAAACCTGAACCTTCTGTCTCTTGGCAGGGTTAACTTCAACCATTGTCAAATCATCAACTACCTGCAAAGCTAGAGCAGTCACTTGAACACCCATAGTGAGATTAGGTGGTTCAACTGTCCGAGTGTCCAATACTAAAGTCAATTTTGCTAACTGCTGTTGGAAATTATGACAGGTCTGCAATAACGCTTTAACCTGCTCAGTTGTTTTCATCTATGGGGGATCCTCCATGGGATATTTATTTTTATCTCCATTTGTATAGGTAAGCATCAGAGGGGCATTAGCCTACTGGATTAGCTTTTGTTCTTTATCCCTTCTGACTTGCTCAATGATATTCAACTCCATTGTTCTTTTACCGTAGACTTGAGCTTTTATCTCTTTCTGATATGTCATAATCTATTGATGTTCATTTAAGCTCTTGGCCTTTGCCAATACTTCAAAAAAAGTGTTCACTCCTTTGTAGATGGAGTCATCTGGGAGTTCTTCATGGACATAGTCCATTTTCATGTGATACTGTTTGAAATGTGCATCCAGGAATTTCTTAGGATCATGCTTTCTTTTGGGGGCTTTACCCAACTTCAAAGGACCCAGCTGATCACCAAGCACTGTAGCCCAGGTTGAGGTAAAAATAAATAATGGGCCAAGATTTAAGGAGAATTTAGTCCAACCCCTCTTTTTGGGACCAGTAAGATTCTTGTAGACTCCATCAATGACAGTCTGATAAGAAACCTCCTGAATGACCAACCTGTCAGGAACTATTCTTGGCAGAAGATTAATAATGTCACTTCCCCAGACTCTGATGTACGAGAAGGACTCATAAACATACCAATATCCAATGGTGTTGATGAAAGTTTTGGCATCAGCTGAAAAGGCGGGAGCTTCCTGTCTAAAAATTTTGAAATAAATAGTACCCATGAAATGGTCACAAATTTCATAAAGCAGGGGCACATAATTACTTTCCCACAATGCAGAATGGTATATATGAACTGGTGAAGCTTCAGGGGTCGAATTCCACCCCAAGTTAGGATATTGAAATTCAGAGCAAAAGACATCAAGAACGAAGGTTGATAGGTAAAAATGTGGCTTTCTTAAGGCAGGGACCTTTTGATAATCTTGAATTGTTGTCTTAAGTTCTGAAGACAGGATAGATTCCCAAGGGAAAGATTCTTCTATTGTCAAGACATGGTGAGCTATGGGAGCCCATTCAGCTTTAAAAATTGAGCAATTGGGAAGTCCAAAGAGCCTACAGAGCATGCCTGCAAGTAAAGAGTAAGGTTCTTTGAACCAAGCAATCGGATAAAGGTTATCAACCTTCGACACAAAACTGCTAGGTTTAACCATCCAAGATTTCATCATTTCATCAAAATTATATCTGGTTTTGGAAGAATGAATGAAATCAGGGCTAAGGATTTGTACAACCGGCTTGAGAGAAAAAGCTCTAATAAAAACTTCAGGGCGGAAGGTATTCAATTGTGACCCTGCACTGTCATTAAACGACCGGTCCTTAGGGTTGGCGTTTTCCACAATCCATTTGATAGGGTCTGTATAAGGTAGGACAGCAGGGCGAGCAATAATGGCATGGATTTGGGAAGCCCTAATTCTTTCATACGCAGGTCGGTCTTCCTTGATGTCCGAAAGGTCATCATTGTCAAAGATAGCATAAATTTTGTCCCAGTCCATTTGATAGGTTTCAGTGACCCTTTCACTAGTGTCTGAGAAGATGCCAAAATTGGGGTCTTTGGTTAGTGAATCTCTGTGCAGTGTCTTAGACCGAGTATTCTGAGACATTTTGGCAAAGCTTGGGAAATTCTGATAAATAAATAAAACACAATCAAAACCAAACCGTAAACAAAAAAAATGTAAATAGCAAATGCAAAAATGAAAGCAAACCAACCTGTAAACCACTGAAAATTCGTGAAGGTGACCCTGGTAAGAAATCGACAGTAAAATTCACGTAGGAGCGTAAATTTCTGACAGTAAAAATGATAATGAAAAATAGAAAAAATCGTGTATTTATGGTTTTTTCGGTCAAATCAAATCTAGACCGTAGGTTTAGAAGAAATGATCGACTGAGATTAACCCCTATGGGATGCGGGATTGGGTTCATAAGTTTAAAAACCAAACTTTATTAAAAATTCCCGAAATCCGCAATCAGAAATTCCGGGTTGCGGGTATTATGTTTTACAAATTTTGCAAAATTGAAAAACGTGTTTCCGAAATCCACAACCTAGAATTCGGGTTTCGGGTTTCGGAAACCATAACAAATATTAAGAACTAAATAAATTTTTCCCGCAACCCGCAATTCGCAATTTGCGGGTTGCGGGTTTCAGAAACACATAATGCGATTTATTGGCGTAACGAGTTTCCGCAATCTAAAATCCGGAATTTCGGGTTTTGGGTTGCGGAATTGGAATTTCTAAAATATTTACATAGTCTTCCTGCAACCCGCAATTTTGGGTTGCGGGTTTTGGGTTGACGAAATTCCAAAAGAAAAAACAAACGATTCCCGCAATCCGTAATTGCAGAATTTCGGGATTTGCAGTAAGAAAATGATTTTTGGCAAAAATTCAAGGTTTTCTGCAAATCTAGAAAACAACCAAAAACTTAGAAATTTTCAAAGGAGAAAATAATGATAACTAGATAGACCAACCAAAAGGTATGATGGCATAGCAAACCAAAATTTAAAACTTACCTAAATGCCTTTATATTTACAAAATGGGGCTCCCATGATCAGAATGAAGCATGGGATCTGTTGTACCTACAACACACCTATAAAAAAAAATTCATCTACATATAACAGTAGAATCACTGGATTTCCCTCTTCAACCTTGTAGTAAAGGTTGTAATCCACTTTACTCTTGGTAAATACCAAGCTCGTTATAAATCCATCTATCTTGTCGTATCATGTTCTGGGTACCTATCTCAAACTGCACCACATATACTTCCTCTTCATGAGGGGAGACATATAGTATCACTATAAGCATACCCCTGAGATACTGAGGCAAACAACCTTTTCCACAAATAGAGGCTAAGTGATAATGTCTCTCAATCTATGTTGTAGTCACTCCCTATGAAGCAGATCTTTCCTTCTCCCTCTGTAACTGAGGATTATCCTCCCTTTGCATCTTGTACTGTATGCATTGGGACATTCTGCACTGGAGTCACTGATAACCTTCTCTTATGTTGATCTTATGTGTATCCATCTATGTCATCTCTCTAGGTCACTGGATACCAAGATCTCAAACTTTATTGCAAGTTTTATCTTGCACCCATCTATGAGCTCCTCATATTCAACCTTGTAGCAAAGGTTGATATCTCATCACTCTAGGTGATCCTCAATATCATCATGCTATCCCATGGGTGCCTTCTGAGCCCATATAAATCCTTCTTCAATCTATGCACATGTGATTCTCTGTAGAGAGTCTTGAATCCTAAAGGTTTCTCGATATACACTTCTACTTCGACTACACCATCTATTTAGTGTAATATCCACCACTGAGGAAATGTGTATAGCCACTACAACAATTTCTCGTCATAGTCGACTCCCTCTTTCTAAGAGAACCCTCGCTTTGTACTTTTGTAGTATGCTTGATTTCATAAATATTCTTGAATGTCATAGTTGAATCGTCATTACTTGTTCTTCAGAACAAGTCTCACCATTATTCTCTTTATGATACATCATATTTCCTACAAGTCAAATTCAGTTGCATGATTAGAATCATTTCATATTTTTCAGAACATATTAATAATGACAAATTCTTATGCATAAATACATAGGTCACACAGTCATTGAACTATCTTAGCCAAGGCTTCAACACAACATTCATCCATATCCTGCATTCATATGGTAAATTTCTAGATGTCTTCCATCTTTACTAGAACGTTATTAAGAGCATGCACTACTCCCAACATGTCAACAAAAATGTTTCATTCTAGATAAGTAGAAATGGAATGTTGTACATCACTATAGGCCACTTACACATCACATGCATATTAGTAGTATATTTTTCATCAATGCAAACACTCTAACATGCATAATACACTTCCTAAATCTAGGAACATAAATATGTACATAACTGAACAATATCATCTAAGCAATTAGATATAAAGGAAATGACAATTCAAATACTTATCTTTTTTTGTTTGGTAGGATCCCTCTTGATCCTTGTCTCCTTACATGAATTCATGGAGTCTCTATTAGCGTTCTCTACTCCATCATCTTATTTTGAGGACCTGTTCCTTTCTTGCTTATGATCGACAATGCTGAGCAAATCTTCTACGCCATAGATCACATGGAACTGTGTATTGGTGCTGAATTTGTGTGTCCCTTCTTATTCATCACCAATCACAACTGTATCCCTTCTTATCTAATGTTGAAATGGAAAAGAGGTTCTTCCATCTTCCTAGTTTGAATCCTTCTGGATCAACATACATGTTCCTCATCACTGGAGGAACCTTCTTTATCTTTCTTCGTGAATGGTTCATCATCTTCTGTGATGTGAGTATGGTGTGTCTTCTTATTTACTTTCTTCTTGGGACAATCTTTCGCAAAGTGTCCTTTCTTCTCACAAGTGAAACATCTGAGTTGTGAGATGTCCTTCTTTTGAAATATTTTATTCTTGTGAGAATGTTCTTTCTTCTTGTTCTTTCTCTTCTTAGCATGAGTTTTTAGGGATTAATTGCCATCTTTACCCATCTCCTCTTTTCTTGATATCAATCAAGCTTCTTTTTACGTACATTGGCTCCAAATCATGCTCTTCTAGTATAAAAAATACTCTATAATTACATGCCTGGAAGTTCTTATCTCCTTCAAGCTTGTCCTCAACCTAAATTTCTTCAAGCTTGGTACTGTTTGTCATTTTTATAAAATGAGAACCTCAAATGGAAATAGGGAGAATAGGACTTACCAATGAGAGTGCTTCAATTGGATGCTTGCTTCAATGCTTTTATGGAAGACTGATTCTGGTGGACCTAGGGTTTGACAGATAAACCCCAATTTTTCAACTTTGGTGACTTTAAAATCTGATTGGATAGAAATATGCGCCTCCTCAAGGCGATTTGAGCAATGTACTCCTTTTCTCAAATCTGTGGACAAAACAACAAAATATTTGATGCCCTAGTTTTTTCAATTTCTTCTGCTAAATTTTTCGGTCATAATTTTGATGTATCTCAAAAATTTATGTTCCTTAAGGTTTGAAATGTTTTCCTGAGGTATTATCATCTATCATTTGTCTAACCCCACAGGATAGATCAATATTGGATTCACCAAGTGGAACTTATGCTAAGTTTACCAAGGTTCCCTATTTATAGATTGTTTCAGTATAGCGAACTTTTGACTTCCACATGTCACTGTTTCAACTTCAGGTTCTGAAACTCACACCAGAGAAATTACAGTCCATTCCCTTTTTGGAAAATCTTACGAAATTTGATTTGGATCTTCCTAGCCCAAGATATAGCATTTCTCCCTAGGTCACCTGTTTAAAATTGAATTCTGGAAGATGTTGTAACCATGAATTGCATGGACCATATATCCTAAAGTAAAACAAATCTGGGGCCGAAACTCGTACAAAAGGTACATAAACATTTAATCTTCATCATGTCCGATTTTCAGCTCCTGGACCCTTACCAAGAGCGCGTTGTAGTGAAAATTCCCAGATGACTAGATTTTTCCTTTCAGGGTTTCAAGCATGAAGCCCTAATCTCCAACAGTTGTAGTTGTAGAAGCTGCAAAATGTTCTCTTACAGGCCTGCTCTGATACCATGTTATATTTTTAAGTGCAATAACAATAAGGATCACTGAAACATAAACAAGCACTGCATGAACAATAGTACATAACAAAATTATCCTGGGAAAACCTTCATGGGGCTAAAAGCCCAACAAACTTCTTCTATATAGATTTATCGAAATGTACAATAGTATCCCTCATACAAAGACCCAAAACAAGAAGAATCCAAAAGCAGCTACTCCGTATGACTCTATCTCTCCTAGTGATGCGAACTCAATGTGAGAGTGAGGTGACCAAATGAGGAGGTTGAACTCCTCATTTATACTAATCAGTTGACTTGACATTTTTACCAACAAGGCCGAATTGAATCTCCTAACTGGGACGGCCTGTCCAATTTACAATAAAATATTATTTTCTAGATCTTTCCAGGCCGACCTAATAGTTAGGGTTTACATTGACTCTTTCAATGAATTTTACATTATAAATTACATCAAAAATAATCCTCGTAGGGTGTACAATACAAATGATACAAATACTACAAATAAAAATATCTTCCGAAGTTACATTCTTCAACAATTTATGCCCCTTAAGTAGTTTGCAAATTAGTGGAATAATTTGTTTTCTTCATATCCCTTCTTTAGTTATATTGCTATGCACTTCATTCTCCATTTCTCTTCCCTATTTTCCAATATTCCTTTTATTTCCTTCCAATTCTTTTAGACTTGAGTCTTCTTCATTACCGAAGGCACAAGATATATTTCTATCATAAATTCCTTGATCTTACAGTCAAGTTATTTTAGAAGTATATCTGTGTTCTTATGAGCTCCATCTACCCATGTCACCACTTTCCCTTTTATAGTCTCAAGAGACTTTGCTAGCTAAAAGGTAGTTGAGTGTTCTAAATCAAAATCCTAATCCTCCATTCACTACTCACCATATTCTTGAAACCTCATCCTCAAGCCAATATGGATTGATTTGAAAAGGACTTGAAGGTTTCTCATCTTGAAGATCCAACTATAGGAATATTGGATTGTGGTGAGATAAAACCCCTACATCTATTATCCATGATCTCCTTATCTCAAACAAAGAAAAAACAATTACGAGGGTAAGAAATAGTTCAACTACTTTGTCATGTCCCAACATTGGAATTGGGTCACAATGGCCTAATCACATTGGCCATATTCATTAGAGTTTGTAAAATTGATGTTAAAGGTCAAATAATTGCCAAGGAGGAAAATTACTAGTTTCCTAGGTTTGGGGTGGAAGCTTTGGGATTTGGAATAATGGGGATAATAAATGATGTTTGAACATTAGAGTGGCATAAATATTTAATAAAGGAGATAAATAAATATATACAAGTGAAAATCAAAGTGGCATTTGATCATGAAGACACATGGAGGAAGTGAGACCCACATATGGCTAGATTTCCCCACTACACTTGGCATCATTCTCTCACCAATTCGAATTCAAGGTGAATGGTAACATACTTGGGGGAGTAAAAAAGGTATTATTCATGGCATGACTCATCCAAGGTATAAATATAGAGGAAGAGTAACTCCCATGGAAGAGGAAGAGGCAATTTGGAGCTAGTGAGACACTTGGGCTAGATTCTCTAGCTCTATGACAACAATGATGAAGATGCTATGACACCTATGACACAAATCAGACCTGAAGGATGAAATATGACATATATGACATGTTAGGGCTAAAAATAGACTCTAAGAGGGCGCTCAAGGGTGTTAGGGAAGCTAAGATGCTTCCACATGTGATTTGGTGGAAGTGGGAGACTAGGAATTGTTGTACAAGTGGCGTTCTTTGGAATCTCTTCCCAACTTGAGTTGGCATGAGTATCTTGGAAGGAATTCGACCCATGGAGGACATTAGAAATTTATAAATGTCAATAACAAAGAATGAACCGGCTTTTGATCATTTGTAGAATTTGCAATTGCATTTGTGAAGAGGGAGAGCTAGTGGATGACTAGTTGCTTGCCTTAGCCAATTTCGAGGGTGAAAGATTCCCATCCAAGTTGGAAATTGGAAAGGCTAGTCAGACCTTTCATTTAGAGCTTTAATGGAGTCTTTATTTGCAGGTGTAAGCTACAGGGAAGCTCATGGTTTCCTCTATTTCAGCTCACTCCTTCAACCATTTCCAGTTTTGATGGCATATTCTTGATCCTTGAGGGAGGGCGTTTTTGGTGAGCTATTGTACTCTTTGGGGAAGCTTATAATGCCCCATTTATTTTTTAATATGAAGTAAATACTCTTTTCTTCATCTCCAGAAAGTTTCAGGTCAAAATTCCAAGTAGAAATGTATAAATCTCATTTTTAATGGAAGAACAATGCCATGTCCCCACTACCTTGTTGTGAACCAATGTATTGATGATGATTTCGAATGAATGGATGGTTTTATGATGCATTTGTGATTAATGGACTGCCATGGATGTATTTTACAAGTTTCATGTACTGTACTTGAGCATTTGAAGTATTTTTACTCAGTTTAATTGCATTGGGAGAAGAAATAGTGTCATTTCCCCAAGGGTCGAATTGGTGATTTTTGCAGTTGAATGGGAGAGGGTTGGAACATATATAATAATCAATTAATGGTGCACATGAGACCTTAATAAAATCCTTAATACATTCCCTACCTCTGTTCAGAAATTTGAGTGGCTTTGGAGGCATTTGGGAAGCCATTTTCAGTACATACCCTAGGGGGATTTGAACCCCAAATTACTAGTAAAATTGCATACTTGGCCCAGAATATTAAGAGAGTTTGAAAAGGTATTTTTCTGGCCATATTTAATCCCTGAAAATCATATTCCAGTCCTAATATCATTCATACACCTTCCTTGAAGATTTGAAGGCATTTGGAGTCAATTTGAGACCTAGAGACCAATACTAGTCAAAGGGAAATCACTAGTAAAGTTACCTACATTGACCAGAATTGAAAGAGGATTTGCAGAAGTATTTTAAAGGTCCAAAGGAATCCTTGAAACACATATTTATGTTCTAATATCATTCATATACCTTCTCAGAAGATTTGGGATAATTTGGGGCAAATTTGGGACCTAGAGATCAAAACTAGTCAAAGGTCTAACTAGGGAAAAAAGTGAAAAATTGCCATTTTAATAAAATTCCTAACAAGGGACATTACATACTTCCCCATCTACCTTTCAATTCTCCATTTTGGTTTTAGAGTGATTAGTTCTACATATACCAATCCTTCCACTTATATCTTGTGCTTGAAATAGTTTAAAAATTTGTTAGTCCTTGTAGAATATTTCCAGACTTCATTTCTCAGTTAATAGTGAAATTTGTATCACTAACTATAATGAGCCTTTCATTTTTAACCACAACCAAAGAGGCAAATATTTCCCACAATCCTTTCTTATTAGCATAAATTCCATACATGTTTATCATTGTGATTGTATGTCTGAGACCTTTGTACAATAATTCTATGTCTACAGAGACATGAAACAACAGATAAAACATTTATTAATTCAAAGCAAGATCTCCAACTTGTTATCAAACTCTTAGAATTTACAAAAGAATCAACAACATTGAATTCCCAAATCCTTGAAAATTGTTTTCAAACTGCTAATTAAATTTTCCCTAAGACCCATAGTCTCTTGAAGAAGCATAACATCAATTCTTTTTAAATATACTATTTTGAACAAGTCTTTTCTCTTGAAAGAACAACCTAGTCCACACATATTAAGGAAGGGGAGATTAACCATTTACCAAATGTCTAGGGATGTCCTACACCAAGGACCCTAACAATTTCCTTTTGTTTTCTTAATTGATTTCTCTGATAGTCTTTTCTTGAGTGTGTTGTAAATATAAATTTATTACCATTGATCCTGGGATTAGCTACTTTATTGGGACAAGTCCTAGTCCCCTCAACCTATTGCTTCCCCCATTTGATTCTGATTTTGTAGATCTAAGAGGTTGCATACCTCGCTTTACAAAGTTTTTTTGAATTGGCTCATACTCTAACACTATTGAACTAATTTCAGATTTCACTAAAAAACTACTTCTACCTTGATATAATATTGGGTTTTCTATTTTGTGCTTAGCTTTAGGGTTTTGACAATTATTTGAGATTATGGGTCATTTCCACTTATTTAAATCCTTCTTCCCTTTTGTTGTTATAGGATTTTCATCAAGGGATAGACCTTTCTCTTTTGACATCAAATTATCTTCTAAATGATAGATAATATCAGTGTCACTGATATACACATTTTCCATATCTTTCCCAATGAAACCTTTATTAGGTTGACGAGGATTTGTGTCCACATAAATTGGAACTTCAACTTCCTAAAGGGAGACAATTGCATCATCATCATTGAGACCTCCCACTTCCTCTATTGGAGCATTCTCAATATCTTTTGAATTAAATTCTTTGTGAATGTGTGCTTCACCATCAAGCTTCAACATTAAAACATACACCAAGATATTATATAAACCTTAAGATTCCCCTAGTGATCCATTCCCTTTCTAATCTTATTTTGTTGTCCAAACCTTCCTTGTAAAATAAGAAGAGAAATCTCTAAACTATATGACCATAGCATTGTTATCTCATGCACTTAAAGGGGATGTTGTAGTAGTCCAATTACTAAGTATACAAAAAATTTATGAAAACAATCTCAAAATTTTCCAATAACCTCTCACTAATATGAATTTCAACTAAGAATCTAGCCACCAATAAAAAAGTTACTAGTTTTCTAAGAACAACAAACCATAATTGTGTACCCAAGAATATTTCCTTTTTCCCCAATATTAATATTAGTCCATATTTATGTCACCAATCTAGGCAATTTTACCCACATTAAGATTATTTAGAACCATTTGGATATGAGGTCAAAGCATGGATGCCACATTTTTTAGGGAATGCAAAGAAATGCTCCAAAACCAAAAACCTCGGAGAATGGAAGTTGCATCATTTTTTAAACAAAACTTGAAGCCTATCCAACTCTTCATTCAAAGAGTCTTCTAATATATTATGACCAATAAATTTTTCAATGAACACATTATCTACATATTCCAATGCCTACTCAACCTAAATATCCTCTCTGACTACCATCCATATCCTCAAATATTTCCTTTTTACCACTTTTTACTCATTTCGTGGCACTTCTCCTCAAACTTTCCCTTCATAACAATGGAATCATGAATACCACTATTCATGCATTCAAAATATTGTAGAATTCTAATGATAAACCCCCACCACCACCCCTCCCTTAACTGAATCAAAGGGGTTCACCTCTTTCACCAAGGAGGGCTTCTGCCAAAGGGTGATTAGCTAACAATTTTCCAAATTGATGGATAGTCTATAAATAAGTGTGATGTGTTGGGGTAATAAAGAGCATGGTATCAGAGTGAATTTGCCATTAAACCTTTAGTCAATGCTAAAACCATCAAGACCCTTGCTAATTGAATGATCCTTTGCTAATATGCTTGAAGAAATGAAATTTGTACCTTCCACTTTAGATAACTAATAGACCTTGATTTCATCTCTTACACCAATATTGAACCTACCTTTGCATCTTGGCCTATAGTTTCATTTTCAAATCTAAGAATTGTGTTTCCTTTGTGGTCCAAAAAACGTAGGGAAGCATTTGGATGTGTACGGATCAAGTACTCAAAGATGTCCAATTCCTTGGTTGTATCATCTAGGTATGCAACAAGGTCCTCCTCCATTTGTCTTGGGTTACCTCAAACCAACCTACACATCAATCACTTTTCTAAATTATATGGCTTGACTATTTTCATATAATTTCCAATGGATTCCAATTTCGGGTATCAAGTATCAAACCAATGAAGTTTAAACCTTATTGGTTGGGTTCTGATTTTTTTCTAGTGGCCCCTCCTTTAACGATGAATGAAAGCAACTATAAAAACAAAATATACCATTTATTGCATCTCTAGTATCTATTCCTCTTGAAAATGTCAAGAATTTAGTGCTACACCAACATCAACACTCCATTGCTATTATTACTACTGTAAAATCATCACTACATATCCATTGCATTCTTTTCAATATTATGTTGAATACTCAGTATAAAATCTAGGACCAACTAGAAATGAAAAGATATATCACTCATCGATGGTAGGATCTAAGGTGGACTATTCAAGAGACTGAAGTTAGGTGTCTGGAGAGTGTCTTGTAGAATATCAAAACCAAATTATGTGCAACCAAGATGAGAAACTAATAACATATATTTTTGGAGGGAACATTCCTATATGAAGGGTGGTACAATAGTGTTTATTAGTTTTTGCAAACTTGGGAAGGATATTTATGCTAATTCTGATTTGGAATTTTCCATATTTGCCACAATTGTAGGGCTTGTCCAATCTTCACAATAATGAAAATATGTGTCAATATGAACATGATTCCCTTGGCAGGATCATTTTTCCATCCACAAATCATTTTATCCCATCCTTAGAGACCTACATATCACTTTTATTTCTTCCCAAACTCAGACACCTTATGCAAAGAATCAACCATATGTGTGTGTGTAACAAGAGCAAATGTTATAATATCAAATGCAAGGGTTAGACATTTATTTGATCTACCCAATGATTCAAAACATTATTGAATTCTTCCTTTGAATCTTCCATCTTGTCTATATAGCACTTCTTATACTAAGGTTTCGGGCCACGGCTTTAGCATTATAAATATATGGGTGCAACTCCAAGACTAGTATTTGTGACAATAAAAGTAAAAACCAACCTTAAGTTACTTTTATGATGCAATTGAACCACTTATAATTTTATAATCACTTAAAATTTTACTGGTAAAATGTAATATAACGGAAACATGGCCAACTTATATATGTTATTCTTGGTAAGCTTTGCAATGTCTATTTTATTTTTTTTATCTAGTTTTCAATTCTCCAGAGAATTTGTTTTTAAAGGGGATACATATATAATCACTGGCCTGGAGCTTTTCGTGATTCTCTAATTAGAGAGAAAAATAATCTCTTACATCTTGAAGTGATCAAGACTATAGGTACATCTAATAAATCCTTAGTAGAACAACAAAAGAAAGGCCACATGCATCCAAATAAGTAACATCCTCACAAAAATAAACAAAAGAGGGGTCCCAAACCCTCTTAGCCAATTCCTACTCCTAATGTGATAAATGAACTAAATAAAAATACAAGAAGACATAGAGACATTGTCATATAGAGTCTTAATGTTTCAAGAAGATGGAAGCCTTAGAAGTAGCGATGAAGAAGAACAACATCAATTTTGATCCTCCTTCTTCTAACTCTTAGTCTCCTGGACATGCACTTTATTCATCTAGTTTTTCTTTCAATGCAATATCTAGTTCTTCTTCAAATGAGTGGCTTACTAATTTTGGAGCATATTATCATATGGTTAAAGATAAAGGCATGTTTTTTTATATAATCACTGTAACACCAAATAAGTCTTTGTTGGTGATGATATATATGTTAGAGTTATAGAGTCTAGAACAATTTAGAGAGATGATGACCGTTTTAACAATGTATTATGTGTTCCAAAATTTTCCTACAACCTTTTATCAATGTATCAAACCACTAATTTAGGTGAAGGTAAAGTAGTAAAATTCTCACCTCACAAAGTTGTAATCAAGGATTTAAAGGACATTAAGCATGTATTAGAAACTAGAATTGTTGATAATGTTATCAGGTCATACAAATTTGACAAATTTGGGTCATCATATATTCTACAAGTAGTTATTTCTCATAGTGATGACATGAACAAACTTTGGCATGAGTGGTTTGGTAATCTAAACAATAACTCATTTCAGCAACTGTGTAAACATAATATGGGGATTGGTGTTCCTCTCATCTCTTGTAGAGATAGTGTTTCTCCTAGTTGTGTTTTCAACAAACATCATCAGAATAGCTTTGAAAAGTGTGCTCGACATGCCTCACCCCCCTTACAACTTCTTCATAGTGATTTGTGTGGTCCACTTCCTTCTTATTATTTCTTTAGGTTCAAGTACTTCTTTACTTCCATTGATGACTTCTTCAGATGCACTTGGATTTATTTCTTAAAACTTAAGAGCGCATTTAAAAGGTCCTTATAAAAAACAATTTGGACATCGACATCAAAAGTTAAGAATAGATAAGGGAGGAAAATATGTTAATGACAAATTTACAACTTACTACACTACACTTGGCAGTTAGATGCAACATATTGTTCCATGTACACCACAACACAATGGTGTTGCTGAGAGAAATAATACAAATTAAAAGAAATGAAAATTTGTATTATACAATCTTAGGGATTAAGCTCTCATTTTTGGGCATAAGCCATTAATTGTGTAAATTACATAGTTAATCACCCTCCCACGAAGGATTTAAAAGATATAACATTGGAAGAAGCATGGAGTAACATTAAACCTAACATAAGCCACTTTTTGGTGTTTAGTAGTGAAGCCTGGGCTCACGTTCTTGATGAGAAAATGATAGGATTACAATCTAAGAGTGAAAGATACATTTTTGTTGGATATTATGAGAATGTAAAAGGTTATAGAGTTATACACCTCTTTCAAATGAAATTATTATAATTAGGAAAGATGGAAATTTTTATGAAGGTTATTAGCATGCATACCAAATTTAACAATTGTTCATCTTTGGATTGCAAGTCGTCTTTGGAAAATGTGGCATCTTCTATTCCCAACTATTTTACTAGTGATCCTATTGTAGCTTCTTATTCATATGATGGCAGTGATGATGGAAATTCACCTCCACTTGCTTACCCTCCTCTAGTTGAGTCCTTTGAACATGAACCTTCACTAGCACCACAAATTCCTAGATGGCTCCATATAACATGGGAAGTGACTGGGGATCTTGGTGGTGATTCTTCATATCAGTTTCATACACATTCATAGTTCCATCAATCCTCTCTCTTTTCACTCAAGTTTCAGATAATCATGATATGGAAACATTTGTAGAAGCTTCAGACCATCTATATTGGGACACAACAATGAATGAAGAATATTGTTGCTTAATGGCAAATGATACTTGGGTGTATATGACTAAGTATGCATTAGATGGAAGTGTTGAAATACATAAGGCTCGATTAGTTGCCACATCATTTTCTCAAGTAGAATGAATTGACTATACTTAAACCTTTTCCCTGGTAGCCAAAATGTATTCCATCTAGCTTGTTCTAGCCTTTATAGCTTCATATAAATGGGAGGTCCATTGGATGGATGTTAAATTCACCTTCTTGCATACTTCAAGATGAAATTTTACATAGAAAAATCTATTGGCTATGTTCATAAATACTCTAACCATGTATTATCCTTAAGAAATCTCTCTGTGGCCTTAAGTAAGTTGTTTGAGCTTGGTATGCTAAAATCGACATATTTTTTCTTGACGACTTTTCTAGGCGTCATTCTGATCCTAATGTCTATAGCAAGAAAGTGGGTAACCATCCCATACTACTTGTTCTTTATGTTGATGGCATTATATTCATTGGTAGTGACCCCATAGTTTTAACCCATCTGAAAGGAAACCTTAGGAAGAAATTTGAAATTTGAAATGTGAACGTCTAGAGTCAAAATTGGTGCCACCTATACTACACCCCAAAGTAGATTTTACTTTGTACCATTACTTAGTTGGAATCCTTTTGTATTTGAATCATACTTGTCCTATTATGATTGTTTTTATTGGTCTTGCTATATGCAAGCACCCATGATAGTCATTGGAAAGAAGAAAAAGTGATACTTTGGTAGATCTAGGGTACAATTCAATTTGGGATACATTACAGCTTAGGGGGGACTCCTTTGTTGGTTGGTTTCACGAATTTCAATTGGGTTGGTAACCTTGATGATTGAAATTCCACAAGAAGTTTGTTTAGTCTTGGTTCCATACATGTCAGTTGGGCTTGTAAGAAGCAACATGGCCTTGTTATTTCTTTGGAAAATGTATAGTATTGAGCTATAGTTAGTGCAAGTCAAGAATCCCTTTGGCTTCAATAGATCCTTTTAGAGTATGGATTTCAACCGCAAAATCCGACCACACTCTAGTGCAATAATTAGAGTTCCATTTAGCTTGCCAAAGATCCGATTCAACATCAGTGCAACAAACACATTGAGATACACATGCACTTCGACATAGAGCTTCTTCAAAATTGCATTCTCGAAGTGCTTGATTTCCATACAGAAGATCAAGTTTAAGACATTTTCACAAAGACCCTTACAAAAGTGAAGTTTTACAAACTTAGATATGTGTTAGGAATTTAGGAAGTTGGCATTACAGGGGGGGGGGATTCTAATGCCTCCTTCCTTTTCCTATTGTGTCACCTTTGCAATTCATTCAATCCTATCCCAAGTTGTTCTTAACGAGGGTTGTTAGGATATTTAGACACTTAGGAGCTAGTTAAGCTCAACTTGTTCTAATGTGTCTTTAGGTAAAGCGTGTTTCTTTAGCATGCTTTGGTAAATAACTAGTCAGATGATCACAATTATTTTCTAGACATATATTGATATGTCGATTCATCTTTTCCTCAATAATAATGACACTTGATTTGTGGTGTGACACCTACATGGTCCATGATCTCTATTTAAAGAACATGGAGGGTCATTTGTTGGTGATCAATAATTGTGAGAGTTTCATATGTAAACTACTTTCCTTTCGCATTCCTATATTGCCTCAAGTGGGCACATTGGTTGGGGATGTGGATTGTTTGCTTCTTTGATGGTTTTAACCACTAAATACACTAGTGTACTAATCTTTGATATGCTTTTGTTAGTGGTTGCCTTAAAGTGTTCAACCTGTTTGGATATACTATGTTTATCGAACAAGATTTTCCTTGAAATACATATGTATATATAAAATGTAAATTTATGGTAGATAATGGCCCTATCATTTCTTATTTGTTTCTTCATAAAAAATTCTTATGAAACTTTATTGCCACTACAATTAAGACTATATAAACTATCCAAAATAAAATTTATTCAAACTTGTAAAAACACTTACGATGAACAACTATAAGTAATTTTGATATAAAAATATAGTTTTCTTATAATTTATCGTATTATATGTGACACTGTAAAACATGTAAAAATACAAAATCTTAAAAAGCTTACTAGTTGCTAGAATTCAAGAACAACACCCTTAAATACATAAGAACTTTAAAGAGTACCAAAATCTATATAGGATAGAAGCACACTAGAAAATAAAGATTTAAGTGATTAATTCCACAATTGTCTTCTAAACATAGGGATGTAGGCATATTTATGATAATGAAAAAAGGGGAGTGAAAGATAATAAGGTTCATCTATGTTGAAAATCACATGGAGTTAATGTGTTAATTTTTATATTTTCAAGCTTGTAAATGCAATGCAATGTCTTTTTTATCTCTCAAATGATCTATGTGGGAAGCACATGGACAAATGTATAGGAAATGACAAGCCAAGCACATGGACAAATGCATTGGAAATGCCAACCCCACCTTGACAATGTTAAGAACACAAGTTTGAAACTAGCAATATGGTAGCATGCATTTTTGTGAGCTCCCATGCCCTTTCATACTTGTGGCCCTTTACAAAAGTATCAATGCCCTTTTTATGAAATAAAGAATTGAGAACTTTCCACTAAACTTAATTTCGTACACTATGATTGTAGATTTATAAGATTCATGGAATATACATTTTATAAATAATTTTTTAGAAGTGATTTATACAATTCCTCTAAATCAAGGTTTGATATTTGACTGTGTGTTTGAGTCAAGAATACAAGTCGTCCTAAAGTCATCCCAGGTTTGTTGCTCACGTGGCTTTGTTTACAAGTTTTAGAGAAATGCATTGGATTTCTAAAGCAATTGGGTGTGGACTTTAAGATTTCTAGTTTACCAAGAAATTTACCACTAATGGAGGAGCAATTGTTGTGCACTTTAAGATATTTCTAGCTTACCAAGAAATTTGCCACCGATGAAGGAGCAATGACTCAAGTCTCCGTATTGCATTTAGGGGAAGTCAAGTGGGGACTCTATTTCTTTTTCTCGCTTTCAACTTGTAAATCGTGGTGTCTCGTCATCGCATTGAGAATCTTCTTATGACTATTTGCCTTAAAGGAGAAGGCATAAGGGTATATCCACATCACTATTTTTATTTTTATATGGAATTTCAGTTTTTGTGCTAACAATTAGGGCATATCCACATCACTATTTTTATTTTTATATGGAATTTCAGTATTTGTGTCCTTCTAGTAAGTAGATATGGTATTTTATGATTATTCATTAATCATTAGAAAAATATATTAGTTTAAAAAAAATTAATGATAATTACACAAGTAGTATTAACATTTGCAAACACAATCAGTTTGTATTTTAATGATTTCAAAGTTTTTTGTTATGGAATTTTAATTCCTTGCAAGCTTAAAGCATTTTTTTGAAGGTTGTTTAATATTAAGAATTTCAATAAAGGTTTTAAGTACCTTGAGCAGTGTAGTTTCACAATATCACAATGGATCATTAGGGAAATTTGTTATAAACCAAGATTTTAACAAGAAGAGAGTAGAATAATAGACAATCTATTCATGTTGACCACCACAATCACTATATTGCCATTAACAACAACATTAACGTTAGAAGGCATTCAATCCATAAATTCTACTACAGTAACTAATGTAAGGAGAGAATCCCTTAGAATTAACACTTACCATTTTTCCAACGTAGCTAAATTATCATTATTTACTAGTAAAGATTCAACTTTTGAACTTGTTTATTAACAAATATTCAACTTTTGAACTTGTACTACATCTTTGTGGAGGAGTCTAGGTAGAAGTGTAAATGATCTTTGTTATATTAAAAATGTGATACAAAATAGCTAGGTGATATTATAGGAGTTTAGTTTAATTCATGTATTATTACTATATATTAAAGAGTAAAATCATTTAAAAGACTAAAATGAGTAAAATATAATAAATGATATATTTAATTTAAAAATACATTTAAAGATTATATAAAAGTAAGATACCTTATTTGCAAGGAATATTCCTCCCATTAAAATTGGAACCTCAAGTAAATTTAGGGGAAAACAAATTTTATTAAAAGAGAAAAACCCTACTATGACAGAAATATTAAACAAATTTTATTAAAAGAGAAAAACCCTACTATGACAAAGAAATAACATTAATGTTCCAGACTACTTAAGAACACATGATGCTATGACAAAGAAATAACATTAATGTTCCAGACTACTTAAGAACACATGATGCTATGACAAAGAAATAACATTAATGTTCCAGACTACTTAAGAACACATGATGCTATGACAAAGAAATAACATTAATGTTCCAGACTACTTAAGAACACATGATGAGTGCTAGGTTAATGGCATCTCTAAATTTGTGATAGTTTATGAGCTTACCCATTGAGTTAAGATATTAGTTGGGTTTTTTTCTACTTAAATTGTGAAAACATTGTAAAAAGAAATAATCAACTTAGTGTAGGGAACTATTGATGACTTTTCTATATAAAGTTGTTAATGCAAGTTGAACTCCTTGCTAAAGAAAAGTGTTATGTACCTCTCATCCTCATAATACATGAAATCTTAGCCATGTGAGTGCCTAAAGACACAATAAAACTGCCCTTTAATATCAAATAAGGGGATCATTTCAATGCAAAATGTTTCTCAATCTTCGGATCTAGAGAACAAATCTAATAACTATGACGCTAAGAGGGAATATGGTCATTCCTCTCAATGTGATGTCAATGGAAACAAACCTTGAGTTGTGTTAAACAAATCTAAAGGTAACCTAGAGTTTGAGGTACCTAGAAGATTTGAAGAATTCATTCATGAAGTCAAGATATACACTAGAAAAGTGATAAAGCTTTAGGGGAAGTGGTTTGTTTTTGCTCCAACCATATGGACCTATGGTAGGTTTTGTTGATCTTGATATATATGTCTTTATTTATAAAGCAACAAAGAAGCTCTCACATCAAAATGAGAGTCCACCTCATGTTCGATATGATTACTCAAAATGACCAAACTAATTTTCATGTTCTTGATGTATATTCAAAATAAATCTCATGAATTGCATACTACAAATATCATCTATTACTTTTAAAGATATATAAAATGTTTTACTTATAAATTCAAATTTTACACAATACAATAAAATTCTACATCAATCCCACAAAAGTTTGACTTAGTGTTCACTATGAAAAGATTCTAACAACAAACATGATAAAAGTACTTTCCACATTTGTTATCTTCAACTACATCTTCTTGGTTAATTGAATACCCTTACCTAACCAAATTGCTAAATTTATGACGTGAAATTATGAGAGACATTTCCGTTGTACTTCCCTATGACGTTTCCTACGTCACGTTTAATAATTGGAGCACCCACCAATTAGATTGGGGTTTATGAGTTGGAGCACCCACCAATTAGATTGGAGTTTATGAGTTCATAATACTGTGACTGTGAATGGGCCCATGATAGTTTCAGTACATCAGAAATAAAATAAACGGATAGCAACCAGGCGCCTGCCATGGATGGAGGGAACTCAGAGAAGGAATTTGGAAGTAAGTAGTGGACGTTGTATTCACCACTAATGCTATGCATATTGTAACCGCCACAAGATCCAGCTTTCATGTCCCTGTCACTACATTGGCTGGTCCCATATCCCAACACAAAGCCAAACATATTCCACTTTCCAATTAGATCCAGCATGGATGGGCAGATGGACTGACTTGCCCCCTGTAATTCTGTGCAGAGATAACGAAGGGATTCTCAACCTCACATTTTACTCGCCTTCAGTTTAGTTTTACTGAAAGATGAGAGTTAGGGCAGCAGATCTTCTGCTCCCACATGCTTACAGTCCAGTGGGACCTCCGATGATGGCTATCATTGACAAAGAAGGTGGCAAATCACATCAGAAATCGGAAACACAGGCGGCCATTGTTGCTGCAGTGATGGGCGCAACTGTGCCTCATGTGCCCCTGGGCGGTGAGGTGCCTTACTCCATTTTCCACTTGATTCAAGCTCCCTCCCCAATGCAATTGTCTGTAGTATTAAATTAATTTTTCATATATAATTAACTTGTCCTCGCCAGTACACGCTTGCCTGCAGAATCTTAACAAGCTTCAGATACAGTCTGTCCATGTCTTTCAGATTCCGCTATAGATGCACGTGATCCGGGCACCATTTTCAATTTTTACTGCCATCTTCATTCTGCTCTGTTCCAGTGCTATCACAGGGACAGAGCAGATTCTTGAGCAGTCATAGGAGAGCGTAGCTGTAACATGTAAGGGTTGAGCTGAAGCTGAACCTGGGATGGGCTTAGAGTAGCAACAGGTCGTTAATTTCAGAAATCAATTTCTTGCCTTGTATTCAGTAGTGGTCTAGCAAACATCCTCTCAGTTGCTGGCATGGCATTGGCATGGCATTAGGCAACATAAGAAGATGGAGTTCCAATCGATCCAAAACTCCAATCAATTTTTGAGCCTGGATTTAAAATTGGATTATGGGTTAACTCTGCCCTGCAAGATTAGCTTACTCATAGCTTTCATTCTGTGACCCTGCAGCATGTGGATCTGTTGCAGCAGGTAACAATGACGTTGGGCGGTGTTTTGGGTTTCTCAGTTTTCAGTGTTTTGCTGATTCAATATGCAGGTGCTTATAACGGAGACTCAGCAGCTATTCTTGCATTTAAGAAGTACGCAGACCTAGGTCATGCTTTAGACTTGAAGTGGAGATCTGCTAATCATTGTCAATGGGAGGGAGTTAAAGAATGTAAAAATGGAAGGGTAACAAAGCTTGTTCTGGAGCACTTGAACTTTAATGGAACATTTGCAGAGAATACACTTAATCGGCTGGACCAGCTCCGTCTTATCAGCCTTAAAGGAAATGTACTCACAGGCCCCATTCCGGATCTCTCAGGGCTACATAACCTCAAGAGCTTATACCTCAATCAGAACAACTTCAGCGGGTTTTTCCCGGTTTCGATCGTGGGCTTACATCGTCTCAAGATTATCTTTCTGGCAGATAATTCTATAGGCGGGGAAATTCCCATTGCCCTGGCCAAGCTCCCCAGATTGTATGTTGTTCTTTTAGAGAACAATCGATTCAACGGGACGATTCCTGCTTTTAATCAGTCGAGTATGAAGGTCTTCAATGTCTCCAACAATCTTCTTTCTGGACCTATACCAGAGACTCTAACTACATTCGATTCTTCCTCTTTTGCAAGGAATCCGGGGCTATGTGGGAAGCCCATTCAGAAATCCTGCAGCATTATGGCACCGGTCCCAGCTGTGCCTTTGGGTGTCATATCTGCTAGTCCTCAAGCTCAAGCTTTCTTGCCTCTGACGAAGCACAGAAAGTCCAAGAAGCCCTGTGCAGAGAAAATCATTGCTATTGTGGTCGGAAGTGCTGTGGGATTGGCGTCCATCTTGTTTCTTGTTATGTTGTTGCTGTGCAAGCGGGGAGGGGGTGAGGCGCAGGAGGCAGTAGATGACGCCGAGAGAAGCGTTGGCGTGAAACAAAATGGGGATTCTTCGGATAAAGCAGAGCAAACTTGGTCCGATCAGTACTCGGGTAAGAGTCCTCCGGCGTTGGATGCGGCTTACGATTGCAGTGGAAGTCTCGTGTTCTGCGGTGGAGAAGCGCAAAGCTACTCTTTGGAGGATCTGCTGAGGGCAGCGGCTGAGATTATGGGAAGGGGTACTTTGGGAAGCACATACAAGGCTGTCATGGAAGGTGGACTCACTGTAACAGTGAAGAGGCTCAAGAACTCCAGCCGGGTGAGCAGGAATGAGTTTGAGAGCCACATGGAAGTAGTCGGGAGTCTGAGGCATCCCAACATTGTATCTCTTAGGGCCTACTTCCAGGCCATGGAGGAAAAACTGCTGGTTTACGACTACTACCCCAACGGCAGCCTCTTCTCTCTGATACACGGTCAGTAAACTAGCCTACTCCAACCTAACTGTGCTAATTATATCGATTTTCTCTTTGATATCTGTTTTGATTAGACCAGTGAATGAACAATCGGACTCCAGTCTCCAATTATTTACAAAATTGATAGAGAATTCGAAAGGACTAGGATCTACAGAGAGGTTATAGGGATTTTTTACTGAACCGTAAGGATTTTCATATATCGATTAGTAATTGACAGTCAATTATAACCATAAATTGAGAGGAGGGCCTACTGTTTTTCTAGTAATTCCATGGAAGATTCAATACCCTGGTACGCTTCCGACTGTGTGAAGGATACATATTACGTGAAAGATTAATGGTAGGTTACTCGAGTTTAACTCGATTAACTGCTAAACTTCTTATACAGATCGATCTGTAGCGGCTATGGTTTTCCAAGAACAAGTAGACAAGACAACCAAAACGCCCCACTTTTTTTTTTTCGATTTTGAGATAAAAACTAGTTAAAATTTTGGTTGGAAATTGTTATTTTTGTAATTGGGATTGCTGCTTCTTATTCAATTTTAAAATTATTTAGATAACTGAAATTACGATATAACACTTTAAGTTGTAATTTTAATAAAAATTGCTTTACCCGATTCTGAATTGTTGGGCACATGGAATCTCATAGTAGGCTAACGTATAAAGTTAAAGTGATGAGAGGAAATTTTTACTTTTGAATAGGAGAATTTTACTGTGGAATAAGAGTTTAAGGTAAACAATATGAACTTAGGAGTTGCTAAATTGGAATCTCATAGTAGGCTAACCTATAAAGTTGAAGTGATGAGAGGAAATTTTTACTTTTGAATAGGAGAATTTTACTGTGGAATAAGAGTTTAAGGTAAACAATATGAACTTAGGAGTTGCTAAATTGGAATCTCATAGTAGGCTAACGTATAAAGTTAAAGTGATGAGAGGAAATTTTTACTTTTGAATAGGAGAATTTTATTGTGGAATAAGAGTTTAAGGTAAACAATATGAACTTAGGAGTGGCTAAATTGGAATCTCACAAAGTTGAAGTGATGAGAGGAAAGTTTTACTTTTAAATAGGAGAATTGGAATAAGAGTTTAAGGTAAACAATATGAACTTAGGAGTTGCTAAATATTGTATAAATTGGGATACATATATTTGGAAGCTAATATTTCAATTTATATAGAGTTTATTAGATTGTTGGAGGGTATATATTATTTTTAAAATTTTAATATATGATCAGTCAATTTGGGGTAGTTTTGTTTTAGTAATAATGATGCAATTTATATAGAGTTTATTAGATTGTTGCAGGGTATATATTATTTTTAAAACTTTAATATATGATGGGTTAATTTGGAGTAGTTTTGTTTTAGTAATAATGATGTATTTTTATTGAAAAATTAAAATATCTTTATGAATTTTTCTATAAAATGATAATTTTTTTTATTTTTTATCTCAAGTATATATATATTAGCATAACCACTTAACTTGTGGTTAGTAAACACCAATAGGTCACAAGTTAAGTGCCACAAATAACTTATCCGTTATTTGTTCTCACTTTTTTTTAGTTAAATGGGTTGTCTACCACAAATGGTTCGTTATACATGCATCAACTATACCATGCATCAATTACCATAGAATCAATATAGATGGTACACTTGTCTGGTACTAGTGCAATCTAGGAAAAACATAGGTGCTCGTCCACCCGAAATTCTAAGATATAAACACCTATTGGTGTAATTATCTATTTCTTTTATTGATAAATTCAAAAGTTATGTAGTATGATTTTCTCTTCAAAATAGTGTTGTTGTATGTAAGTGATCATTAAGTTAGTGTTGTTCTATGTAAGTGATCATTAAGTTAGTGTTGTTCTATGTAAGCGATCATTGAGTTGATTTCAAGTTGATACTAAATCTTAGAGAATGTAGATGTTGAGAAATTTTCTTTCAAAATAGTGTTATTCTATATAAATGATCATTCAATTGATTTATAAAGTGTGAACTCTCCAATATCTTTCCATAAGTGTTCTATTATCTTTGTACCAATTCTAAAGACACACATTATGCATACCATGTAGGTGCATATATTACTATAGAGAATATTAGTAAAATGTGAAGAAGGGACCTCCAAACTCACTTAAATGTTTATTTGTGATGTATAGTTTTGGACAACATGGAAACCATATCTATGTCAACATTAATGTGTGGAAGAGACATAGTTTTGTCTAGCATCTTGAAATTAACACTATAAACATTATCTTAATTGTATTGAGTGTTGTTACATGGACATATGTTTATATCTTAGAATTTGGGGTGGATTAGTACCTATGCCTTTTCTAGATTGCATGAGGCTCAAGCAAGTGTATTGTCCAAATTAATAAAAGAAAAAAGATATAGAAAATAAATGGTAGATAGTTGATGCATAGATAATTCTTAGCTCATGCATGGACCATTTAACTAGAAGAAGGCTAGTGATAACATGTAGGTGAGGCAAGTACCCATAGAGAACAAGTAACATATAACTTAATTGTGGCTCTTAACTTGTGACCTATTGGTGTTCACTAGCCACAAGTTAAGTGGATGTGCTAATAGCCTAATATATCCCTTCCAAATTCTCTCGAAACACTTTAACCATAAAGCTTCTTTCTTGGAAATATTGAATACCATTATTTTTTTTTCAATCAGAAAAATAGCTATATTTTATTGACAACGCTCACACCCTATGCTAAGACCTAAAGTCCCTACCTATAAAGAGAATAGAACCCCAAAAGAATATCCACCAAGAAAATGAGCAACAAGATGAAAGGTCACCAACCAATCACCACCAAAAAAGAAGGAAAGAGCACAACCCACAACATTATTGTATCATGCTTAGATTCTCATCATTCATATAAAACTCATATAGAATAAAACACAAAAACCAATGTAATTTAACATGATATGGACATGATCATTATTTAGGAATTACGTGACCAAGTATTCTCTAGAAAATAATCATTGCAATAGTTACCTTATCCTTTGGGATTGAAAAGTGTTTGAAGCCTTAAAATGAAAGGATGCAATGTAATGTCTTTCATAAGTCAACAAAACACATATTACTTTTCAATACATGTGATTATGATGATTTGTTTTTGTATATAGATACATGGTCAAAGCTCTAAGTTTATTGGGTGGGGTAGTGCAGGTACGAAATCAACAGCAGGAAAGCCGTTGCACTGGACATCCTGTCTGAAGATCGCAGAAGACGTGGCCCATGGCTTGGCGTACATTCATAGGCAAAGCCAAGGGCAATCCCCATCCAAATCCAAACTCAGATTAGTACACGGTAACCTCAAGTCCTCTAACGTTCTCATCGGCTCTGACTTCGAGGCCTGCATCACAGATTACGGGCTGTCTCTCTTGGACAGCGAGCCACCCTCGCCCTCACCTGAAGAAGATGGCTCAGCCTCAGCCTCCTCTGCTTCTTTGGCCTTAGCCTACAGGGCACCTGAATGCAAGAGCAGGGCCAGTGCCAGTGCCAGCGCCAGCGCCAGCGCCAGCGTCTCTGCTCGCACAGGACTGACAACCAAGGCCGACGTATACAGTTTTGGAGTTCTCCTCCTTGAAATCCTCACCGGCAAGGTGCCATCGCAGGACCATATGCAAACGATCTCAGAGCTTCCAAGATGGGTGAAGTCTGTGAGACAAGAAGAGAAGGAAAAGGAAGGAGCGGCGTTGGATGAATCGTTGTCTGGTAGCGAGGGCTCGGACGATAAGTCGGCGATGCTTGTGAACATAGCGATGAGGTGTGTTTCCCCGTCTCCGGAGGTGAGACCCAGCATGAGGGACGTCGTCAAGATGATCAGAGACGCCAGTGAATCACAGTACGCGGCACTTTCTTCTTCACAAGAAACAGCTAGCAGCGACCACTCACCAACTCGCTGGTCTGACAACATTCTTGCCTTCCCTCGAGAGCAGGGCACCGACCGTAGCTTTACAGAGCGTGATTGAAATTTGACATCATATCCTTCTCATCTATTTCTGGGTGACATGTGTCTGAAACACCAGTGATCCAGTCCATTGCATTTATGAGTTTGTGTGTTCTTGAAATTGATTTTACAGGTCATGACCTAGAGACAAACTCAAGATCAAGAAGTTCTTTTGATGGCGATGCTTGCATCTTGAAATTGTTTCTGTATCTTGCAACAACAAAACAATATGTGAGGAAGTTCTGTGCGTTGTTAGCTTTCCTTGATTCCTTCAAAATAGTAAAAAAATAATTTTTCCACTGAAAAAAACAAAACAAAACGATCTGCTTCTTTACCAGTCAGGTCATCTGATTGAACCTATATACTATATATTCGAGATACTATATATTCGAGATGGTAACATCATGAGCTCCACATTATTTAATTTGGTCTCGTACCACCAGTTTTGTTTCCATGCTGCACGATTGATTTATTCCCCGCCTGACAGAGACCTCGATTTTAGTTTTATATGTAAACCTTGCCCGATTCCCCTCGGGAATTTCTGCAAGGGACTCATGGTATATCTGTTTCTCCCGGTAATTCTTTAGTCTTTTCCATTCGTCGGTGGCTGGACAAATATATTTGTTTTGTGTATGAATTAGGAGCGATCACATATGATGAGAGCTGTCGTTTATTGTTGTTTTGGCATGAAGGATAGATGGAGCTCATGGGAGCATTATCATATTGCCTTCGCCTCAAATAATTTGTGAAGAGTTGAATTACAAACAAACAATATATGAATAAGCTTTCGCTTGCTCTCTTTTGCTTATTTTTGAGTAATATATGAATAAGCTTAAGGCTTATATATTTTTTTTAAATTTTTTGGGCTGATTTATGTAGATAATGTAGATAATTAAGGTATGACTAGAAAGACAATCATTACAATAAAGATTCAACAATAATAACATGCCATTTACAAGAATTGAAGCTGGGTGGAGAGGGTAACAATCATTCCTTCCAACCAGTTTAGAAATTTGGGAAAAATCCCACCCGTAAAAAATCTACACTAAATACAGATTTTTAACTGTTTTCTTCGTATATATGAAATATGTCAAATTCCAGCTCTGCATTTAGGCATCCTTTCAACCACCCAACCTGCAACCAATAGACATCATGATACATTAGTATTATTAATATAACTCTTACTAATAACAAATAAAAACATAAATCTATTTCCAAAAATATTAATAAAATAATATTATTTAAATATTTATAATATAATATTTAATTAAAATTAATTTAATTTAATTATTTTTTAATGAAATATTAATAAAAAAATCTTATTTAATTGACTTAAAATATGTTTTGACATTTTTTTTAAATAATGAAAAAAACAATGAAAACAATGAAAAAATCAAACACAGATTAAACAAGAAATCTTGCTACATATAAAATTTAATAAAAACAACTTATTTAACTTTCAAATTTGATATAAATTATATCATATTGTCATAGATAAAATTCCGGTCCGTGACTTCGACCAAAATTTGAAAACAAATGTATTGTTTTATTTTATTTTTAGTGTCACATCCTTGCTTTTGAATTTTATTGGGTAATTTTAAAAAATTGACGAAACTTCAAAAATAATATTTAGATTTATATATTTTATAATGAAATTATTTTTTAACTAAAAATAAATAAAATATAAAATATAATAAAATATAAAATATAATAAAATATAAAATATAATAAAATAATTCTAAATCATCCCATTTAATTAAAGATAGAAAAAGACCAATAAACCCATTTAAAATTTATAGTAAAATCTTAAGTTTAAAATTTATAGTAAAATCTTAAGTTTAAAAGAATTAGGAATATTGAATACTCGAAATCTCAAGTTAGGTTAGAAATATTTATAAAATTTTATTTTATTTTAAAAGTTAAAGTAAAAGGAAACTGGTCAATAATCCTAAATATAAAAAGAAAATATTAAAGGATAGAGCTTAAAGAGATAATAAAAAATAGCAATTTGGGACACTCTAATGTCCTTAATATATAAGGATTTGTTTTGTAGTTGGTATGGAATAAATTTTTTTATCTAGAAAGATCTGAAACATAGTTGGTTACATAAAGAAGAACATGTTTGCTCATATCACAAGAAAGATCATTCCAATCAATACAAGAGGATGGAGATTTTAGATATTAATTACTAAGAATATTTATATAGTAATTTATTATTTATCGCCTATTAATTCTACCTATTATAAGAAGCACAATTTAGGTAAAAATTGTCTTTACAATGACTTGGAACATGATATTTCCAACCTATGAAATGAAGGCAATGTCATCTTGTTAGGAGATTTAATGCTAGAATAGAAACCAATGAGTCTATTATCTTAAGCAATGATTCTAACCCGAAGCCTGTATGGCTAGATGAGGAACTTGTTTTAGCTAGCTCGTATATAAAAGAAACTTTGAAGACTTGGTTGAGAGTTTGTTTGGTACCGAGCTAACTAAGCTTTGTAGTTTTCAAGATCTAATAATTTGCAATGGCCTTATGAAGTGGCCTAAATCCAACCAAATGACTTGTATCCATGGTTTTGGTAACTTAGTGTGGTAGATTATGTGATATCTGATATCCTCATTTACAACCAAATAGTAAACATTGACATCTTAAATGACCATGAGCCCGAATCTGACCATAAGCCTTTAACCCTAATTCTAATCAGTGATAAGCACACACGCCCCATAAGAGAGAATTATATTATAAGCAAAATAATTTATCTTCAATAAAAATAAAATTGATATATATTTTAAGGGATTTAAATCATGAATTAAATATACTATTAACTAAAGACAATATTGAAGAACTCTAGCATAATTTTACCACAACCCTCTCTACTTCCATTAACAACTTCTCTATCATGATGTCATGTAAAAAGGAGAATAGAATGACTAACTCTCTCTATGATAAAGAGTGCAAGCATGCTAGAAAATCCATTAGGGATGTTTCTAACGAGTCCTTAAAAACTAAAATGCGTACGCATTCTGTAAATAATATTTTATTCCATAAATACGGTTCCTAAAACCCCCTAACACCCCTCCCCACCCCCCTAACACCCCCTCCCTAACCCCTTAACACCCCCTCTTAAAATCCCTAACACCCCCTACCCAAAATCATCCACACGACACTCTCCAACTCACTAACACCCCCAACCTCTTAACATGCCCCCCAACCCCTAAAACCCCCTCTCTAACTCCCTAACACCCCCTACCCCTAATCACCCACACCCTCCACCTACCCCTGTATCCCCTAACACCCCCCCTCTCTCTCTCTCACCCATTTCCTCCTCTCCCTAACCCTTTCTAACCCTTTCTCTCACTCTCTTTCTCGCCTGCTCCACTTACCCCCAATATCCTAATTCCCACCTATGTGTCTACCTCTAACCCCTTAAATACCCCCTCTCTCTCTACCTCTAAACCCTAATTACAACACCACAATGTCTCTCTCTCTCTCTCTCTCTCTCTCTCTCTCTCTCTCTTTGTCTCACCCAAACAACCACACTCCTTACCTATGCCTCCTTTCTCTCTAATTTACTAACCTCCTTTCTCACTCTCTCTCACTCCCATACTCCTCCACCTACACCTAACCGCCACCCCTCTCTCTCTCCCCTAACCCCCTAACATACCACCGCCCTATTGGCTCTCCCTCTCTCTCTCTCTCTCTCTCACACACACACACACACACACACATCCCTATGCCTCCCACTACTACTAAACCCCCCCCCCTCTCTCTCTCTCCCTAATCCTTACTAACCCCTTCTCTCACTCTCTTCCTGGCCTGCTCCACTTAACCCCAATATCATAACACCCCCCTCTACTGCTACCTATAACCCCTTAACATCCCCCTCTCCCTCTACCTATAAACACTTACCACCCGCCAATGTCTCTTCATTTACCTCTCTCTCTCTCTCTTTAACCCGAACACCCACACTCCTCACCTATACCCCCCTTTCTCTCTAATATCCCTACTCCTCTTCAAAACCCTAACCCCCTTGATCTCTCTCTTTCTCTCTCTCTCTCTCTAACTCCATCACCCACCCTCCTCACCTATACCCCCCTTTCTCTCTAATCTTCCTACTCCTCCCCAAACCCCTAACCCACCCACCACCCCCCTCTCCCTTTTTGTATTCCCCCTACTCCTCTCTTTCTCTATTCCCCCTCTCCCCCTTGACCCGTACTAATATTTAGTGTCATTCTATACACCTATCCATCCAAATATTTTTCATGTTAAATCATCACCAAGCCAAGCCTAACACACCAAGTCATATTCGCTTTATTCATGAAAGATGTTCATTCTATATACCTTTCCATCAAAATATTTGTAATGTTCTCATTTGTTATCATCACCAAGCTACACACTTATCCTCCTCGCACACTCTCTCTCTCTCCCATACTCCTCTACCTACCCATAAATCCTAACCTTCTCTAGATATCCCCCAATATCCTAACACCCCCTTCTCTCTCCCACTCTTACCCCCCTTGTAACATATCGAAAATTCCGAAAATAATTTTTTTTTTTATAGTAGCCAAAAAATTATCAAATTCATTTAATGCGGAACAAACCAAGTAAATTGAATTCTTAACTAAGATAAATAACGAGGATATCCTGTCATAATTCCCAATAATTTAAGATGTAAATGAAAATGCTACTTTCTAACTAAGCAGATGTTAAACACTTTAACAAAAGACCTCTTTTTTTTTATTAAGCAGAAGAATACAATTTTTCTTATTTGCTTTAGTTCTAAAAGTAATTAGAAGTTGTACACTGCTTGTACCGAAATGAAATTCTTGAAAGAGTACTGATATTTTGTTTGTATGTTTGACGAAGGGGTCCTACGAGACACCCTGGAGCTTACTTAGCTACGTTTCACTAAGGATTTTGAATCTTGTTTTCATGTGCAAACCACAGGTAAGATATTCTTCAAGACAGCATAAAAAAATAAAATAAAAGTATTTTTTTTTCCTTTCAATTCGTCGTCAATGTAAAAGAATTTGAATGTTAAGTACTTTCTTGCGATGCCCTGGAAAATTCGGAGGTATGGATACTTAGTCCTAAATCTACTTTGTAAGGTGGCTTCCGATACTCTTCCAAGTTATGATTTGTGTCGTCCCAGTACTTGTTATAATACTGTAGTTAATAACGTATGATTATCGTTATTAAAGTCAATGTAGTAGTACCAAAACTTAATGATAATGCTATAGACTAGCATTACATTTTTCATTCTAAATTTTATACAACACTAAAGAGATGGAGTAGAAAATCCTAAGTTACCATGCATTCACAAACTACAATACTATGTAAAACCACATCAAAGTGCCTAGTCTTTGAACTATATGATTTATACACATTATAATTCTATAATTTTCAAATTGCAATGATATGATTTTTTTTATATTTTAAACAATGTAATATTTTCATAACAATATGATAATTATAAAAATGCAATGTATGGAATGAAATGTAATTCTACCTATTTTAACGTTAGCACTATATTATAAACAAAAGCATGATATAACCGAAATATGAAACTAAGGCTATTGCAAGGGTTAGACTATACTATAACTCCATAACTCTTACCCTAAGTTAATGACACGTATGCTAGAGTATTCGAAGAACTTATGAAAGAGTTGACGGTTATTAACTTTGATGTTGGCAGGTTGTCAGTGTCTTGTTGATATTAAATGCTCTAACAACACTCCATAGTGGAATGTAAAGATGTCGAGCCACACCACCCTTCCACGTGATCTAGGGATGAAGAAACAAGGATAAGTCCTCCCTGGCATGGATAACATGTTGATACTTCTCCGAGCTGGAGCATGCGTTGCTGGCTGTGGTGTGGATGGTGTAATTAATAGGTTATTAATACAAGCTTGCCCGATTTTCAACGAGGCACCATTGGCACTCTCTCGCTCGTCGATCTTAGTAATTCTCGGTCGTTGATTCCATAACCCTAACATCGTTGTATGTAAAAGAATTGCACTATTCCCGATCTTCATTATTGAGCTAAGTCGAGGCCGACAGGCTACCCAGATGGAGGTTGACGAGAGTGCTCCTCCGGGGTTTCGATCCTTGACCTGTAGGTTGTTGTTTTTCTTATAAGCTACAAGATTACGCCTTCTGTCTTCAGTCCTCCAAACGGCGAGGTAGTGTTAGAGTTTTTCTAGTCCGTGTAATGCAAGTGATTTCAGCAAGGGTTTGAATCTCCAGTGAATGAGAAGAACCCTGTGTGTTTTTTTTAAGGTTGTTGTCTTGTAACAAAAGCTCCGTCGTTTGTCTTGGGGTGTAGATTACTAAAGTTTCGAGCTTCCAAAAAAAAAGGTAAATACTAACATTGATAAAAGATGTGTTTGTTGTACCATTTGTTCTGCATTACTGTAAACTCATTTTAAACCCTTTTGATGTACACTTTTGCAGGTACCCACTTCAAAAGTTGGCTCCAGTGCAATCACAGAGAATGAAAAATACTCCTACTTCTCTGGTAAGCTCCGGTGGTTCCTGCAAGAACTCGTAGGTGCCTTTGATGTTGTCTCCTGTATGCTGATAGTTGGAAAACCTCCGAAGTTTCAAGGTTGGCCGAAACAAGTTATAAGTTTGGTTTTGGTTTTTAAGGCAGACTATACAGAGAAGAAAATGAATAGTCTCTTAGTCTTTTTCGTTGCCTTGTGGCTCTTTAATGTCCGGCTAAAAGTCGATAAGGGTTTTAGACTTTCGTTAAACTACTAGATGTTTGTAAGGGTAAAACCCTCTATAAATTTTTAATGCTCCACGACTCTAGTTTTGAGTTTTTGGTTGGAAAAAGGAAACAAGTCCTGTACAAAAGAAACCTTGATATTTTGTAAGGAAAAAAAACCTCTGATATGAAATGTTTAAAAGAACTAGGGCCAAGGGTTCTGGTACATTTGGCTCTTTGGTTGTTCTTAGCAATGGAAGTTTTATTTTAAAAGAAAATAAATGTTGAGAATATTGTAAAAGATATGAACTTGTACAAGGTGTATGTTATGGATATCTACATTTTGGAAAACGAAACACAATGTTATTTAACTTGTTAAGTGGTTTTGGAGAAATTTTGTCTCAAGCTTCAAAATGTTTTATGAAAGAAAAACCCCCCAATTCTTACATCTGACACATCTTCAGGAACCGGCCAATCATTAATGGCTTTTATCTTGTTGGGATCAATTGAGATTCCTTCTTTCAAAATTATGTGTCCTAAATACTGAATCTTGTCCTTCTGGAAATCACACTTACTAAACTTAGCGTATAGTTGATGATCTCTTAGAACTTGTAGGATAATCCGTAGGTGTTCATCATGCTCTTCTTTGCTTTTAGAATACACTAAAATATCATCTATAAACACAACAACGAACTTATCTAAGTATTTGTGCAGAATATTGTTCATCAAACACATAAATATAGTCGGGGCATTATTCAAGCCAAACGGCATGATTATGAACTGATAATGTCCATATCGAGTTCTGAAAGCCGTCTTGAAAATATCTTCGTCCTTAACCCACACTTGATGATATCCTAACCTTAGATCAATCTTTGAAAATATCGTTTCTCCACATAGTTGATCAAATAGATCGTCTATGCGGGGCAACGGATATCGATTCTTGATCATCATCTTATTAAGTTGGCGATAATCTATGCACAGTCTTAGGGTTCCATCTTTTTTCTTAACAAATATAACAGGTGCTCCCCAAGGAGACACGCTGGGTCCTATATAATTCTTATCAATAAACTCCTTTAACTGTGACTTCAATTCATTTAATTCCAGTATATTCATTCTATATGGAGCTTTAGAATTCGGTACCGCTCCTGGTATTAACTCGATGGTAAAATACAAATCTCTTTTAGGAGGTAATCCTGGAATCTCTTCAGGAAAAACATCCTTGAAATCCTTTAGGACAGGTACGTCTTCTAGTTTCAGTTTGTCCTCTTTACAAATAAACTCATCATTTACTACATTTACTGCAAACAACTGACATCCTTTCCTAACTGCCCTCTTTACTTGCATGGCTGAAATCTGTCTAAGGGTTGTCTTCCTCGGAATACCTTTTACTTCTACAGTTTCTCCATCATCATTTAAACATGTAAAACTCTTCTCATAATAGTTCAGAATAACATGATGGGCTTCTAACTAGTCCATTCCGATTATAATATCATATGATCATAAAGGTAAAACATTTAACTTGACTTGTGTTTTTAACTGATTCATGAACAAAGCACAATTTTCAATAAAATCTGATACTTTCCTCTTTGTTCCTGTTGCTAGTCTAACCAACCAAGATTTTCTGTTTTCAATTTAAGACTTTCCACAATATCTGGTGATATATAACTTAAGCTAGCACCTAGGTCAATTAAAACAGTAACAGGATGATTTTGTAGCATACCTTCAATCTCTACCATAGAGATTTGATGATCTGCTTGCCTGTTGTCGAGTGCTGCATTAATTCTGGGCAGCTCCCTCGCTACATCTCCAATAGTAGGTTCAGTCTGAATAGAGTGAATGTGTTAGCTGTCCGCTTCCTTTTGGGACATTCTGATGCATAGTGAGGACCTTGACACTCGAAACATTTGATGGGTGCCTTTTGTTCATCGGTCCTGGTATTAATGGGAGCAGTTCTGGGTGCTGTAGAATTCTGCTGTTGACCGTTTCTGAAATTATTTCCTTGAAAATTCCGATTCTAAATTTTTTTCTTTTGGAACCCGGAATTCCCACTGAACTTGAAATTTTCCTTTTTCAGATCCAAATTGCTGGGCTTATGAATTTTTCAGTTTGACATTCCTTCTCTTTTTTTATTAGCGTCATAACAGAAAACTTCCTTTCTCATAGCCTCTTCCAAGTATTTTGGACTATCATACTCGATTCTGTCCTTAATATTGAAAGGTAGGCAACTCAAGTATCTTTGAATCTTTGGTTTTTCTTCTATGAGGTATGGCACATATCTTAGTAAGTTCAGAAATTTACTGTTCATTTCCTTCATGTTCATACCTCCAAGTTTTAAATCGTAGAATTCTTTGGATTTTTCTTCATAGTACTATTCAGATAAAAATTTCTTCTTGAAGTATCGTTTAAAAGTACTCCAGTTTACATCCTTATCCTTGATGCCCTTTACTCTTTTGATATCCTGCCACCAAATGTCCGCTTTTCCGATCAAGTTATATATAGCCATTTTTGCTTTCAAGGATTCTAAATAGTTGTAAATCTGAAAGTATTTCTTCATGCCGGACAGCCATGCTTCAACTGTCTTGCCCTTCTCAGTTTCTCCATTGAAAGTTGGAGGTCTAATCTTTTTGAACTCCCCAGAAATCTGTTCATACTCTTTATGGCTTTTCTTTATGGGTTTGTAATCTCCTTTACTACTATCACTTGAATAGTTACGTTTCTTTTTACGTACTTCAATAGCATCTCCTAATGATGTTGAATTGCTGTCCACATCATTGTTTTTCATTTTCTTACTTTTATTACCATGAGGCAGATCCTCAACCTTGGAGGTATCTTCATTATCTCTCTCTTGTTCATCAATTGGGCACTGTTCAAATAGCACTTGATTTAACTCTTCTTGTGCCTTCATAATTCTTTGATTGTCTTGTTTCACAGATCTAATTTATGCCTTTAATTCCTGAAATGCACGTAACAATTCTGACAAATTGTCATTCAATTCACCATATCCTTCTTTTGCATAGTGCTGTCCCAAGCTATGGCTGTTTGGTTGAAATATGTCTTCTACATGTTCAGCTGAGTTCTCCATACCTGTAACTTAAAAATAATTTTTGTATAACACAAATAATTAAAAATTTTCAATTAGTAAAATTTCTGCGGTAAATAAATTTTTCTCTGCTACGTGTTCTTGGACCTTTTTCAGGCCTAGAGTTCGAACATGAGCTCTGATACCACATGTAACATCCCGAAAATTCCGAAAATAATTTTTTTTTTATAGTAGCCAAAAAATTATCAAATTCATTTAATGCGAAACAAACCAAGTAAATTGAATTCTTAACTAGGATAAATAACTATGATATCCTGTCATAATTCTCAATAATTTAAGATGTAAATGAAAATGCTACTTTCTAACTAAGCGGATGTTAAACACTTAAAAAAAAGACCTATTTTTTTTAATAAGCAGAAGAATACAATTTTTCTTATTTGCTTTAGTTCTAAAAGTAATTAGAAGTTGTATACTGCTTGTACCAAAATGAAATTCTTGAAAGAGTACTGATATTTTGTTTGTATGTTTGACAAAGGGGTCCTACGAGACACCTTGGAGCTTACTTAGCTACGTTTAGCTAAGGCTTTTGAATCTTGTTTTCATGTGCAGACCGTAGGTAAGATATTCTACAAGACAACATAAAAAAATAAAATAAATTTTTTTTTTTTTCCTTTCAATTCGTCGTCAATGTAAAAGAATTTGAATGTTAAGTACTTTCTTGTGACGCCTGGAAAAGTCGGAGGTATGGATACTTAGTCCTAAATCTAGTTTGTAAGGTGGCTTCTGATACTCTTCCAACTTATGATTTGTGTCGTCCCAGTACTTGTTATAATACTGCAGTTAATAACGTATGATTATCGTTATTCAAGTCAATGTAGTAGTACCAAAAATTAATGATAATGCTATGGACTAGCATTAAATTTTTCATTCTAAAGTTTATACAACACTAAAGAGATGGAGTAGAAAATCCTACATTACCATGCATTCACAAGCTACAATACTATGTAAAACCACATCAAAGTGCCTAGTCTTTAAACTATATGATTTATACACATTATAATTCTATAATTTTCATATTGCAATGATATGATTTTTTATTTATTTTAAACAATGTAATATTTTCATAACAATACGATAATTATAAAAATGCAATGTAATTCTACCTATTTTAACGTTAGCACTATATTATAAACAAAAGCATGATATAAACGAAATATGAAACTAAGGCTATTGCAAGGGTTAGACTATACTATAACTCCATAACTCTTACCCTAAGTTAATGACACGTATGCTAGAGTATTCAAAGAACTTATGAAAGAGTTGACCATTATTAACTTTGATGTTGGCAGGTTGTCAATGTCCTGTTGATATTAAATTCTCTAACAACACTCCATAGTGGAATGTAAAGATGTCGAGCCACACCACCCTTCCACGTGATCTAGGGTTGAAGAAACAAGGATAAGTCCTGGCTGGCATGGATAACATGTCGATACTTCTCCGAGCTGGAGCATGCGTTGCTGGATGTGGTGTGGATGGTGTAATTAATAGGTTATTAATACAAGCTTGCCCGATTTTCAACGAGGCACCGTTGGCACTCTCTCGCTCGTTGATCTTATTAATTCTTGGTCATTGATTCCATAATCCTAACATCGTTGTATGTAAAAGATTTGCACTATTCCCGGCCTTCATTGTTGAGCTAAGTCGAGGCCGACAGGCTGCCCAAATGTAGGTTAACGAGAGTGCTCCTCCGGGGTTTCGATCCTTGACCTATAGGTTGTTGTTTTTCTTATGAGCTACATGATTACGCCTTCTTTCTTCAGTCCTCCAAACGCCGAGGTAGTGTTAGAGTTTTTCCAGTTCGTGTAATGCAAGTGATTCTGCAAGGGTTTGAATCTCCAATGAATGAGAAGAACCCTCTACGTTTTTTTTAAGGTTGTTGTCTCGTAACAAAAGCTTCGTCGTTTGTCTTGGGGTGTAGATTACTAAAGTTTCAATCTTCCAAAAAAAAAAGGTAAATACTAACGTTGATAAAAGATGTGTTTGTTGTACCATTTGTTCTGCATTACTGTAAACTCGTTTTAAACCCTTTTGATGTACACTTTTGCAGGTACCCACTTCAAAAGTTGGCTCCGGTGCAATCACAGAGAATGGAAAATACTCCTACTTCTTTGGTAAGCTCCGGTGGTTCCTGCAATAACTCGTAGGTGCCTTTGATGTTGTCTCCTGTATGCTGATAGTTGGAAAACCTCTGAAGTTTCAAAGTTGGCCGAAACAAGTTACAAGTTTGGTTTTGGTTTTTAAGGCAGACTGTACAGAGAAGAAAATGAATAGTCTCTCAGTCTTTTTCGTTGCCTTGTGGCTCTTTAATGTTTGGCTAAAAGTCGATAAGGGTTTCATACTTTCATTAAACTACTAGATGTTTGTAGGGGTAAAACCCTGTGTAAATTTTTAATGCTTCACAACTCTAGTATTGAGTTTTTGGTTGGAAAAAGGAAACAAGTCCTGTACAAAAGAAACCCTGATATTTTGTAATGAAAAACAAACTCTGATATGAAATGTTTAAAAGAACTAGGGCCGAGGGTTCTCATACATTTGTCTCTTTGGTTGTTCTTATCAATGGAAGTTATATTTTAAAAGAAAATAAATGTTGAAAATATTGTAAAAGATATGAACTTGTACAAGGTGCATGTTATGGATATCTACGTTTTGGAAAACGAAACACAATGTTATTTAACTTGTTAAGTGGTTATGTAGAAATTTTGTCTCAAGCTTCAAAATGTTTTTTGAAAGAAAAACCCCATATGAAGCTTTCGGAAAACTGTTTGATTTTTGTACTGCATTTTTGCACTTGTGTTTAAAAGATCTAGATAAATAAAGAATGCGAGGGATTCTGACTAGGTTTAGGAAATGAAGAGTTTTTAGGAAAATAAAACATTAGGGTTTGGTACCAAATAAGAATTTGATATTTGAAACAAAACATAAGTATATAAAAAAAATATAAATATTTGTTTTCAAAATGCTACGAAACTAATTATAGAAACAAATATAGTAATAACAGAATGCTCTATGACTTTATGAGAAAAGTAAAATGTAATTGCTTGAAATAGAAAAGTTGTATGGAAATCAATTGTAACTATTATATTTTTCAAAATACCAATACTAAAATAAATGAAATGTTTGATTCTGAATTCAATTGTTTCCTATTTGGAAAGAATAGAGATAAAAGGAATATTTATGGTTGTACATAAAATAACTATGTATTCCTTCAAGTATTAACAGAAAATTTTACTTTGTCAAAATATATAATCAGAATGGTAATTAGCACACTTACTGTAAATGTTTATCCATTCAATGGAAAACCTGCCCATATCTTATCTATTACTTGATTTGCTTCTCTATACTAGAGTACTATGCAAAGAACAGCATGGGAAAAATATAGAGATGATTATCTAATTATTTTATCATTCAAAATTAAACATAGGTCAGAAAGTAAATTATTTTACTATACAGAACATTTGAATTATAACAAATTAGGACTAGCAAAACCTGGTTAACTGTAGAGAAACAAATAGCCCAAGGAGCCTGTTCCACCCAACCAATTCCTGAAGACAGCCTAGTTACTTGCCTTAGGACTCCCCGAGCTTGTTCGTTGAACCACTAGGAGGAAGAAACTTAGAAACTCAGAGTCTCCTCTTGCAGTGTAATAGTTAACCAGTCTTAAAGACTTAGCAATCAAAGGACCTGCACCAGCACCTTTGGTTCTCCTTCTCAGAAAAATTTGCAGACTTACAGTTGCACTCACATAGCCTCCCTATTCGAATCTCTTAGTCATCACCTAATGCACTTGAGGAATATTTCTGCAGAAAATATTGTGTAAGAGCTGCCTGCTCAATTCAAATTTTCCTTATGTAGGTTGCCTAGGCCTTTCAGTTTTTAACTGGTCATTAAATGAGCTGCCTGCTCACTCCCTCCACCTGGGGGATAATGCCACATTTGTAGGGGTAGTTGTCCCATAACCAACAGCTAGTGGTGAAGTGCAATTGCTGCCATCTGTCCCATACCTTCTAACAGCTTCCATTCCTCCTAATGGGTCAGTGAATACTCATTTAACAGTTCCCTTGGGTGTTTGTCTCCTACTTTAATTTATTAAATAATAATAATTCAGTAATTACATTCATCCTTGACCAAACTTGGTCATAATTACAAAACTTTGTAATTAAATTTAACATAAAGTATTTTGCCAATAAAATAATAATTTCAGAAATTGGGTAGGTGACATACACCCCCCCTTAAGTCTCAACATCATCTTCGATGTTGGTCAATCACTCTCTGAGTGTTCATGAAACAGAGTTGGGTATGATGCCTACATACTACTCTCCAACTCCCAGGTTGCCTCTTCCAGGCTAAGGTGCTTCCATTGCACCTTCACTTGCCCAATGGTGTGATTCCGGAGCAGAGTTTCCCTCCTTTTGAGGATACAGTCCGGTTCCACCTGAAAATCTCCGTCTTGTCCTACCTATACATCATTCCAGTTTACAACATGAGCAACATCGATTTTCAACGAAGCACCGGTGGCACTCTCTCACTCGTCGATCTTAGTAATTCTCGATCCTTTATTCCATAACCCTAACATCGTTGTATGTAAAAGATTTGCACTATTCCTGGTCTTCATTGTTGAGCTAAGTCGAGGCTGACAGGCTTCCCAAATGTAGGTTAACGAGAGTGCTCCTCCGGGGTTTCGATCCTTGACCTGTAGGTTGTTGTTTTTCTTATGAGATACAGGATTACGCCTTCTGTCTTCAGTCCTCCAAACGTCGAGGTAGTGTTAGAGTTTTTCCAGTCCGTGTAATGCAAGTGATTTCGGCAAGGGTTTGAATCTCCAGTGAATGAGAAGAACCCTGTGTGTTTTTTTTAAGGTTGTTGTCTCATAACAAAAGCTTCGTCGTTTGTCTTGTGGTGTAGATTACTAAAGCTTTGAGCTTCCAAAATAAAAAAGGTAAATACTAACGTTGATAAAAGATGTGTTTGTTGTACCATTTGTTCCGCATTACTATAAACTTGTTTTAAACCCTTTTGATGTACACTTTTGCAGGTACCCACTTCAAAAGTTGGCTCTTATGCAATCACAGAGAATGGAAAATACTCCTACTTCTCTAGTAAGCTCCGGTTTTTCTTGCAAGAACTCGTAGGTGCCTTTGATGTTGTCTCCTGTATGCTGATAGTTGGAAAACCTCCGAAGTTTAAAAGTTGGCCGAAACAAGTTATAAGTTTGGTTTTGGTTTTTAAGGTAGACTGTACAGAGAAGAAAATGAATAGTCTCTTAGTCTTTTACGTTGCCTTGTGGCTCTTTAATGTCTAGCTAAAAGTCGATAAGGGTTTCAGAATTTCGTTAAACTACTAGATGTTTGTAAGGGTAAAACCCTGTGTAAATTTTTAATGCTCCACGACTCTAGTTTTGAGTTTTTTGTTGGAAAAAGGAAACAAGTCCTGTACAAAAGAAACCTTGATATTTTGAAAGGAAGAAACAAACTCTGATATGAAATGTTTAAAAGAACTAGGGCCGAGGGTTCTCGTACATTTGTCTCTTTGGTTGTTCTTAGCAATGGAAGTTATATTTTAAAAGAAAATAAATGTTGAGAATATTGTAAAAGATATGAACTTGTACAAGGTGCATGTTATGGCTATCTACGTTTTGGAAAACGAAACACAATGTTATTTAACTTGTTAAGTGGTTATGTAGAAATTTTGTCTCAAGCTTCAAAATGTTTTATGAAAGAAAAACCCCATCTGAAGCTTTCGGAAAACTGTCCGATTTTTGTACTGCGTTTTTGCACTTGTGTTTAAAAGATCTAGATAAATAAAGAATGCGAGGGATTCTGAGTAGGTTTAGGAAATGAAGAGTTTTTAGGAAAATAAAACATTAGGGTTCGGTACCAAATAAGGATTTTATATTTGAAACAAAACATAACTATATAAAAAAAATATAAATATTTGTTTTCAAAATGCTACGAAACTAATTATAGAAATAAATATAGTAATAACAGAATGCTCTGTGACTTTAGGAGAAAGGTAGAATGTAATTGCTTGAAATCGAAAAGTTGTATGGAAATCAATTGTAACTGTTATATTTTTCAAAATACCAATACTAAAATAAATGAAATGTTTGATTCTGAATTCAATTGTTTGATATCTGGAAAGAATAGAGATAAGAGGAATATTTATGGCTGTACATAAAATAACTATGTATTCCTTCAAGTATTAACATAAAATTTTATACTGCTAATGATGTCATATAGAAAATTTTACTTTGTTAAAATATATAATCAGAATGGTAATTAGCACACTTACTGTAAATGTTTATCCATTCAATGGAAAATCTGCCCATCTCTTATCTATTACTTGATTTGCTTCTCTATACTAGAGTACCATGCAAAGAACAGCATGGGAAAAATATAGAGATGATTATCTAATTATTTTATCATTCAAAATTAAACATAGGTCAGAAATTAAATTATTTTACTATACAGAACATTTGAGCTGTAACAAATTAGGACTAGGAAAACTTGGTTAATTGTAGAGAAACAAACAGCCCAAGGAGCCTGTTCCACCCAACCAATTCCTGAAGACAACCTAGTTACTTGCCTTAGGACCCCCGAGCCTATTCACTGAACCACCAGGAGGAAGAAACTTAGAAACTCAGAGTCTCCTCTTGCAGTGTAATAGTTAACCAGTCTTAAAGACTTAGCAGTCAAAGGACCTGCACCAGCACCTCTGGTTCTCCTTCTCAAAAAAATTTGCAGACTTACAGTTGCACTCACATAGCCTCCCTATTCGAATCTCTCAGTCATCACCTGATGCACATGAGGAATATTTCTGCAGAAAATATTGTGTAAGAGCTGCCTGCTCAATTCGAATTTGCCTTATGTAGGCTGCCTAGGCCTTTCAGTTGCTAATTGGTCATTAAATGAGCTGCATGCTCACTCCCTCCACCTGGGGGATAATGCCACATTTGTAGGGGTAGTTGTCCCATAACCAAAAACTAGTGGTGAAGTGCAATTGCTGCCATCTATCCCATACCTTCTAACAGCTTCCATTCCTCCTAGTGGGTCAGTGAACACTCATTTAACAGTTCCCTTGGGTGTTTGTCTCCTACTTTAATTTATTAAATAATAATAATTTAGTAATTACATTCATCCTTGACCAAACTTGGTCATAATTACAAAACTTTGTAATTAAATTTAACATAAAGTATTTTGCCAATAAAATAATAATTTCAGAAATTGGGTAGGTGATGCCCCTACTCCTCTCACTACCTCTATCCCCCACCTCCTCCTCCTCCTCCTCCTCCTCTCTCTCTCTCTCTCCCCTAACTCTTACTAACCCCCTCTTTCCATCCTCCTCCTTCTCTCTCTCTCAGCTTTTCCCCCTAACCCTTACTAACCCCCTCTATCCCTCTCTCTCTCTCTCTCCCCTACTCCTCCACCTACACTTAAACCCCACCCCTCTCTCTCTCTCCCATATCCTCCCACTACTACTAACCCTCTCTCTCTCCCATATCCTCCCACTACTACTAACCCTCTCTCTCTCTCTATGTCTCTGTCTCTCCCTCTCCCTAATCCTTACTAACCCCTTCTCTCACTCTCTTTCTTCCCTGCTCCACTTAACCCCAATATCCTAACAACCCCCTCTACTACTACCTATAACCCCTTAACACCCCCCTCTCCCTCTACCTATAAACCCTTACCACTCGCCAATGTCTCTTCATTTACCTCTCTCTCTCTCTCTCTAACCCGAACACCCACACTCCTCACCTATACCCCCTTTTCTCTCTAATATCCCTACTCCTCTTCAAAACCCTAACCCCCTTGATCTCTCTCTTTCTCTCTCTCTCTCTCTCTCTAACTCCATCACCCACACCTCTCTAATCTCCCTACTCCTCCCCAAACCCCTAACCCACCCCCCCTCTCCCCCTCTCTATTCCCCCTACTCCTCTCTTTCTCTATTCCCCGTCTTTCCCCTAACCCTTACTAATATTTAGTGTCATTCTATATACCTAGCCACCAAATATTTTTCATGTTAAATCATCACCAAGCCATGCCTAACACACCAAGTCATATTCACTTTATTCATGAAAGATGTTCATTCTATATACCTATCCATCAAAATATTTTTAATGTTCTCATTTGTTATCATCACCAAGCTACACACTTATCCTCCTCGCTCTCTCTCTCTCTCTCTCCCATACTCCTCTACCTACCCATAAATCCTAACCTTCTCTAGATCTCCCCCAATCTCTCCCACTCTTACCCCCCTACTCCTCTCACTACCTCTATCCCCCACCTCCTCCTCCTCCTCTCTCTCTCTCTCTCTCTCTCTCTCCCTCTCTCCCCCCTAACTCTTACTAACCCCCTCTCTCCATCCCCATCCTTCTCTCTCTCTCACCTATTGACCCTAGCACTTGCTAACCCCCTCTATCCCCCCCCCCTCTCTCTCCCCTACTCCTCCACCTACACTTAAACCCCACCCCTCTCTCTCTCCCACATCCCCCTAAAGATGCCCTCTCTCTCTAGCATCTCAATAATCCTAACCCCCCACTCTCTCCCCATAACCGCCCTCCTACTATCCCTACCCATAGCCACCCCCTCTACCCCCTACCTAGCATAGATCCATCTTAAACCCGTATCTATCAAGCACCATGAGGGATCCAATTTCTTGAGGTATATTTCTTTTTTTAAATTTAAACTCGAGAAATTTGATCTCTCTTGATCAATAGATCAAGGTTTAAGTTTTAAGTTTTTATTTTATAAACAAACATCTATTTTTTAATTACTTTTCATAATATTTTATTTTATGAACCAACAAGGATTTTTTTTAAATACTTTCCATAATTTAATTTTTTTATTTAGGACATGAAATTTTTTAATTATTTTGTTAGTAACAAACGTTACATCACGATGTAACGTAACATCAAACACGTTACAACATCTCCCCCATACTGGGTTGTAGAGCACCTCATTTCACTCGGTGCTCTACAGATGTGACCCCTTCTCTCCCTCTTTTTATCCCCTGCTCCATTTAACCCCAATATCCTAACACCCCCCTCTACTGCTACCTATAACCCCTTAACACCCCCCTCTACTACTACCTATAACCCCTTAACACCCCCCTCTCCCTCTACCTATAAACCCTTACCACCCGTCAATGTCTCTTCATTTACCTCTCTCTCTCTCTCTCCCTCTAACCCAAACACCCACACTCCTCACCTATACCCCCCCTTCTCTCTCTCTCTCTCTCTTCCCTAACTCTTACTAACCCCCTATCTCTGTCCTCCTCCTTCTCTCTCTCTCTCTCTCTCTCTTCCCTAACTCTTACTAACCCCCTATCTCCGTCCTCCTCCTTCTCTCTCTCTCACCTCTTCCCCCTAACCCTTACTAACCCCCTCTATCCGCCTCTCTCTCTCTCCCCTACTCCTCCACCTACACTTAAACCCCACCCCTCTCTCTCTCCCACATCCCCCTAAATATGCCCTCTCTCTCTCTATCATCCTCAAATAATCCTAACCCCCGCTCTCTCCCCATAAGCCCCCTCCTACTATCCATACCCATAGCCACCCCCTCTACCCCCCTACCGAGCATAGATCCATCTTAAACCCGTATCTATCAAGCACTGAGAGGGATCCAATTTCTTGAGGTGTATTTCTTTTTTTAAATTTAAACTCAACAAATGTGATCTCTCTTTTCATATCTATTTTTTAATTACTTTTCATAATATTTTATTTTATGAACCAACATGGATTTTTTTTAAATACTTTCCATAATTTATTTTTTTATTTTATGAGCGGACATGAAATTTTTTAATTATTTTGTCAGTAACAAACGTTACATCACACACGTTACAACATCTCCCCCATATTGGGTTGTAGAGCACCTCGTTTCACTCGGTGCTATACAGACATAACCCCTTCTCTCACTCTCTTTCTCCCTTGTTCCACTTAACCCCAATAACCTAACACCCCCCTCTACTGCTACCAATAACCCCTTAACACCCCCCTCTCCCTCTACCTATAAACCCTTACAACCAGCCAATGTCTCTTCATTTACCTCTTTCTCTCTCTCTCTCCCTCTAACCCAAACACCCACACACCTCACCTATACCCCCCTTTCTCTCTAATATCCCTACTCCTCTTCAAAACCCTAAGCCCCTTGATCTCTCTCTTTCTCTCTCTCTCTCTCTCTCTAACTCCATCACCCACACTCCTCACCTATACCCCCCTTTCTCTCTAATATCCCTACTCCTCCCCAAACCCCCCCCCCCTCTCCCTCTCTCTATTCCCCCTACTCTCTTTCTCTATTCCCCCTCTTCCCCCTAACCGTTACTAATATTTAGTGTCATTCTATATACCTATCCATCCAAATATTTTTCATGTTAAATCATCACCAAGCCAAGCCTAACACACCAAGTCATATTCTCTTTATTCATGAAAGATGTTCATTCTATATACATATCTCACTCTTACCCCCCTTCTCTCTCCCACTCTTACCCCCCTACTCGTCTCACTACCTCTATCCCCCACCTCCTCCTCCTCCTCCTCCTCCTCTCTCTCTCTCTCTCTCTCTCTCTCTCTCCCCTAACTCTTACTAACCCCTTCTCTTTGTCCTCCTCCTTCTCTCTCTCTCACCTCTTCCCCCTAACCCTTACTAACCCCCTTTATCCCCCCCTCTCTCTCTCTCCCCTACTCCACCTACACTTAAACCCCACCCCTCTCTCTCTCCCACATCCCCCTAAAGATGCCCTCTCTCTCTAGCATCCTCAATAATCCTAACCCCCCTCCTACTATCCCTACCCATTGCCACCCCCCTCTACCCCCCTCTTTATCCCCTACCCCTACCCCCCCCCCCTCTCTCTCTCTCCCCCCTAATCCCCCTCCCGCTACCACTTATCACCACCCATCTCTCTCTCTCGCTCTACCCCCACCCTATACCCCCCCTTCTCTTTGACATCCCTACTAACCTCTTCTCTTGCTCTCTCTTTTCCCTACCCCTCCACCTACACCTAACCACCACCCCCTCTCTCTCTCTCCTTCAACCCACTAACAGTCCCTTACTCTCCCCCCTTCTCTCTCTCTCTCTCTCTCTCTCTCACACACACGCACACACACACACACACCCCTACTCCTCCCCCTACCACTGAATCCCTCTTCTCTCTCTCTCTCTCTCTTACTAACCCCCTCTCTAACGCTTTCTCACCCCTACTCCTCTTACCGCTAATTTCCTCTCCTCCTCTCTCTCTCTCTCTCTCTCTCTCTCTCTCCCCCCACCCCACCAACCCACACTAATCCCTTCTCTCACTGTCTCTCTCCACTACTCCTCCACCTACACCTAACCCCCACCTCTCTCTCTCCCCTCCAAACCCCTAACAAACTCCCCACCTATCTCTCATACACTCTCATAACCCCTAACCCCCCTCCTACTCTCCCTACCCATAACCTCCCCCCCCACTCTCTCCCCCTACTCCCCCTGGGCCCCTAAACCCCTGTCTCTTTGTCTCTCCTAATCTTGCTCTCCATACCACTTACCACACCTCGCCTCTCTCTCTCTCTCTCTCTCTCTCTGTATATATATATATATATATATCTTCCCCCACCCTATACCTCTCTTCTCTCTAACTTCCCTAATCCTCCCTAAACCCCTATCCCTCCCCCACCCCCGATCCCTATCTCTTTCTCCCCCACCCCCCAACCCCACTCCTCCCCCCACCACGATCTTTATCTATTTATCTCCCCAACCCCCCTCCTTCCTCTACCCTTAATCACCCACACCCTCCACCCCTAGGCTCTCTCTCTCTCTCTCTCTAATCCTCCACCTACTTGTATTCCCTCGCCATCTCTCTCACCCCCAACCCCTTAACACGCCCCTATCTCTCTCTCTCTCTCGTATAACTAAGCCCTCTCCTCTCTCTCTCTCTCTCATATCCATAACCCTTACTATCTCCCTCTCTAACTCTCTCACCACCTACTCATTCCATACCTTTAACCCCCATCCTCATATCTGTCTCTCTCCCCCCTCTTCCCCCTAACCCTTACTAACCCCATATCTCACTCTTTCTCTCCCTTACTCCTCCACCGACACCTTACCCCCACCCCTCTCTCTCTCCCCCAATACCCCGACACCCTTTCCTCTCTCTCTCTCTCTCTCAGACTCTCATTACTCCTAACCCACCCTCTCTCTCCCTAACCCCCCCCTACTATCCCTACACATAACCACACCCTCCACCCCTCTCTTTCTCTCTCCTACTTCCCCTCACGGGGGCTTCACTAGGGGGCCAATACAATACCACATTTGTTCATATTGGGGGTATTAATTAAACATGAAAACCCAAATATTATATTGCTTATATATTAAGGGGTATTAGAGTTTTTTTATTTAATACAACAATACATAAATAGTTTAGGGTATATTTTATAGGGGCGGGCTCACAAGTGGCTCACAAATATCTGCCTCATTGTCTTAGCTTACACAGTCGCAGTAAATCGCGTTGCTTGAGTCGCAATAAATCACATTGCTTGAGGCCATGCACAGGCCAAGGTTTTGTGGGTGGATCGCTGGGTTATGGACGAGGTATGCCTGTTTCCCCTCGGCCAACTCAAACTGGAACAAATTTAACCGGTCTTCGGCACGCTCGTCTTGTGAGGCGAGTCATAGGTGGGTAGCAGGCTAGGCCAAGATCGGTGTCTACGACTGCCACTCCTAGACTTGTCAACGAGGATGTCATGAAGCAAGCAATGGACATATTGAGCAAGCGGGCGGAGGAGACCGGGTTTGCAGAAGGGCTTGGCGGGCGTGGTGGGACTGGCAGAGGCAGGGGGCATAAGTAGAGGTGCTATGCAGGGTAGGGGAAGAGGATGGGGCCGGGGCTGGGACCGAGGTGATACAGGGAAGATTTCTGCAGTTGATGATACCAGGGACCTATTCCTTGGGGATGATGCAGATGGTGATCAGTTGCTAAAGCAAATTGGGGAGGAGAAGTGGAACCAGATTGCCGAGGCAATTGATACTGTTAGTGGAGACATTGTTCCAAATCCAACAGAAATTATCTACGAGGATGCTCTGCATACAAATATGCTGGTAAGTTTGATACTTAACTGCAGACGACTTTTTTTTTCATACCTCATTGCTCCGAGTGAAACGAGGTGCTCTACAGCCCAGTATGGGGTAGATGTTGTAACGTATGTGATGTAACATTACATCGTGATGTAACATTTGTTACTAACAAAATAATTACAGCCCAGTACGGGGGAGATGTTGTAATGTGTGTGATGTAACATTACATCGTGATGTAACGTTTGTTAACAAAATAATTAAAAAATTTCATGTCCGCTCATAAAATAAAAATTTAAATTATGGAAATTATTTTAAAAAAATCCATGTTGGTTCATAAAATAAAATATTATGAAAAGTAATTAAAAAATATATGTTCGTTTATAAAATAAAAACTTAAAACTTAAACCCGGATCTATTAATCAAGAGAGATCAAATTTCTTGCGTTTAAATTTAAAAAAAGAAATACACCTAAATAAATTGGATCCCTCTTGGTGCTTGATAGATACGGGTTTAAGGTGGATCTATGCTAGTACTAATAACAAATAAAAGCATAAACCTATTTTCAAAATATTAATAAAATAATATTATTTAAACATTTATAGTATAATATTTAATTAAAATTAATCTAATTTAATTAGTTTTAAGAAAATATTAATGAAAAATCTTATTTAATTGACTTAAAATATATTTTAACATTTAATTTGTTTAAATAATGAAAAAATCAAATAAAAGACAAATTAAACGAGAAATCTTGCTACATATATAATTCAATAAAAACAACTTATTTAACTTTCAAATTTGATATAAATTATATCATATGGTCATAGATAAAATTTCGGTGTGTGACTTAGACCAAAATTTGAAAACAAATGTATTGTTTTATTTTATTTTTACTGTCACATCCTTGCTTTTCAATTTTATTGGGTAATTTAAAAAAAAATTGACGAAACTTTAAACATAATATTTAGATTTATATATTTTGATGATGAAATTATTTTTTAATTAAAAATAAATAAAATATAAAATATAATAAAATAATTCTAAATCATCCCATTTAATTAAAATAGAAAAAGACCTATAAACCCATTTAAAATTTATTGTAAAATCCTAAGTTTGAAAGGATTAGGAATATTGAATACTCAAAATCTCAAGGTAGGTTAGAAATATTTATAAAATGAAATTTTATTTCAAAAGCTAAAGTGAAAGGAAACTAGTATATAAAAAGAAGATATTAAAGGATAGAGCTTAAAAGGATAATAAAAAATAGCAACTCGGGACACTCTAAATCTAAGGTCCTTAATATATAAGGATTTGTGTTGTAGTTGGTGTGGAATAAAAGATTCTATTTAGAAGGATCTTAAAAATAGTTGGTTACATAAAGAACAATATATTTTCTCATTTGACAAGAAAGATCATTCCAATCGATACAAGAGGATGGAGATTTTAGATATTAATTACTAAGAATATTTAAATATAGTAATATACTATTTAGTGCTTATTAATTCTACTTATTATAAGAAGCATAATTTAGGTAAAAATTGTCTTTACAATGACTTGGAACATGATATTTCCAACCTATGAAATAAAGGCAATGTCATTTTGCTAGGAGATTTAATGCTAGAATAGCAACTAACGAGTCTATTATCTTAAGCAATGATTCTAACCCCAAGCCTATATCGCTAGATGAGGAACTTGTTTTAGCTAGCTCATATATAAAAGAAAATTTGAAGACTTGGTTGAGAGTTTGTTTGGTACTGAGCTAATTAAGCTTTGTAGTTCTCAAGATCTAATAATTTGCAATGGCCTTATGAAGTGGCCGAAATCCAACCAAATGACTTGTATCCATGGTTTTGGTAACTTAGTGTGGTAGATTATGTGATATCTAATGTCCTCATTTACAACCAAATAGTAAACATTGACATCTTAAATGACCATGAGCCTGAATCTGACCATAAGCCTTTAACCCTAATTCTAATCAGTGATAAGCACACAAGCCCCATAAGAGAGAATTATATTATAAGCAAATAATTTATCTTCAATAAAAATAAAATTGATATATATTTTAAGCGATTTAAATCATGAATTAAATATACTATTAACTAAAGACAATATTGAAGAACTCTATCATAATTTTACCACAACCCTCTCTACTTCCATTAACAAGTTCTCTATCATGATGTCATGTAAAAAGGAGAATAGAACGACCAACTCTTTCTATGATAAAGAGTGCAAGCATGCTAGAAAATCCATTAGGGATGTTTCTAACGAGTCCTTAAAAACTAAAATGCATATGTGTTTTGTAAATAATATTTTATTCCATAAATACAGTTCCTAAAACCCCCTAACACCCCTCCCCAACACCCTAACACCCCCTATTCAACTCCCTAACACCCCCTCCCTAACCCCTTAACACCCCCTCCCTAACTCTTTAACATCCCCTCTCAAAATCCGTAACACCCCCTGCCCCTAATCATCCACACGACACTCTCCAACTCACTAACCCCCCCAACCACTTAACATGCCCCCCAACCCCTAAAACCCCCTCTCTAACTCGCTAACACCCCCTACCCCTAATCACCCACACCCTCCCCCTACCCCTATATCCCACCGTATCCCCTAACACCCCCCCCCATCTCTCTCTCTCGCCCATTTCCTCCTCTCCCTAAAAATTTCTCTCACTTTCTTTCTTTCCTGCTCCACTTACCCCCAATATCCTAATTCCCACCTATGTGTCTACCTCTAACCCCTTAAATACCCCCCTCTCTCTCTACCTCTAACCCCTAATTACCACCCCACAATGTCTCTCTCTCTCTCTCTCTCACACACACACACACACACACCCCCAAACAGACACACTCCTTACCTATGCCCCCTTTCTCTCTAATTTACTAACCTCCTTTCTCACACTCACTCACTCCCATACTCCTCCGCCTACACCTAACCACCACCCCCCCCCTCTCTCTCTCCCCCAACCCCCTAACATACCACCACCCTATTGGCTCTCTCTCTCTCTCTCTCTCACACACACACACACACACACACATCCCTATGCCTCCCACTACTACCCCCCCCCCCCCTCTCTCTCTCTCTCTCCCTAATCCTTACTAACCCCTTCTCTCACTCTCTTTCTCCCTTTCTCCACTTAACCCCAATATCCTAACACCCCCCTCTACTGCTACCTAGAACCCCTTAACATCCCCTCTCTCTCTACCTATCAACCCTTACCACCCACCAATGTCTCTTCATTTACCTCTCTCTCTCTCTCTCTCTCTCTCTCCATCTAACCCGAACACTCACACTCCTCACCTATACCCCCTTTTCTCCCTAATATCCCTACACCTATTCAAAACCCTAACCCCCTTGATCTCTCTCTTTCTCTCTCTCTCTCTCTAACTCCATCACCCACACTCCTCACCTATACCCCCCTTTCTCTCTAATCTTCCTACTCCTACCCAAACCCCTAACCCCCCCTCTCCCTCTCTCTATTCCCCCTACTCCTCTCTTTCTCTATTCCCCCTCTTCCCCCTAACCCTTACTAATATTTAGTGTCATTCTATATACCTATCCATCCAAATATTTTTCATGTTAAATCATCACCAAGCCAAGCCTAACACACCAAGTCATATTCGATTTATTCATGAAAGATGTTCATTCTATATACATATCCATCAAAATATTTTTAATGTTCTCATTTGTTATCATCACCAAGCTACACACTTATCGTCCTCGCTCACTCTCTCTCTCCCATACTCCTCTACCTACCCAATACTCCTGACCTTCTATGGATCTCCCCCAATATCCTAACACCCCCCTTCTCTCTCCCACTCTTACCCCCCTAATCCTCTCACTACCTCTATCCCCCCACCTCCACCTCCTCCTCCTCCTCCTCCTCCTCTCTCTCTCTCTCTCTCTCTCTCTCTCTCTCTCCCCCCTAACTCTTACTAACCCCCTATATTCGTCCTCCTCCTTCTCTCTCTCACACCTATTCCCCCTAACCCTTACTAACCCCCTCTCTCCATCCTCCTCCTTCTCTCTCTCTCACCTCTCCCTCCTAACCCTTACTAACCCCCTCTATCC